>OX122906.1:7736783-7834283 GCA_944738965.1 Nebria brevicollis
AGTCCACCACACACTTATGCACACAACCCTCACCTCCCTCGAAACTATACACATAAAGCTCGCCAACAACACTTCCATCATCGCAGCATACAACAGACACACAAACCACTTCACCGTCCATGACATCTCCACACCGATAACACATAACAAAACCATACTAGTCGGCGACCTAAACGCTAACCACACCAACTGGGGCTGCCACCGAAACAACAGCAACGGAAACACACTTTCCAGATACATCGGCTCACACGTCGCCATTATTCATCACACTGACATCTCTACACACTACCCTGAAAACTATACTACTCCCACATACATAGACATAATCATAAGCAAAAACGTCCCTAACATCTGCCACCCAGAATCCCTCCCGGAACTAAGCCCCGACCACAATCCAATCATCTTACATCTACATAACATACACACAAATAAATATACAAGACAAATAACATCCCTCAAACACACTGACTGGACCTCCTTCAGAAAAACACTTGACTCAACAATCACTATTTACAGCAACATAAACAACACTCAACAACATGAACACGAAATACACTCATTTACACGCACTATACTGAAAACAAAACAGAAACACACATCACTATCAAACCATACCTCGACCCCATTGCTGATCACAAAACCACCCTCATCACATACCGCAAGCACGTCCGTAGATAATGGCAGAGAACGCAACTCACTACACACAGACTGGAACTAAAGACTTTAAACAACAAAATTAAAACAGAAATCAAAAGACATAGAAACGAGACCTGGACCACCAAGCTCACATCAATCAACCCCTTCAACAACTCGTTATGGAAACTTACCCGAAACCTTATGAATCCCTTTAAATTTATCCCCACCCTCATTATCAACAACATAGAATCAATTACTGACAGACAAAAAGCACATACACATTCGAACAAATACACTTATCCCACACCCCCGACACACCAGCCCAGACAGACATCATACAATCTGCACAATCATAGCAAAACACTAAACACCCCTGTCATAAACATCAGATGCACAAATTCCTTACCACTCCTACCGACCTATTAAAAATAATCAGAACCCTTCCCAATCGTAAGTAACCCGGTTCTGACTTCATCGAAAACATCATCCTCAAGAACCTCTCCCGAAAATCAATTGTCTAACTACACTACCTGGTTAACGCCATCCTTATCCTCCATCACTTCTTCTCCTCTTGGAAGACAGCCACGGTTCATCCCATCCCTAAACCCAATAAAAATAACTCAATGCCCACCAGCTTCCGCTCCATCAGCCTACTTAGTACCCTTTCCAAACTAGCTGAGAAAATCAACATTTCAAGCCTCGAAGTCATAGACAAAAAGCAAAAAATCAAACCTGCTTTTCAGTTCGGTTTCAGAACCAAACACCATACTGTTCAGCAGGTGTGCAGAATTGCAACAGATATAGCCATTAATTTCAACAAAGATAATGTGAATGCTATGACCCTTTTAGATATAGTAAAAGCATTCGATAAAGTATGGATAACCGGGTTAATCCACAAACTAATCAAACATAACTAACCTCCATTCCTATGCAAACTCATACACTCTTACCTCACTAACAGATCCTTTAGAGTCAAAATCAATGCCACCCTCTCCGATCCCAGACCAATCGTGGCTAGAATACCGCAAGGGAGTGTACGAGGCCCCAAATTCTTCAACCTTTACCTTTGCGATATCCCAACTTTCCCTAAAACACGCTTCGCATTATATGCTGACGATACCGCCATCTATGCGCACAGTCATAACGCACAGGTGGCTATCAAACAGCTACACATCTACATCAATATCCTTCATCAATACTTGGACAAATGGAAAATAACAATAGACGTCGTCAAGACGGAAGCCATTGTCTTCCCACGGAAATACACGAATCTCAAAATACACACACGTTTAGTCATTAACAACTACAAAATCACCACCGTAAAACATGTTGACTACCTCGGTTTCCATCTCTTATCTCGATTCAATCATGCACACCACATTCAACAACTTATCTTAAAGCTAAAATATCCCGCCGCGATATATACTGCCTCTTAACCAAAAACAGTCTATTATCTCTTAAAACCAAACTCCTCCTTTACAAATCCTTCCTGCGACCAATCCTTACCTACGAAGCTCAAGCTGTGTGTATGTCTGTATGTATCTATATATGTATGGATGTCTGCATGTCTGTTTGCCTGTATGTATGTCTGTAATATCTGTATGTCTGCATGTATACCTATATGTCTGTCTGTCTGTATGTATATATGTGCGGATGTATGTACGTACATATGTGTATATGTATGTGTGTATAAATGTGTTTTTAAATGTGCGCGAGGGCACGTGTATGGTGGTATATATGGTTTACAACGAGCGTGCGTCGTATGTGTGCGTGTGTGTGTGTGTGTGCGCCACAATCTAGGTATGAGCATGTGCTTCTTTGTTTGCGTGGGTAGATGTGCTTTAATTTCAAGAACTTCCTAATGACTCTAAGCGCTAATTTGTTCCGTAAGATAAATTTGCGGTAAATGTACCACGTGAGACGATTTGGTTGGCATAAACGCCCATTGTTGTATATAAATCATTATAACGCAATATGTACAGTTATAAAGTCTTTACGTTTGTTATAAACACAGTTAGAAGCTACATCATAATATCTTGTCCTATTTTCAATTTTAAAACACGTAAATATAAAATGAGTTTACCGTTGCTATACTACTCAGCAACCAAATAAACATAAAAAAAAATCACACGTCACTCTTGTCAAAAAATTAAATAACAACGCGAAAAAAAAGTTTCGAAATATTCATCGAAAACGAAACAATGAGGATCAATATTTGTGTCTCGCCATTGCATTTCAATCCAGTTTGTGAATGTTATTCTTATATTCCTATAAGCAAAATTCTGTATAATTTAAAACTAAATATCAACTTTCAAACCTTAAATCATATCTACATGTTTCTAATTTATTCCTATAAGAAGAAACTTCCTTTCTCGCTATAACTCATTTACCATTAAAACATTTTGTATACCTACACAATTAAATGAACGAATAATAATAACCGTAATATATTGAAACTAACTACGATAGCTAATAAGATATCATTGTCAATCCTCAATAATTATTACACCATTTATATGTATATCAATCAGTATCTATTCGCACCGAGAGTTAGTAATTAGTAAAAAAAAATGCAGATGAAATTAATAGCGCTAGTTGTATGCAATACAAGTTGATAGATCTAGCGGTGGAAATTGAGAACTAACGTACTACATATGAAAGCTGTCGTAAATAACAAAGCAGCTGGTTTTATTCATCGGCTAGTATCTTAGAATTGTGCAATTATTCGATACCAACAATTATAATTTGTACAAACACATAGGTACATATGTAGGTACTTTGGTTGATTTATCAATAAAATATTTGAATAAGTTTTTGTGTGGTTTGTGATTTTGTTAATTATTATTTTTATATCAAATAAATGCATAAAATTGCAATAATTATCAATGTATAATAGGTGACAAATGTTACTTTTACATAGTTTTATATGTATATATTCGTATGTATGGTGGTGCATGGTTTGAATTGTGAATAAAATATGTATGACTTCATTTGTAATGTATTTAAAGTGAAGGGTTATTCATTCAATCGTATGCGTTGTAAAGTTTGCCCGAATTGTAACCTTCTAGATTGCTTGACGCAAATTTGTTTTGACAATGTTCTGATTCGAAATTAATGTAATAAATGTTCTGGTATTTCTTGATTGTGGATTTACTACGAAATATTAAATTCTCCTAATCTCACAATATCTCTCTGTATGTGTGTGTGTGTTTATAATTACGCGCGTGTGTCTGCATATACTATGTGCGATGTGTGTGTATGAATGTGTGTCTGTATGCCTGTGTGTGTGTGTGTGTGTGTAAACGTACGCATGTCACTTAGATGTTATAAGGGGAGTAGATTTTCGAAAACACCTTATAATAACACGCAATTGAACACCAAACCAAGAACTGCATTATACATTGATTTTATCTCATGAATATATATGTCAAAATATTGTTTATGTATGCAGTGGTGTGTATGTAATATGTGTATATATGTGTGCGTATATGTCTGTATGTATGAGTGTACGTGTGTATGTCTGTATTTCTATATGTCTGTAAGTACGCATGTACATATGTATTTATGTCTTTATGTATGCACATATGTATGTTAGTAAAATCGTACTACTGGTTCTATATTAAACTACATTTTTACATTCTTATACATAGTAATATAAGTATGAATAAGCTTGATTTTGTGATTTTAACTGATATATATATTTTCGACTTCCCTGAAACGAGTCAGACTACTACAATGCTACTCCAAAGGTTTCAAAATAAATGTTTACGCCTTGCTGCACAGACTTTAAGATACATTCGCATCACAGACTTTCACCTACTGACCAACATGCTATACATCAATGACTACATCACTCAACAAGCACAAAAATTTTACACACAAACTACTACCAACCCCAACCCACTCATAAAAAACATCACCATCATCAAAGCACACACCGTTCCCTTTAGGACAAAGCACAAGCTCCCCTACGAATTACTTCCAGTATACAATGAGCGCATCCCATAGCAAATCACCTAACAATAGCACACCATCTCATACCCAGACACTTAACACACAGACCCTACATAAACAAAACCAGCTAATATAAATACAACATATTCCACATGCAGGCCCCTCATGCAAATACAACCACCACCCCACATAGAACATCAGCTAACCAAGCCAAACTACACTCGAGAAACAAAACATCTACACAAAACTCTAAACATATCATGAACAACTAACACTATATTATATCATCCATCACCACAAACTAATTGTTTTAAAAAAATTAAGAGTAGATTTAAGTTTTACAAAGAATATTTTAAATTTGAAAATAAACGGGTTTTCTATTACCTCCTTTTCCCATATGTAATCCAAAATTCACAAAACAAAATCACAATTCTTATAAAATTTACACTTTTCATATTATTGTTATTTCATACACATCTCATTGTTAAACTCCTTTGTGAGTAGGATCTCTGACAAAACCCGCCATGCATTCCAAATAGATAAATAATAATCTGTAATTAAAAACCAAACAATAAAGAGAGATTTGAAATAAAATGAAAGCTTGACTACCGTTCTAAAGGTCCGCGGTTCAATTCCTGACTGCGAACGATCCAACTTTCATTTTTATTTTCGTATCTAGGCAGGTTTCTTGCAAACCTCGACACGTTTAATTAGCAGCCTAGTATATATACAGGCCTCAGTTGAGCCGTAGAATCACTCTACACCGAGTGTCTTGACTGTGGTCTTCCTAGTCGACACCTAGTGATCCGAGCGTTTTCCGTGCCTAGTAGCTGTTTACCGAGATTGTCTTGACCGTGGTTTACCTGGTCGACACCGAGGTTTCCTAACCGCGTAGTGCGTACGAGACGTTTGCGTACGTCATCCACACCGTTTCTTTCCGTTCTCTTCGCGCTTAGCGGCAGCCGTGGTTTGCCTGGGCGTAGCTAGGTGTGATAGTTGACCGTTTCTGTTAACCGTTCTTTTACCGGTTCGCAATTTTCTCGTTTCCGTAATTTTGCTTTAGTTTTACCGTGCCTAGCGGCAGCTGTGGTTCACCTGGCAGTAACTGGGTGTAGTATTTGACCGTTCCTGTTAACTGTTCTTTTATCGGTTACCGATATGTTCGTTCCCGTAGCTTCGCGTTACTTTTAGCGTGCCTGGCGGCAGCCATGGTTCTCTTGGCAGTAGCTAAGTGTAGGTTGTGACCGTTTCTGTTAACCGTTCTGTTACCAGTTCGCTATATTCTCGCTCCCGTAGCTTCGCCTTATTTTTACCATGCCTAGCAGCAGCCGTGTTTCTCCTGGCAGTAGCTAGGTGTAGTTTTCGATCGTTTCTGTTAACCGTACTTTTGCCAGTTCGCGATATCCACGATCCCGTAGCTTCGCGTTAATTTTACTTTTCTCGTGTTTAGTGGCAGCCGTGGCTCTCCTGGCAGTAGCTAGACACGATTACCGGCCGTTTCACCAACCAGTAATCTTACCGGTTCCCGATTTTTAGTCTATTTAGCCTCAAGTGCAAATAATACCCAACTAACGGACATGTTACCAGCTCGTGCCATGTCCGGATTTTAACCATAACTTTGACCATACGCCGTCACCGACACCGACAGTGTTCTCTGTATTTCCCTTAGAGTAAAACCAAGAATTTAATAAAAGCCACGATCTAAACAAACCAAGAGTTTTCTTTCAACAACTCTGAACTTTCCCACTGCAGCTATCTCCGGCAATCCCTCTAGTAAGTGAGACCATAGGAAGTATCCGCTGAAGGCGCCCAAGCACCAGGCAACTAGCACATACGAAAAGGGGACATTGTTACGTGGGCCACACCAGGCCAGATATCGTCACACTACCTACGCCACGGTATGTAACAACAAGGTAAAGATGTGTTCCATAGAATTCGTTTTAGTACGTTATCTGAATATGTGTTCGATGTGAGAACACAATCTTTGTGAAAGTGTTCTATGTCCGAATTGTTCGTTAACCGATCACCAACTGTACATTTCTTTTAGCAATTCCATTTGGTTGTGCGTAGTATGGACTTCATGATATGAGTACAGAATCCCAACATAATAAATTCTTTAATAATAAACAGAATACCATAATCTGGCATAACCGTATGAGGTATTCCAAATCGCGAAATAATATCCATTAATTGATTAATATAGGTACTTCTCAATGTATCCCTTAATTTACTCACTTCCATATACTTACTTTAGTAATCCGTAGCTGGTAAAAAGTTTGCACCTCCTAAATAAATATATCAGCTCAACCCTTTGCCATGGATTGTTTGGAATGGTGTGTGGAATCATGGGTTCACTCTTCTCATTTTATAAGTGCTGCAAATACTGCAATATTAGCTTAATCGTTTGTTATTAGAGGCCAGTACAAAGCAGTTCTGGCGCTCTCTTTACATTTCTAGAAACCCTTGATTATAATGGATTCTTTTCAACAATTTTTTTTAGAACACATATATTTATTTCATGTTTTACTTTTTCAAAGGCTTTTACTATATCATCAATATGTTTCTTATTTTTTGGTCATCCTTCAACCGTATATTTTATCAACTTCTATAAAACTTCATCATAGTTGGTTTCCATTTAAAATCTCTTTAATTGTTACAGAATCAACCTGACATTCAATTTAGTTTATACATTAAACCACACCCCCTGCGGATGGGGGTTATAATTCACCCGCAGCACCTCTGCTGGTCGTAAGATGCGACCAATGGGCGAGGAATGTACCTCGTTAAAAACACACAGTATATACATATACATACCGGGAGATTAGTGGGCTAATCTTCTGCAGACCTTTCTTTCCTTCTCTTTTGCTCACCCGCGTGTTTGCCGTGCGTGGAGACCCGTCAGGAAGGAGATGATGATCCTGGTGGTTGAGCTGACGCAACACACCACTTTGGCTTCTCAGTACCGGTAAGGTGAGTCCCACGATATTGTAAGTAAGTCTTCAGACGTTGGAGAGAGTGGCTCGCAGCGTTCTGGAGCTTATAACCAGGTGATGGGGACTGTATCGCCTTGTTAACCCTGGCGATCATATCAGTTTGTGGTGTGATGTCCCAAATTGTGGCTCCGTGGTGGGTGGGGAGACCAGGAGATGGAAAATTTCTATATGCTTATGGCAACAAAAACTAAAACCCCGGGAGCCCCTCCCCCAAAAAGATCTCGTCCGTTACCGGGTGAGGGAGAAAATTTTCTAAAGGGCGAAAATACGTTTTCGCCCAAATTTCTTATTAGTAAGCGAACGGAAGATGGTAAATCCATTTCCGAAGTGTCAAGTTTTTGTTTGGCGAGGAGCCTGAATGAACTAACTGGCGGAGAGCCCAAATCCACCAAACGGTTACGGGATGGTACTCTTTTGGTCGAAACTGCAAATTCATTGCAAACAAAATTACTTTTGAAGGCGACTATATTATTTGGAATGCCAAACGTAGTGGAGGCGATCAAGTCCCTCAACTCATGTCTGGGCGTAATATCGTGTTACGACCTGCTGTTTGTTGAGATGGACGAGTGCAAACGGGAACTCGCGAGTCAGGGTGTCATAGACTGTCGACGGCTTACCACGAAGAAAAACGGCGAAGTTGTTTTATCTTTTGGAGTTGATAAGCTTCCAGAAAGGATTAAGGTTGGGTTTCACAGTTGCTATGTGAGACCGTACTTTCCGAGACCAATGCGTTGTTTCAAATGCCAGAAGTTCGGGCACACTGCATCTCGTTGTGACGCGCAGTCTGTGAGTCCACGGTGCAGTGAGCAGGAGCATTTGGGTGAAGAATGTAAGGGTCCGGCCCGCTGCATTAATTGTTTTGGCAATCGTCCTTCTTTCTTTTCTGATTGTCCACGCAATCAGGAAAGAGAAGGATTATTGAAATTAAAATTACGGATAAACTTTCTTATTTCGACGCTCGGAAGAAATTTATAACGCAAACAAGTTCTGTGTTTAGCCATTATTTCGCGACCATTGCTGCAACACCCGTTTAAAAAAAATCTATTGCCATTCAGACCGATGGCCTGCCTTCACCTAATATTTGAGCGACCGTTCCAATTTTGCCTTCAGGATTAAAAAATACCATTCCTAAATCTTGTTACTGAAACCTTAAAATCCAATTCGAATGTAGCTACCAAAGTAACAACTATAAAACTTTCTAGGTCAGAGTAAGAAATATCTTCCATAATTCAATGATGCCTCCCATACTACAATGGAATTGTTATGGTTTCTACAGTCATTTTGAGGAATTTAAAATTCTCAAGGCCGAGCAGACTCCCTCTTGCATTTTCTTACAGAAAACACAATTTCAAGACACTAGAGCGTCTGCCAGGCCATTCGTTATCAAAACAATTGATAAGATACACCATACTGCTATTTGTCTTTCTACTGGTGCTATTAGTACCAGTCCAATACCAAGTGTACTGTGCGAAGCTGGCGAGCCTTCTCTATATGACCGTCGCAGGCTTTTGACCATGAACTACAGGGCAGCCATGAAGTCGAAACCATTTCACCAGGATTTTGACACTGTCTTTGGTCAACAGTTTGCGGAGATTTATGACAGAAGGGCTCGTTCGGTGGGATCCTTTTCTATCAGAACTCGCAATATTTTTGTAGAAGTTAATTTTGAACTTCCTTCAACCCCAGACACTTCTTTGAGCCAATTTCCGCCTTGGACACTCTCCCGTCCGAATATCAACTATGAACTTTCAAAGCTAGATCGATCTGCTACTCCACCCATTCTGTTCCAACGTATCGGCAATGGATTCGCATTTACACCGACGTTTCAAAGAGCAACGACAGGGTTGCATGTGCTTTTATATTGGCAAGAGGTGCGTGTGAGTTTCGACATCATAAACTCTCGTCCGTATATTCGGCACAGCTGTATGCACTTTCCCAAGCACTGCTCTATATTTGCTGACTCGCACGTAATTCTTTCGTTATTGTGTCGGACTCGATGAGCGCTTTGAAAGCGATTGATTCTTTGTACCCTAAACAGCCTCTCTTGCAGCAGATTCAAGCAACTTTGATGACATTATCAACAAAAGGGTCTATCGTGTGCTTTATTTGGGTACCAAGTCATGTTGGTATTCGCGGGAATGAAGCAGCTGATGCAGCAGCTAAACGAGCTTTGTCCAAGGCCACCATTGAATATGATCGGGTGCTAGCTGTTGACCTCAAGGGTCATTTCAAGAATCTGATCGTAAAACAATAGCAAGAAAGGTGGAGTCTCAAAGAACTAAATAAGCTTAGGAATGTTAAGCATTTCGTGAAGGCATGGGATTCTTCCCATAGGGCATCCCGAAAGGAGGAGGTCGCTGTGGCGAGACTCCGAATAGGCACACCTGGTGGACGCATGGCTATCTTCTACGGCGTGAGGAGGCTCGGATATACGAAACGTGTGACACTGCTTTGACAGGGGCGCACATTTTGTTGGAGTGCCCCCAGTTTACCGAGCAGCGAAACAGATTGTAGTGATGCCCTAGTTTCGAGGCAGATCGGGCAAGATTAGTTCTCACCAGTTCAAACACTTTTCGTAACTTTTCCAGTCGGATTAGGTGATTTGTCGGAATAGTATTGGAGCTTACTTCGGTGTCGATTTGGTTGCCGTCTTGTAGGTGGTGTAGCGTGTTTGGTAATTCGAGCTCTCTTCCGCAGTTATTCAACGCTGGCGTGAATCCTGTGGTGCCGTGGCGGCTGCTATTCCTTGCTAGCATTAGCTCTGGAAGATGTACATCTCACCCTTTATGATTTGCATCGCAGAATTGTGCAATCATTGGCTTCATTATCCGATTTACCCGTTCCGCGCGATTTGCTTGGGTATACATGCAAAGGTGACTACATATGGGGTATCGTTGATGATACATGTTATGTCGTCTCTTCTGGTACTCTTACCATCCTGCCATCTGCTGATTTTGCCTTTCGCGCGGGTAGTTGTCACAATTTTTTTTTTTGTTAACTTGTGAAACGTTGATCCGGTGTCAATAAGTGCATAGAACGGATGATCTACGATGACGCCTGTAATAAAAAGTCGGCTATCGGTTTCTGTTTCGTAATCCTATGAAGATATTGGTGTCATTTTTTTTTATTTTGGTTGTTGGTTAAATTTCCAGCATTGGCAATCTCCGGCCAGTACTCCCGGTTTCTTACCTCGAGAACCAAATAACTACGCTGCTCGTTGGCATTCTGTTCTCATGTGTCCTACCTTCTCGCATCGCCAACATACCATTTTTCCGTAACTCCTCCCGGTGTCCTTTTGCAGTGTTTTAATTTGACTGTTTACTGTTGCAACTTTTGCTACAACAGTAGGTTTGAGTTCTTCCCGCAATTTATTGCCACCTCTATTTGCCGTATTAGTCCTTTTATGTCCATGAAATTTTCACAGATATGTACTCTCTATATTTTGGTAACAAGTTTGAATACAACAAGTGTGACAGGGAAACCCTGCTTTTTTGGATTAACGATTCCTGCCTATAGGCGTATTCACCACGGCCCCCCATGGGCATAGGATTGGGTTAAGGCCAATCAGGAAGCGGCCACGAAAGACCTTCCAGTGTTGTCTCCAGTCCGAAGACCTTTGACCTCAATGGTGAGAGCGAGACATATCTATATTTCTACGGGCTATGCAGTTTCAGTGCCCGAGCTAATTAAGCGTAGCTAACCCACCGAAATGAACGAAAAACATCGCTAGTCTGCATTCATGACTTACCACTGCCACCACGAAACCTATCCTCTTATGGCCAGGCACGGGGTCATAACTGTCACCTGGCTACCTGGATCCGCGGTACCGACACTCGCGGATGGAGTTCGAGGCGGAGTGCACACAGCGGCCGCCCCTACCAGAGAAGGGATCTGATACCCAGCTAAGGTACGGCAGGAGCGCTACTCTCCGTAACCGTCCCAGCGCCAGACTCGAGATGAAACCCGAGCATGGACACCGGCAGCGACTCCCTGTGGATCAGTCGACAACAAACTGGACGGACCGACTCCTCTTAGATTGGGGCTCCGACCGGAGGCCATTCAACCAACGACTCTCTTACACCAAATATAGGTCTGCCACACTCATTTACACTGACAAAATTGTTACGTTGGGTGACCAGAGTCGTGAGAGTCCACTGGCTTCCGTCATTCTCGCGAGGAACATCCCATTCATCCCACTTACGTTGATCTTCGTAAAGTTCGCAGAACAGCAGCACGTGTAGCGCATTTTCCAGGTCGTGTCGGCAAACACACACGCTGGTGGCGGCCAGCCCCCTTTTAAACAAGACCTCATTTAAACTACCATGACCCGTGAGAAGCAAGGAAAGTTCCATCCCTGGGTCGAACCAATCATTTTCGCACGAAAACGTTACACTATCAATGAATTTATACAGAGCTCACCCTGTCGTGCACTCGTTCCACCGGAGTTGGTGGATCTCATTCAGTCGAAGCTTTAGGTATTCAATTTTCCGTGCGCACGGCATTCCCACCAGGTCGCCACCTCTCACGGCGATGTCGTTGATGGGGATGGACTGCCGGATAAGGTATGCCAAGGCTTCTCGCTTGACTTCCAAATCCCACGGCAACACCCCCATCAAGATTATCATCGCCTGCGTAATACATACTCTCACACATGCATACATCGCTGGTCGCTGGCACCTGGCTAGAGCGTTTCTCACACATTCGAAATTGGTTCTTTCGTACCATACTCCAGCTGCATACGTCACCCCTGCATGAATCATACCCTTGTAGTGGACGCGAAGAGCGCGCCGCCCCAGTCTCTCCCGAGAACTCGCCACTTTCATCCTCAACATTCTCAGATGCGGTTTTAAGTCTATTCTTTTGGTCATGCATACTCCTAGATATTTTACCTCGCGTGCCTATCATATTTGTATGTCATTCATTCTTACGTTGAGCGCTCTTCGGCGAGATATTCTCCCTTTCATTAGCACACACACTGTCTTTTCTTCAGACACATCCATACCTCCATTTGCGCCCCATTCGCTCGCACAATTCATCCCGATAGAGCCACGATATTACAGCTCCCTCCTACTGTTCCCCTCAACCAGCAGCAGAAGATCGTCGGCATATGCAATGGTCTCTATCCTCCTCTCCGTCAGATCATTCAACAAGTCATCCATCATCATGTTCCAAACCATGGGGCCACACGCAGAGCCTTGCGGACAGCCGCGCTCTACATTCTTCCAAACTATATCGTTCTCACCTCGTATATAGACAAGCCTGTTACGGAAATAACTTTCCCAGAGATCTTGTTCGCAGCAATCCATACTCGCTATTTTCCTAAGGGTGCAGCCCCAATTGAGGTTGTCGAAGGCATCCCAGACGTCTACAAACACTCCCAATACATTCGAGAAGCCTCTACGAAACTCTTCGCTCGAAATAACGCATCGACAGTTGACCTCCCACAGCGAAAGTCATACTGCCTGTCACTCATACTTGCGGCTAACTTTTCATTCAGCCTTTGCACCATCATTCGTTCTAACACTTATCCCAGTGCCAAAAGGAGACAGTTTGGCTTGTACGATCTAGGGTTCGATCTAGGCTTCTTCGCCGACTTCAGTAGTACACACACTTTCGCTTTCTTCCACGCGTCGGGAAAATACCTTTTTTTCATGCAACTATCATACATTACTTTCACGTGGTCAGGGATTGCCCTCCATAGTCGGCGGACAATCTCCGGCCCGAACCCATCTAGACCGGCTGCACGCTTGCACTTCATTCGCATGACTGCCCCGTTTATTTCACCAGGCATGAATTCTCCCCTGTCGACATTCATTCTCTCTTGTGCGACCTCTTGTTCATTTTCACCCACCGCTGGGAAAAATTCTCCTAACAGAATCTAAACACCCTCTCTCCACGTGCGCGCCTCTCTTCCATCCTTGACCATCATGCATAAAACATTACCCCATTTGTTCTTCCCCCGATATGTCTCATATACTTCACCCCATGGTTCAGCATTCCCTCTTACTCTAACAGTTTCGCGCCAGTTGTCCTGCTTAGTCCTGCGTAAAGTTTGCTTGTACAACCGTTCTTGGCGCTTCCATTCATGCTTGAAAACGTCGACAATAACATTCGCTCGTTTCCTCATTCGCTGGTACATACTTCGCGTCCGTCTGGCGGCAGTCGCTGGAGATCATTCGTCCACCAAGAGTGGGAGCCACGCCCTACTTTGGTTTTCCTAAGCATTCTGTTACACACTTGCGTTAAGCGCTCGTTCACCTGTCGAACTGTTCATACACGCTCATTCTTTAGAATTCCCCGATGCTACAATCAGGGAATTCGAATGCAATCGCTCGCCTAAATTCATCCCAGTCTACATTCTTCACGCTCCACCTAGGTGCGTTGCCCTGTGGCCTACAAACCCTGGGGTACTTGAAGACTACTACGATCGCGTTGTGGTCACTCATGCTCCATTCAGGCTTCAAGTTCCATTCCACGACGATGCCACGTCCGAGTGAGCCTTTCATGAGTGTGACATCGATATGTCTTTTGTCTTGTGTTGAGCTGAATGTTAAGCATTCGCTTGGCTCTTTCATGATCCGAGCTTGATGCTGGAGGATGAAGTCCTCCAGTATCAGTCGTCGTTCCTCACTCTCCTATAACTGTGACCAATCTTACTGTACCTCAACGGCGATACACAATTGCCATTCGCCATATCAAATACGCGCTCCATGTATTCCAGGTGTACCGCCAGATCCTGCCCATACTGGCAAAAGACGGACGTAATGTACAACTCTCCAAAAATACCTCCAAGCCATACACAAACCCCATGTTCACGGCAACAACGTCAAATGGACCGTTAGTAGATATGAAAGACGGTTTTCGGAACAGTTGAAGGTCGCGTCTCTGATTGGTCGAACTATGTCACGTGATCATGTGATGACGTCACGCGCGGTAAATTTGAAATTTATATGGGATGACGTCACGCTTACGTTATGTGACCAGCTTGACAATGGTGTATTTCAGGTTGCATAAAACTATAATTATCAATACGTGATGACGTCAAGCGCGCGTTAAATTTGAAATTAATATGGGGTGACGTCATGCTTACGTGATGTGACCAGTTTGACAATGGTGTAGTTCAGGTTGCATAAAACTTAAATTAACATTAAGTGATGCCGTCAAGCGCGCGGTAAATTTGAGATGACTACGTCACGCTTACATGATGTGACCAGATTGACAATGGCGTAGTTCAGGTTGCATAAAACTGATATTAACAATACGTGATTACGTCATGAGCGCGGTAAATTTGAAATGAGTTAGATTATGTGACCAACTTGACAACGATGTATTTCAGGTGTGTATAAAACTGTAAAATTTAAATGGTGTATTTCGGTTTGTATTAAACTGAAATTAAATAGGTAAATAATAATTTTAACACTTGATTAGTTTCACATATAGATATTTATTGACGTACGTTTCGACCTTTCGGTCATCATCAGAAATGATACAATTTATACAATTATAATACTAACATTACTTATATATAAGTTACTGTAAGGTGATATTCATAAGGGGGGAGGTACTGACATCTATTTGGTAATTCGCTATATTTTTCTTTGAATTGAATGCCTTTCTTATTTCTAAATTTTCCAATAGGTTTAACCTTAATCCTTTACCTAAAAGGTGTAGGATATTAAAAGTTCCATCATATTTATGTAAATTTTCTAAACAATGTGTAGCGAAGCCTGTATTATTGTTTTGGGTTTTTATAGCATTACAATGTTCCTTAATCCGAGTTCTGAAATTTCTGCCGCTTTGACCTATGTATATCGCATCACAAATATTGCAATTTAATTCGTAGATACCTGATCGTTCTAATTTGTCTTTTTTAGGTTTGTTGTTGATTAATAGACTTCCTAAGTTTGTTTTATTAGTTGTGATGGTACTTATTGAGTGTGACTTTAATATTGCTTCAACTTTTAATGTGGTTTTTGGAATGTAATTAAGGTAATTCCAATTAGTCCTAGGTGTGACTTCTGTTATATTATATATTTGTTTAAAAGTTTGTTTTTTATTTTTTTTTTACTAGTTTGTCTATGGTATCTGCATGGTAACCATTGTTTTTAGCAATGTGTTTTATGAAGTTTAACTCTAATATAAAGTTTTCTGCGTTTAAAGTGATATTGTGTAATCTATGTATTAAAATATATAGTGCTGACATTTTTATTCTTTCGGCTTGATTAGAAGAATTTGGTATGATTGTGTCGGTAAATGTTGGTTTCCTATAAATTTGATACTCTAACTTATTCTCCACTTTTGTAATGGTTAAATCTAAGAAATTCAGTGAATTATTGTTCTCTTTTTCCATGGTGAATTCTAAATTTTTATTAATATTGTTTAGGTATTGAAGTAATTTATTAAGTTGTCTATCCGTACCAGTCCAGTTGTAAATTATATCGTCTACATAACGTTTCCAGAATTTAATCATTTTTATAAGTGGGTTGGTTGAATGAAATAATTTCTGTTCGAAATTGTTCATGAATATTTCCGAGAATAGAGGTGACAGTGGAGAGCCCATAGGTAGACCAGATGTTTGTTTATAGAATTTATGGTTGAATTTAAAATAGTTCTGATTTAAACATAGGTTAGTTAGTAAATTTAATTCTTGTGCTTCTTGATCATTTAATTCACTGTTGTTTATAAGGTCCATTATAATTTCTGTGGTTGGTATTGATGTAGAACTCAAGAGAGAGAGCTCATATATATTGTCACGTTATTTTGAACATATGGGAGGCGATGGAAAAATAAAAGGGGGTGGCTTTTGTTTTTTTTCTCGAATTGAGGAAAAGAAATTATCGTCTCGATAAAAATAATCTACCTTTTCGTTAGTGAGTTTCTTTTTGGTTTTCATACCATTTAAATATCGTTTTATTTTCGTTTTCTTATAAACAACATTCGTTCTTCGTTGGATATCCTACAAAACTGGTACTGAAGACGCGAGGGCGTTCCTGCAAGGGGACTGGCGCAGGCTGAACATCAAGCCTAAAGTTCGGACGTCTAAAGGACGAGCAGAGTAGGTTTTCCGTATCCTTTTGTTCTTTTGATTATTTGTGTTTATTTATATTAGCTTATATTTTTCTAAATTGTATCGGCGCTAAAGCCAAGTTAAGTTTCATGTTTTCTGTAATAAATTTGTTAAGTTGACTTTCTTGTCTTTCTTTTATTTCAATTTCAGCCAGTGACGACATATAATAAGAGGCCTAGAGCCAAAGCCGCGGTTAGCTAGCCCGGCCACAAAGCTACCGTGTCATATTTTGGCGCCCAACGTGGGGCTTCTTTTGTCGTCATTTGGCCATATTTCCTCATTTTTTTCTTTTGTTAAATATTTTCCTTTGGAAATATTTCGTTCTTTATTTCCTATTGTTCATAATTTTTTTTTTATTAATTAAAAAAAATGGCTTTCGCAGGACTTGAACATGATGAATTATCGTATGAATTATCTTTACGTGGTGAGGGTAATACAGATTATTTAACCCTTCGGCAGAAAAATGAAAAACTTGTCGCTCTTTCCGATTCTGCTATCGTTTCTGTTTCCATTAAGCCTAGAGCCAAACTTTCTCTGTGCCAAGAAAAATTTTTAAACTTTACTACGTCTTTTTCTGCCTGCAGTGAGGCTGAGCTCTATCAAGGATTTTCGCAAATAAATAATAGGCTTGGTCATCTATTAAGAAAGCTCAGTAATATCAAGTCTGATAAATATACTGCAGAAATAAATAAGTTGGTCCATGAAATTCATAAATTTGATGAAAAAATTAATATATTTTATAATACTTCTTCATCCTCTACCGTCAATTCTACTCCAATTATTTCTGGTACTTTTGTTAAAAAAAAATCTGTTTCTGTATATAAATGGGGTATTACTTTTAATGGTCGTGAATCCGTCATAGAATTTTTAGAACGAATTGAAGAATTACGTGTTGCCCGATCGGCAACGAAAGAAGATCTGTTTAACGCTGCATGCGATTTATTTAAAGATGCAGCACTTCTCTGGTATAGGACGGTGAAGGCGAAGGTTTCCTCGTGGGATGAAGTAGCGGCTCGTCTAATTGAGCAATATCACCAGTCGACTATGATCATATGTTGTGGCTAGATATTATATCTAGGAAGCAGCAACATTTTGAGAAACCGACAGAATATATAGTTGCAATGAAGACCCTTTTTTCTAGATTGTCGGAAGTAGTTAGCGAAGAAAAACAACTTTGCACCATTCGGTTGAACTTGGCTCCCTTTTATTCGCAACATGTAGCTGCTCAAAATATTTCGACAATTGATCAGCTTAACGGTATATGCCAAAGGTTAGAAGCGGTACATAAGCCAACCTCAAGAAATATACCAATACAACAAACGACGTCAAATCAACAATTCCGCAGTCGTCAGGTAAATGTCATATCAAAATTATCTTGCTGGAATTGTCATAAAGAGGGTCATAGGTACCCTGATTGCCCTCAAGAGAGACAACGTTTCTGTTTCCGATGTGGAAAAGAAAATTTTACTATTAAAAATTGTATCAATTGTGCTAAAGTTCCAAAAAAAAAAACGATGTCGAAGAGATGTAACGTACCGGCATGTCTCTCGGCAAGCGTATTCTAACGGTACCTCTTGGAAAGAATGGTTAGTTCAATTATCACATTTTTTTAATACCAGTAGTGTTAAACTACAAAATGTTGCTGGTGATCCTCGTCCATATTTAAAACTTTCTATTTGTAATTTAGTATTATCAGGTTTACTTGATACGGGATCATTTTGTACTTTAATTAACTTACGTATGTAGGAACGTATTAAGCTTATTTCTTTTAACTTCGAATATAAACACGTTCAACAAAATATCACTACTGCCGGTGGTCATACATGTACTACTATCGCTTACGTATATATTCCTTTTTATGTGAATGGTAAAGTTTGTACAATTGAGACTCTAATTGTTCCATCTCTTTCTTCCGACCTTATTTTAGGAATAAATTTTTTGTCTAAATTTTCAATTATACCTAATTTTTCGTCTATGACTTTTACATTTTCAACACCTCATATGACGTGTGCTCTCCAAGATATTTCTACTCTTTCCAAAATTGAACAATCTCAACTCAATATGATAGTTGATAAATATTTCTCTTCCGTTAAATTATCTCTTGAAGCTACTAATGCAATTGAGCATGTTATCGATACTGGAGATGCAGAACCTGTGAAACAAAGATATTATCCTGTCTCTCCTAATATTCAAGAGTTTATAAATACCGAACTGGATGATATGTTGAACCAAGGAATAGTGGTACCTTCGAAAAGTCCATGGAGCTCCCCTATTGTTGTTGTAAAGAAAGGAAATGGTAAATATCGATTTTTATAGACTTTCGTAAAGTAAACTTCCTTACAAAAAAAGATGCATATCCTTTACCTTATATTTCTAGTATTTTGGATCATTTAGGGGGTGCTAATTATCTCTCTTCTCTCGATTTAAAATCTGCTTTCTGGCAAATTCCTTTATCTTCGACAAGTTGTGAGAAAACTGCTTTCACAGTCCCCGGTCGTGGATTGTTTCATTTTAAACGAATGCCGTTTGGTCTTTCCGGTGCTCCAGTTACATGTCAACGTCTAGTAGATAGTATTTTTGGTCCCCAATTCTTTCCTAATGTTTTTGTTTATTTAGATGATATAATCGTTGTTTCTTCTGATTTTCCTTCTCATGTAAAATTATTAGAAGAAGTTTTCACTCGTCTTCAAGCCGCAAATCTCTCTCTTAATCCCGAAAAATGTAAGTTTGCTCGCCCTGAACTTAAATATTTAGGATATCTTGTTGACGCTAAAGGTTTAAGAGTTGATCCCGATAAAGTTCAAGCAATTTTATCTTTCCCTACGCCTAAGTGTCCGAAGGATATTCGTCGATTTGTTGGTCTAGCTTCTTGGTACCGTCGATTTATACCGAATTTTGCCGAAAAAGTTTCTCCACTCACTCAACTTACACGTAAGAAAATCAAATGGTCTTGGTCAGAAATTTCTGAAAAATCTTTTTCTAAACTAAAGTTATGTTTAACCAGTACTCCTGTACTAACATGTCCAGATTTTAAAAAACCTTTTTGCCTTCAAACTGATGCTAGTTCAGTAGCTCTAGGTGTTGTTTTGACTCAGGAGCTAGAGGACGGCGAGCATGTTATTGCATATGGAAGTCGAATGCTCAATAAATGTGAGCAAAATTATAGTGTCACAGAACGAGAAATTCTAGCTGTGCTATGGGCTGTTGAAAAATATCGCTGCTACTTGGAAGGTGCACATTTTAAGATTGTTACGGATCATCACTCCCTCATCTGGTTGAATAATTTAAGAGATCCCGTAGGAAGATTGGCACGATGGACTCTTCGATTACAGCAATATAGTTTCGATATTGTACACAGAAAAGGTAACCAACATGTTGTTCCTGATGCATTATCTCGTATCGTCGAGTCAATTATAATTAATGATAATGATCTTGAACCCTGGTATCGCAACATGCTTCAAAAAGTTCGTGATCATCCTGACTCTTATCCATATTGGAAAGCTGAGGATTCAACTCTCTTTAAATTTTGCAAACCCATCAATCCCGCAGTTATGAATGATGATCCCTGGAAGACAGTCGTACCAAAAAACTTAAGGAAAACTGTTCTAAATCAAAATCATGATGAACCTACCGCTGGACATTTTGGTATCTACAAGACCAAGAATCGGATTTCTGCAAATTATTATTGGCCGAAGATGTTACCCGATATACTTCATTATGTACGAAGCTGTGAAGTCTGTCAAGCGCAGAAAGTTGAGCAACGTAAGCCAGCTGGTATGATGGGAATGCGAGTGGCGGAACATCCATGGCAGTATGTGAGTAAGGATATTATTGGTCCATTACCTATATCTAGTTCACGAAATCGTTATCTTCTAGTATTTTGTGACCTTTTTACAAAATATTCTCTTTTCTTCGCTATTCCCACTGCTAATAGTAAAACTATTTGTAAATATATTGAAAATGAAGTTTTCCTTGTTTTTGGAGTTCCAGATTATGTCATATGTGACAATGGAACTGAGTTCAATAATCGACAGTTTAAACATTTGCTTCTTTCATATTCTGTACGTCTACAGCTAAGCCCAAGTTATCATCCTCAAGCAAATCCTGCTGAACGAACTAATCGTATAATTAAAACAATGATATCTTCTTATATCCAAGAAAATCAGCAACATTGGGATGTTAATTTGCCTAAATTTCGTTTTGCTATATCTACTGCAGTTCATGAAATTACTGGATTTACTCCCGCTTTTCTAAATTTTGGTCGTGAACTCTCTACTTGCGGAACTGCCTCTGAGCAGAACTTACAACTAAATTTTGATTCTCGTTCTCCGTATGCTGCTAATTTAGTAGAATTAGATAATGTAAAGAAAATTTTAAAACAGCGTTTAATCGATGCTTATCGTAAAAATAGTAAAATTTATAACCAACGTCATAGGCAGGTATCTTTTTCTGTTGGTGATATTGTGTGGAAAAGAAATTTTACGCTTTCTGATGCATCTAAATTTTATTCTGCCAAACTCGCTCCTAAATTTATACGTTGCAAAATAAGAAAAAAATTATCTAACACTAGATATGAATTGGAAGATTTTTATGGTAGAAAACTTGGAACATGGCATGTTTCTATGTTCAAAGCTAACGTCAAAAGAAATTAAAAAAAAAAAGACGTTCTTCGCTTGTTTTTCTTTTTTTTTTTGGGGAGGAAAGCGACGTGTCACGTTATTTTGAACATATGGGAGGCGATGGAAAAATAAAAGGGGGTGGCTTTTGTTTTTTTTCTCGAATTGAGGAAAAGAAATTATCGTCTCGATAAAAATAATCTACCTTTTCGTTAGTGAGTTTCTTTTTGGTTTTCATACCATTTAAATATCGTTTTATTTTCGTTTTCTTATAAACAACATTCGTTCTTCGTTGGATTTCCTACAAAACTGGTACTGAAGACGCGAGGGCGTTCCTGCAAGGGGACTGGCGCAGGCTGAACATCAAGCCTAAAGTTCGGACGTCTAAAGGACGAGCAGAGTAGGTTTTCCGTATCCTTTTGATCTTTTGATTATTTGTGTTTATTTATATTAGCTTATATTTTTCTAAATTGTAGCGGCGCTAAAGCCAAGTTAAGTTTCATGTTTTCTGTAATAAATTTGTTAAGTTGACTTTCTTGTCTTTCTTTTATTTCAATTTCAGCCAGTGACGACATATAATAAGAGGCCTAGAGCCAAACCCGCGGTTAGCTAGCCCGGCAACAAAGCTACCGTGTCAATATATATATATATATATATATATATATATATATATATATATATATATATATATATATATATATATATATATATTAATATTTCGTTCGTAAGAAAATAACACAATTATTTCCAAAACGCAATGTGGAGACATTGCAAAAACCAAGCGTCCGCATTTCGTACACTCCACGCTTCTTTTTGATTCAGACAAGTGTTCGGCTTTTTCAAGATTGTATTTGCTACAGCAAAGTTTATGGCGGTGACTGTACGTATATTCAAAACTTCATGATAGCACTCCTAGCACCATCCCTTGGTACAAAAGAGAACTATAACGACGCGCTACGCGTAGTCCCATTTACAATGTCTATCTGTATATATTTAACCCGTGGCAGAACCATCTTTTGGAGAAGTGTGTGTGAGAGATCGCGCTCCGGCTTTTATACTGACGCTGTTGCATCTATTGCGCACTTTTATGAATTCACTACTATTGCATGCTTGAACTTACCTTTCTTTTTTTTCACTTTTAATAATATTTTCCAATCAACTTCTAAACACAAATCACAACAGAAGAAGAGGATGTGAAATTTTATTTCATTTTTAATACCCATATATACATTTTCAACCAGTTTATCAACCTTATTGACAGTAACAACACTATTTTCTTATAACTGCGGTAAATTAAGGTCAGGTTAAAAAATCATATACATTTTGCTCAGTCAAGCCCGGCCGTGTTGCCAACGGAAATTGTAAAAACTATAAGGAATGTAAACGAAAGTATTTTTCGAACAATACAATTTTTCTACACTTTAGCACAACAAATTTAATTTGTCGTATATTGCAAATAGCATCGAATTACCCAAAAATACCCAAGAAAGATCAATACCCACGAATTACCCAAACACATGCTAAAATACCCTCATTTCGGCTAATTGCCAGCATCCAATGATGAGATAGTCTTTATGTTGGAAATTGTACCAACGCAATGTATGAATAATTAATGGAAACGAATTTGAGAAAAATTCATCGGGCCTCGCTGGGGATCGAACCCAGAGCCTTTGGTTTTACGCTCCATCATTTCATTTTCAATAAACTTTGTTGTGTTTTATAATATTTTATATACATTTAAATTAAAAGATATATTTGGAGCATATGCCGGTATTTATAAGAGTTCCTATTCACAGGGAGTGTGAATCTTGCTGTTATTGTGTTGTGAGTAATTACAAATAATAGTATAATTTGTAACGTAAAAATTTTGAACATTTCGTTTTTCTCGTCTTGTCTATCTCTTAAATCTAATCTTCTCTACATCTTTCGCTTTCTTATTGTTTTCTTGAAAGTTTACTCAGACTTGTCTTAGAGGTTAAATTGGTGGATTGTTTTCAGCAATTTTAACTAACGGTTAGCTCACTGTTAACGTCAACAACCACGTGACTAAGTACAGTTTACATTAGGGAATAATTAATGACATATTTGGATATTTTATTACATTCATATTTAATATAAATAGGATTACAACTGAGTAAACTTCCATATATTCGTTTCTTTTCTTCTATGCTATTTTCTCTCTCTTTTCGCTTTCTTTTGTTGTTAATCAGACTAATTCTGATTTTTGAAAATGGAAGGATTTTTGATTAGGGTTTGCTATGTTTAAAAAAAGGAGGTATATTTTAAGAACAACAACAAGAGTTTGAGATATGGTACAGGAGTGTTTATTTTCCATTTTACTCAAGTCGAGTTATCCGTAAAGGGATTAAGGAAATTACCTCTTATTTTCTATGTCGGAGTGTAGTGTTGCGTTGAGCGTAATTTCATTTTTACCTCCGGTGGAATACCTGTAAAGGTAAAGGTAAAGTTCGTGGCTCAAATTCTCTGTTGCTGATAATTATCAGCTCTGTGCGCCAAAAAGTCAACAGTCGTCATACCAGCTTACCGTCTTCGGCTTCTGGTTCGTTTTCTTCGCACGGAGTACCGGGTCAATCCATTTATCACCCATTCTTCCACGGGAATCGTCGCCGCCCACCATCGAACAAAGGCTAGATGTCCTCTGAACAAAGGAGTGCGAGAGTGGAGTAAACAAGATAAGTACTGCCGTAGCCTATTCTTTTCCTTTTATAGCTTGATTCGTTTTCACTTAAACAAAGACTGAGATAAGAATTATAATTTAACTTATTGATGAGACCATTTGAGATCATGATATTTCTGTAAATATACTTTGTTAGTTTTTATATATATATATATATATATATATATATATATATATATATATATATATATATATATATATATATATATATATATATATATTAAGTATATATTTACGTCTGGATTCCGCGTATTCCTTGAGCATTTATGCAGGCGCTGATTTAAGATGTCCACGGAATGATATCAATTACTTTTCTTTTGCTGTAAATTATTCTTACTTATAATACGCACTAATAGGCGTATATTTGTTCATATCCTGGGCCGATTCTTATCGCTTTATTTATTTACCATGATGTACTTGTCTACGATGCTATTTTTGTATATTATGTGAACCGAGTTGATCAACAAGGGCTATAAAACGTAGGAAATTGATCTTACCGGGTAAAGGATGGGTAGAACATAGCGGCACAAGAATTATCGTCTTTATTTTAGTACGGACATCCGCGTGTGTCACGTCTGTAGATTCACCTCACGGATACGAAATTCACACGATTAAATTAAAAATTGTTAATAATCACTGTTTCATTAAGAGTTTAACGAACATTGTACCGTTATATTTACATGTTGCTAATAATAAATTTAGCATTTCAACTTTATTGGCTTCCTTGTTTATTTCAACCAATCTCTCCCTCAGCAGTTTGTGACGCCATTTTAGGACAGGGAACCGTTGATTATATAACGTGTATTTGGGGGAAAACAAAGTCTGTTAATCGTACCAAAACTATGAAATCCTAGAGACTTTTTCGCTTTAGTCTTGTTGAGGTAAGCAGTATATTTAAATCGCGTGGCGCCCATGAGTAATATTCTCTTATTTTAATTTTGAACCACCCCTTATTCACTGAAAAGCCGGCACCCTCAGCTTGAGCGAAGATTTTTGGTTACGGTGTCGATAGCCACGTAACAATGTGTCTGAATGTTATGGTTTTATTTACAATTTTTATGTGTTGGGATTGATTTTATGGGAAAGTAAAACCCATTTTAAATTCATTTGAAAACTAACTTATAACTACTATCAGAGTTTAGTAGAGAGATTGCTCACGCCTATGGTAGCCAGTGAGCCGACTATTTGAACACCCTACGCTAGCGCCGCCACATTGGAACTAGGTAACCGATTGCACTTGCCCCCTCCAGTCACTGAAAGTGCAGCACCGGCCACGATGTCTTTCTTCGTCTTCGAAACTTTTCATAATTTTGTTCATGAATTACTCCGTGGTTTTTATGCTATATTATAAAGCATATATGTATATCAAATTTGAAAATATTAATTGTTTATTATTATCCCATGTTTCATAAAAAATGAAATAACATTAATAATAGTAAACAAATCTTAAAATAATGTCAACTTGAACTTTAAAAAACACCTGGATAAGTTTTACATATGTCGTTTATTAGCTTCTATCATTGTTAAGACTACTCGGTCTTCTTCAGGTACAATTGTTAGTATAATATTATACATTAGTAAAATAAACAAAATATGATATCACTTAAGCAAAATGCGTGTAAGACATTTCAAATATTAAATATTTATATTGACAAAAACACCTTGCCCTTTACAATACAGAAATAATATTTACATTCTTTCATATGTATATTTAAACTTTTTTCTTTTTAATGCGACTCAATTTTAATTAAATATTTATCTAGATATAAATATATTATATAATATATTTATATTATTTTTACTTAGCGGATT
Source organism: Nebria brevicollis (assembly GCA_944738965.1). Lineage (NCBI taxonomy): Eukaryota > Metazoa > Arthropoda > Insecta > Coleoptera > Carabidae > Nebria > Nebria brevicollis. The sequence continues at coordinate 7,762,560 of OX122906.1, forward strand.
TACACTAACAAGGGGAAGCCACGTAGTTGGGCTCATCGATTTGGCTGAAATTTTGTCAGATGGTAGGTGACGCTAAAAAAATAATACAATCTTTGCCGTTTTAAGCACTTCTCAAGAAAATTCGAGAAAATCGCGTTCAAAGTTTTCGTGTCATATTTTGTACAAAAACAAAATGATGGTATTCCAAATGGCGGCATAGAGCAGTGGATGGCGAGATGGCGTATGAGCTCAGTCGGAGTCTTAACTTTATGCCGAGTAGACGTATGTATTTATTTATTTACCATACAGAGCGTGCAGCAAAGACAGTTTTATAAATTGTGTTTAACAAGTTAACTTTTGTTCAGTATTGTGATTAACAAACTAAATACTGAGTTCAACGACACGTTGGTGAGCACTGTTCAAAACTGGCCCTAAAGCCAAGACAAAATAACGCCACCAGCAAATCCAGCCAACACGGGAGAACAATCATCGACTATCCAACCCCAACATCATCCCTTGAGAGTCTCCCGGGGATTTTTGATTTTTCCAATCAGGAACCGATCCCTCACTTTCATCTAGATTCAAGTGAGGAGACAATCGTCCCAATGGAGGACGAACCTCCCAATCCGCACCGCAGTGCAGATCCGGACCCACCAATACCTACCGATAGTGAACAAGGCACCCCTAAAGTAAGGGTAAGCCAACTGTTTGCCCCCAGAGCGCAAATCCGCCCAAGGAAAGACGCCCCAGTCGAGGACAGGAACTTTTAAATTCCTAGAAGAGCCGCGAAACCCACTGCGACGACTAAGTCCAGCACATAAACAAGAAACAAGTACTAGCCACTCACCGACAACGACGATACAAACAAGAAAGACACAGAAGATGAACACGACCCACCATCTAATCAAATCCGCAAAACGCGACTCCACCCACCCATAATCATCCATGGAGCACCCACAACTGCAGTAAAACTTACATCATACATAAAAGACTTCGCCCATAAGAGCTACCACATAAAATACACCAACAATAAAACCAACATCTACATACACAACGAAGCGGAACGACAAAACTTCATCACCGACATCAACACAGACAAAGACTACCTTTACTACACATATACAAACAGACAAACCAATACATACGCATTTATACTGAAGGGCCTGGACAACGACCCTGCACCAGCAGAACTCCACACCGAGCTCCAAAAAGCCGCGGTCGAGTTGGAAAAAGTTTTCCGAATGCGGAACACCCGGCGTCCCCTATTCCTAATAACGACAACAAACAAGCACACACTAAACCAACTCAACGGGCACTCAAATACAAAATACATCTTCCACACGAAGGTTCTGTGGGAGAGACACCTGAAAAAAAGGTGATAATTCAGTGACACCCATGGGGGCACGCCACTGCAAACTGCCACCTACGACCGCGGTGCCTTAAGTGCGCACAGAGCCCCTAACGCAAACCTGCACAAGACGCCAGATACACCAGCTACGTGCGCTAACTGTGCGGGGCCGCATCCAGCAAATTTTGTAGAGTGCCCTACATACATACAAAAACTAAAACAAATCCCCCAACACAATAATACCCTTCAACCTTCACCCAAATACAGGGACGCCCTCTCCCATCCAAGAACCACTGGCAATCCCGCCTCTCCAGCCACAAACTACGCCAGCCACAACAACCCCCGCCACTACCCAGACACAAAACACTCCCAATTCTTAATACTCAAGATTTCACACGTCGCAATCATGTCGCACCCAAACACACCCACCTACTACCCCGAAAACGGAAGAACGCCGTCCACCATCTTTCTCAATAAAAATCAAATAAAAATGTGCATAGCATCACACAGCCCGTATCACCGTACCAAAACGCAGGTCCGAGCACAACCCAGTCATATTCCAACTAACCAACCACCACATAGAAAACACCACTAAAACAAACACATCATACAAACACACAAATTGGGCGCACTTCCGCAAAACAATTGACACGATCATCCCCATCAACAATCAAATACACACAACACAAGACATCGATGCACAAATAGAACACTTCACAAACGATATATAGACAGCCAAACAAAAACACACACATAAAATCAAAATTGTAACAGGAATCCCACAAGGCAGCGTCCTTGGCCCCAAATTGTGCCACCTTTTCATTAGCGACATCCCCACGTTCCCAAATACACACACAGCACAATATGCCGACGACACCGCAATATACGCACACTCATTCAACGCCCAAGTAGCCACTAAACAAATACAAATACACATAAACATTCTAAAAATATACTGGGAGAAATGGAAAATAAATATAAACGCCAACAAAACCGAAACCATAGTCTACACACGTAGATTCACAAACAACAGAATAGTCACACCACTTGTAATACACAACCAAAAAATCACACCCACAAACACAGTAAAATACCTAGGAATACAGCTACACACAATAATAAGACACGGCCCACACATCACACATGCATCAAACAAAGCACGCGCCGTAATTAGAAACCTCTACCCTCTCCTAGTTAAGAACAGTTCCCTATACACAAAAAACAAAATCCTCATTTACACAGCCATCATCCGTCCCATAATCATGTACGCAGCCACAGTTTGGTGTAACGCAGCGGACACCACCATACTACAATTGCAACGCCTCCAAAATAAATGCTTACGAAGGGCGACCAGCTCTGGAAGGTACACCCGCACTACACAACTTCACGAAGACACTAACATACCATACATGAGAGAATACCTTCAAGACATAACACAGAAATTTTATAAAAACACACTATTCAACTCAAACACACTTACAAAAAACATCACACGTATACGCGACAACAACACCACACGTAAACTCATACACAAGTTACCCTACCAAAACCTACCCATATTTCTATAGGTGTTCCATGAGCAGAACACCTGACACCCACACAACGCGACACAACACTACACAAAACATATCTCATACACATCAAATGTACATCTATCACCAATGTAAATGTTAATTTTTAATTAAGTTAGGCTAGTTTTCAGTTTTAACAAAAACCTTCTTGTGAAGTTAAATGGGTTTTTGTCCCCCCTTTCCCATAAACACAATCCTAACACATCGTAAAAGAAAACATAACTTGTAACAGAAAACAATAACACAACGTTTTAAAGCACACAACGCAATAACACACAAACACAGATATACACTCCCCTGTGAGTAGGAGCTATGACAAAACCAACCATGTTGCCCAAACATTATTATTTTAAATTATAATGTAATAATAAAAAAAATAATAAAGATTATTGAAAATGAAAATGTATGGCGTACGAGCTCAATGGTTGGGTGATCGGGTCCCCGCTCCGTCCCTATTTTCTCCTGTATAATTTTTTTTTGATTTTTTTATTGCACATAATATATAAAATTTGATACATTTTATAATATATGTGAAATATATATAATAGGAAATATTTTGAATTTAATTATTCCTGCTGTCTTTATTCTCTTTTATTAAATTGTTTGACTCTGAAGCGCCACTATAAACAAATTAATGCAAAATAAAACGCCACCATAATATGTTCTTTTTCGCCACGTGCAGCCAATACCTACATTTTAAAGTTTTATTTTCATCGAAATGAATATGGTGATAGATAATATCGATTTTCCTGTGATTCCTGATGAAAAGATTAATAGTGAAAATATGCTGCTCTCATTGCAGGAAACCTTTATGTTTTAATCACTTTGTGTTGTGCAGGTGTGTAATGCGGGTGTACCTATCAGAGCTGGTAACCAATCGGAGACACCTGTTTTGAAGGCGCTGTAATGCTGGTAGCACAGTATCTGACGCGTTGCACCAGACTGGAGCTGCATATGTGATGATGGGTCGGATGATGGCGGTGTATATGAGAAGTTTGTTTTTTTTTTTTTTGAAAGGGAACTATTTTTAACTAGGAGGGTGTATGGGTTTCGGATGACAAGTTGTGCTTTTTTGATTGATTGTGTAAAGTGTAGTCTGTGACGTAGTGTTTGTTGTTGATGTGCTCCAAGGTATTTGACTGTGGGTTTGGGTGTAATTTTTTGATCGTGTATAATTAGTGGTTTGATTACTTTGTTTTGTGTATATTTTTGTGAGAAGACAATGGTTTCAATTTTTGTGGCGTCGATTTTAATTTTCCACTTCTCCAAGTAGTGTTGTAAGATATTTATATGTATTTGTAATTGCTTGTTGGACACTTGCGCGCTGAATGAATGCGCGTAGATAGCCGTGTCGTCTGCGTACACAGCTGTGTTCGTGTTTGGGAAAGTTGGGAAATCGCTCAGGTAGAGGTTGAAAAGTTTGGGTCCAAGGGCACTGCCTTGAGGGACTCCTACCGTTATGGTTTTGGTGGAAGATAGGGTGTTATTAATTGTGGTTTGGAAGGAACCATCGGTTAAGTAGGGGTAAATAAGTTTAGTTAGGAGTGGAGGAAAATGGAGTGTAACTAGCTTGGCGATGAGCCCTGCTATCCAAAGCTTGTCAACAGCTTTTTCAATGTCTAGCAGGGCCATCACCGTTACTTTATTAAGGTTAAACTGGGTGGCGATATTGGTTGCGATCCTCGTGACCTGAAGGGTTGGGTTGTGTGCCTGCCTGAACCCATACTGGATGCCAGGGGTAATCCGTCGTCCTGTGTCGATAGCGTCGACCCGGAAAAGTATGATTTTTTCAGTGAGTTTGGATGGGGTAATAAGAAGGCTAATTGGCTTGTAGCGGCCGGGGAGGTAGGGATTCTTGTTGGGCTTTAGGATAGGATGAATTGTGGCATTCTTCCATGCAGTTGGGAAGTGATGTAGTTTGAATATTGCATTGACTATGTAGGAAAGTTGAACTACGGATTTCCTTGGGAGGTTTTTTAGGATACGATTGTCAATCTGGTCTGGGCCTGGGGTTTTGCGATTGGGCAAGGTGCGAATTATTTTTGCGACTTCTGTGGGGTTGGTTAGGAGTTTAACTAGGACTTTGTATGTTGTAACGTGTGGCGTATTTGAGAATTGTTATATTTCTCTAAGGATGTGCTGGTGCTCTCTTGTATTTGTTGTATCGTTTACGTGTATGTCTCTAAATGTATTAGCAATTGCCTTCGTCTTTTGTTCGTCGGTTTCAGCTGTTTCTCTGTTGTTTAGTGTTAGTGTAAGAATAGGGGAAAATTTTTTTTTAAGTGGCTTGGTGTGCTGCCAAAGTGAGTTGTCGTTAGGGTTGAGGGATGCTAGTTTTAAGGACCATGTTGTGTTGTGTTGCTCTCTAATTTGAGTTTTTATAAGTGTATGCAGAGCGTTGAGTCGTTGTCTGTGCTAGGGTAAGCGGGTCCTTTGCATTGCCTCCTCGTGTTGTTACGTTGTGTGATTAAATTGAGGGTTAGTTGTGTTAAGTTGATTTTATGTGTTCGTGTTTTAGTTTTGTGTGTGTGTTTGTTGATGGCGTTATGTAAAGAGTGTGTAAATTTGATTATTTCTTCCTCGATCTGTTGTGTTGTGCTAATTGTGTTATTTATTAGGATGTGTTTATCGAGTATGTGGCGGAAGTGTGGCCAATTAGTGTGTTTATAAGATATAATTGTTTTTGTTGTCTGTTAGTAAGTGTAAATATGATGGGATTATGATCAGAGTTAAGCTCTGCAAGGGATATGGGGTGTGTGATATTAGCAACGTTTTTGTTAATGATGAGGTCGATAGTTGTTGGTGTAGTCCCGTTTTGAGGGTAGTGTGTTGGTGTGTCTGTGTTCAAGATGATGGAAACGTGTGAGTTTATGTATCTTTTGAGTGTGTGGCCGTTAGTGTTATTTCTGTTGCAGTTCCAGTCTGAATGTTTCGCGTTCAGATCCCCGACTACTAGTGTTTTGTTTTTGTATAGCAGGGTTGCAAGGGCTGCTTTTGTGATGTTGTTGCTTGGTCTGTTGTATGCTGCGGTTATTATGGTGTTGTCTGTAAGTTTTATGCTAAGTGTCTCTAGTGTAGTGTGTGCTGAATTTAATAGTGTGTGTGGTACGTTATTTTTGACTAATACCTCAACGCCTCCGGCAGGCACCGGACCTTGGTTTGGCCTATCAGCCCGATTGGTTGTGTAGGAGTGTATTTTGAGTTTGTGTGAGTGTGTGAGTTTAGTTTCATTTAGTGTCTTTATGTGTATGCTATGTGTGTTCATAAAATGGATAAGCTCGCCTATCTTACCCATAGTTCCGTTGGCGTTCCATGAGCTGATGTTCATGGTGCTTGTGTTGTGGTTGTGTAGTGCTAGTTGTGCGATGATCTAGATGTTATGGTCCTCGATGCTGTTTGTGAAGTTGATGAATGTTGAGAACTTTTCTGCTTGTGTGTTATATTTTGAAAGTTGTGCGTTTAGTTCATGGATGGCCCTGATGATGTTCTCAAGGTTCACCAGCTGTCGTAAGTTTTGCATTTCTGTGAATAAGTCATTTATGTTGTTAGTTTCTTTAGTTTTTGGAGGGTTAGGGAAAGGGAGGATAGATGCTCGTACGCCAGCTTGCTATCCACTGCGCCATGCCGCTGCTTGTGATAGTATCAAATTTTTTACTAAAAACATGATGTGAAGACTTTGAACGCAATTTTCTCGAATTTTATTGAGAAGTGCATAAAACGGCAATAATTGTATTATTTTTTTGCGTCACCTACCATCTGACAAAATTTTAGCCAAATCGGTGACCCCAACTACGTGGATTTCCCTTGTAAGACAAAGATTTAAGACATGTATTTATGTTTATTGAATTATATATTTGTTTATTTAGCTATTTATTTATATATATTTATATAAAGCTATTTATTTCTTCATAAGAATTCAATTGCAGCCCAAGTCCGGTTACGAACTCAAAATCCAAGTTTACCTGAGTTTTCTACCCAGATTTGCTGTCTCTCTTCTTTTTTCGGGAAATTAAACAGTTTTTTTTTCCATCTGTAAAAATAATAATAAAAACGTGAATATATTGCTCTAAAAAATGCAACCACAAGCTAAGATTTTAGTTAGCAACAATTGTCTATGTTTGACTTGTAAACATAGAATGATGCTCAAAATATCGCTTGGGTAACAAAATGCTATGTTAAAAATTTTATCTGAAACAGACACAATATAACAATGTGAATAATATGAAGTTTGACATTTTATATTTCTTCTAGGAAATATATCTATTTAGTGGAAGTGTGATCCAAATATTAGAACAAATATTATAATTTAGAAATATAATGAAACAACGATGAGGTCTAACCCAAATGCGTATAAGGAAATTCGGTGCAAGACACTGCAGATGTTTTTTAATAATAAATTTTGAACTATATGTACATATAGGGTAAATCGACCCGTAATGGAACGACGCTAGTAATGGCACAGGTATCAAAATCTTGGTTGTATACGTTTAAAATTGTGCAAATGCGTAGTTATAACAAAGATTTAAATATTTATATATAGTTTTAAACAAGAAAAAACCTTTTGCACGTCCTTTTTAAAAGTAATAATAAAAAAAAAAAGAATATTGTTTAGCGATATTAAAATTGTACTTTTCACAGCCATTTTTAGTTAGTATACGGTTACTATAGCTTAAGCAATTAAAATCATATTTACTAGAAAAACGTATTTTTTTAATATGTACCTGCTTAAATAACTAAATGATTATTTCTTCGAAACATTTCAAATGTTGAATATTGACTTTTTTTTAATTCTTAAAACACGTGTTCTAGTATTGGAACAAATTTTTGATGAGCGCGCCAACAATAGTGCACTTTATGTTTACAGCGCTTTTCTATTGAGCGGCCGCTGCTATAAATAAAATAGTAAGCAGAGACCCTCTGACAGTAAGCTAGTGAGGTTAGAATATTAATGTTTTTACATAATTTTTTTAACAAGAACAAATTTTAACTACAGATAAATAATACATTTGGAAAGTGTGACGTCACATCGGCCATTTGGTTAAGGTAGGTCTCGGTTCACTTTCCAAACAACTTTTTAGTCTCGTATGATTAACATTGCTTGCTCTTATTATTCCTTTTTTTGTTTTAACTACAAATCATTTTCGTTTTCTTTTGAAGGTAAGTCAATATATAGATATTACTCTATTAACTTAAATAAGATTAGCTTTATATTTTTAAGTTTAAAGGCAGAAAATAGCAGTTTTACTGAATCGCAATTTATAGGTTATATTTTTTACACATGCAGGGAGTTTATTTTAAAAACTAGACAAATATTATTAATAATTTCAGATGAAAAATATGTGCAAATGTATTAGTTTCAATGATATATAAGTGAGGGTTTGTTTATTAACTTATAATACTGCGAAAATTGAGTTTGAATCTATCGATGTTTTAGGTAATATTCCTTTAGTGTGTACCCTTTTTTTTATTAATTTTGCATTGATACGAAAAGTGATCATTGTAGTTCTATGTTTTTACTTTCTATTAGTTATTCTTGTATATTGTTTGATTTATTTCTTTACACTGTATGCTATAGAATGGCGATGAAGCATGTGTTGAGGATTTCAGCAATCTATTCGTTCTTTAAAGACGAGGAAAGTTTGGTCGTACGTGTTGAAAATGCCGTGAAGTCAAACCATGTTGTAAATATGACGTATGATGGAGAATTAAAGATTATTCGAGGTGACGTTCATGCCAGCATGCGAAATAAAATGTATAAAGTAGAGGTAAGTCAAATATAATTTTTAAATCCACATTTTCTATATCTCCTTTTCTGTTTCAGATATATTTAGATGATGAAAATCATATTTCCTAGGCGTGTTGTATATGCCCCAGAGGTCAAGTTTTATGCCATCATATGGCCGCTTTGGCATTATTTGCACACGCCAATATATCGGTGACTGACCGCTCGTGCACGTGGGCAGTTCGTAAAACAAGCGCTTCCGAAACGAAGACCATCGATGAGCTATTTCCACCGACAAAGGTACATCGCTCAACGGACCGCGAATTGCTCCCGGAAGAGATCGAGCAGATACGTGACGATCTGTCTAAATTTGATGGAGCAGTTGGATTTTCGTGGTTGCTGGGCAAAGACGTTGCAGATACAGAGTTTTGCCATTTGTGTATCGAAGTAGATACGATTATAAAATCAGAACAATATGTAAACGCAGCCGAGCCCGACGAATTTCTTAAAAACAAATTAAAACTTACAATTGATCAGATAAATTCCATCTTTAAAGAAACGGTAGGCCAGTTTAAAAATGAGAAATGGTTAATGTGCCGAAAGAACCGATTAACTACACGTAAATTTGGAATAGTGCTGGCTGCAGTTAGGAGAAACCGTTTTTCGGAAGCGCTATTTAAACAATTGACAGGTCTGTATTACTTTTATATAAATTTGAAACATTTTGTTATTCTATTTCTTTCTTGCAGAATCTTACAATCTGGATGGCATTCGGGCAATTCATTGGGGTAGAACGCACGAAGCGGCAGCAGTACAAATGTTTGAGTCCGTGACAAACAAAAAAGTTCAAAGTTGCGGCATTTGGTTGCACGAGTGCGGTTTGCTTGGGGCTAGCCCAGATGGCTTAGTGAATGATGATAAGATCATCGTAATAAAATGCCCTTACAGGTTTCGCAAAAGTTCTTTGCATGAAGGAGTAAAAACTGTAAATAATTACATCATCAAATGTTATAATGATTCATACATCATTAACAAAACGCACCATTATTATAGTCAAATACAAGGCCAGCTATATATTTTGAACAAAAAGTTATGTAATTTGGTTATATGGACGCCGAGCTACTGTATATTAATGGAAGTAGAAAAGGACCCCGATTGGGAAACTAACATAAATATATTGCAAAAATTTTATGTTGAAATATTCATAAAACATTTGTTAAAATAAAACATCGAACTTTCTTATATGCTTTTGGGTTATATCACACCATATTTTCATTATTTTTCTAATTTATAATTTGCTCTAACCTTTGGAACACTTTCACACTAAATATATTTCTTAGAATAAATATTAAATGTCAAACTTCAAATTATTTACGTCTATTGATATGGTGATACGATTAATGTAAAAATAAATATAATGTGAAGAAATTTCAATAGCTTTTTCTTGTTCCCGGTACCGTTTGGGAAAAAAAGGTTCAAATAAAAGTTGTACAAAATGCCAAAATCTATAATTTTAATAATAACAATTTTTCTGTAACTGCAACTATTTTTGAGTAATTGCAGAAACTGCAAAAAATTACTAGAGTAAACTGCGTATAAGAAAGTAAAAAATGTAGTTTCTTTGTAGTTAGAACTCATTGTTACAAAATAAAGCTTCTACTTCCTTTATCAAGGGAATCTGAAAATTCGTTAAAGCTCCACACACTTGAAAAATAATGGAGGATTGCGGAATTAAAGAGCTCGGAATTTTATTTAAAATATCGAAGCACTTAATTCGTCGTATAGCACGTTCTACGTGTATTCTAGCCCGAGCAATGTTTTGAGTGCTATTCACTTGCTCAGGTGTAAATGGAGGTGTTGTAAGGAATGGCGGTATATTCAACGTAACACCATCCGGCAACAGTTCAGAAATCAAGAAACCTTTATCAGCTATAATTATGTCTTCAGGCTGCAATCGGCACCGATGCTTTTCGCTGTGATGCTTACAATCCGGAGCGAAACACATAACCATCTAAATATATAAAATTATCAATTTTAGCCAGAATTCTGACAAGATTTAAAAAATGTGCTAAAAAACATATAATCTAAAACATCAATAGATTCAAACTCAATTTTCGAAGTATTATAAGTTAATAAACAAACCCTCACTTATATATCATTGAAACTAATACATTTGCACATATTTTTCATCTGAAATTATTAATAATACTTGTCTAGTTTTTAAATTAAACTTCCTACATGTGTAAAAAATATAACCTATAAATTGCGATTCAGTAAAACTGCTATTTTCTGCCTCTAAACTTAAAAATATAAAGTAAATCTTATTTAAGTTAATAGAGTAATATCTATATATTGACTTACCTTCAAAAGAAAACGAAAATGATTTGTAGTTAAAACAAAAAAAGGAATAATAAAAGCAAGCAATGTTAATCAAACAAGACTAAAAAGTAGTTTGGAAAGTGAACCGCGACCTACCTTAACACAATGGCCGCTGTGACGTAATCACTTTCCAAGTCTATTCCTTAAAGAGTATGTATCAGTTATTATTTACATTGAAATTTTATTGTCTATCTCATAAAAAATAAAAATCTAAAACATGACCTCTATAATTTATTTTTGTATTCGTTTCAATAAATTATTTTTATTTTATTGAAAACTGGTAAAACAAATGACACCGTTAATAAAAAGGGTAAAAAGAAGTGTGAAAAATCAAGAATTATGACCAAAACCTCTTATACAACGTGGGGCAAAACAACCTCCCTAGTTGCAACAGAGAAATGTGAAGCGATCAGAGGTCGTAAAAGGGTAGGAATGGCGGCAGGAAGATATGCCTTTGTGTTACAGAAAGATTTAGTCGTAAACACAATTTGGACGAACAAGCAGAGCACTTTTGCCGTGGAAGCATACATACGCGAAAAGGAGTCTGTAATCGCCGCCCAGCACATTTCCATCTTTCTGGCGGTGTAATTAAATAAAATTTTCGATATTGTTGCGAAAACAATCCGAGGGTGCTCAACGAGAAGCCTCTTCATAGTGATCGTGTCACAGTTTGGTGCGCAGTTTCCCGAATAGGGATTATCGGGCCTTACTTTTTTGAGGAAAGAAATAGGGCAGTTACCGTCAATTCTGGGCGCTATTTGAACATGCTCTAGAATTTTTTGGCCCCTGCTCTTGAAGAACTTGGTCTCGAGAATGTTTGGTTTCAGCAGGCCGGGGCCACAGCGCGGGCATCAATGCTGGTTTTAAAGGAAATGTTCCCCGCGCGCTTTGTCTCCCTGAGTGGTGATATTCCGTGGCCCGCACGATCTCCAGATTTGACCCCGTGCGACTTTTTTCTGTGGGGTTATCTCAAAGCAGAAGTTTTTTAACATCGACCGAGGAACCTGCAAACCCTAAGGGAAACAATCCACACGGAAACTCGCCGTTTACCTGAAGAGATGCTTGAAAGGGTTATGCGAATCTTCAGAACTCGCTTGCAGCAGTGTGTAGACAATGAAGGACAACACTTAGCCGATATGATTTTTAAAACTACATAAGATAAAACTGGTCATGTAACTACTTTATTTTATTGAAATAAGTTTTTTGTATCGCGACTCCTTTTTCTTTAATTCACTTACAAGACATTGGAGATTGTTTTGTCCCACCCTGTACACTTGAAAAAATACTTTTATCTGAACAACAAAACATTACAAGATGAAGAGTATTCTTATTAAAAAAATAAAACAAGAAACAAATTTTAATTTTTCATTGTTCATAAAATTTTAATGCAAGAAAAGTATTAAAATATTTGATGTAATACCTATTTATAAGTAATTTTAATATTTCGATTCAAAATTATTATTTAATAAAATATAATTTGCAATATATGGTCTACATTTATAATTTAGAACTTTATAAATATTAAATTTAGCTTAAGATAGGTATAGTACCTACCTCTATAATTTAAAAATTTAGAAAATAAAGCTACTGCAAGTGTTTTTTTTATAAATATATACCTAAATTTTAGGAAATCCAAGCTAAAATATATAAATTTATAAACTATATTAAATAAAAAATAAATTTATAATAGCACTTATTTATTTATTGATTTACCTAGTTCATTTAACAAAAAATTTAATTTGCCGTTCTATTACTAGGAAGGACTATTCTATTAAAGGCAGCCACCGTTCTATGACTGGCATTTTAACATCAAATTATAAATTGTGAACAAAATTACCTAAATCATCAATAAGCAGTTTTATATTTCTTAATACTTTATAAACACATAAATTTTAAAATGTTTTTGTTATTATATAAATATATTAACCATATTTATTTTAAACCTCAAAAAAGTAGAGAATTTTCTTAGCTGTTCTAATACTGGTCGATTTACTATATCCTACCATATAAACAATATTTGTACTTGCAATTTTGTGATTATAAAAAAATGGCTGTTTCAAGATGCCATTGTCAAACCAATCTTTTTTTATTCGCTGCTGCATGCTGATATTCGCATCGATTTGTGTCCTGTTCATCTCTTTCATTGATTGTGCTTCGACAACTGCTGGTGTATCTTTTATTGATTTCATAAGTATATCCTTATAGCCCAAGTTCAATTTCCTGTAGTAGGAAGCGTGACCATATGGAACGTAGTTTTTCTCGCAAATATTTAAAAATTCTGGGCAGTGATATGGGTTGTCGGTGACGTCAAATGTTTCGTTGCATTTGCGTAGTTTTCTGCCAGTCTATGAAATCCATATAGGATTTACTTTTTTTATACGTGGGCAAATTTAATTCTGCAATATCCGGTTCATCTTCTTCTGGAGCTTTTTCTTCTGTGCTTCTAAAAAAGTTCAAAGAATAACGCACATCATTTGTTAAATAATTGCTATCTTAAACAATCATAAAATGTTTAAAACATTGTCGTTCTTCTTCGTAAGAACGGCAAGGAAATAAGGCGATGCTCCAATTTTTTGGTCAAATAAATGACAATTTTTAATAATCTTTTTCTCTTATTTTATAAGATAGAAATTAAATTTTTTGTATACAATATTAAATAACTCATGCTGTATACAAAAATTTTTTTTTTATTTTTATGCATCGTTACTTATATAGAACGCCTTCTATATAAGTAACCATGCATAAAAAAAAAAAAATTTTTTTTCGTATACAGCATGACTTATTTAATATTGTAAAAAAAAATTTAAGCAAAGTAGCGGCCGCGGAGATGAGGTGTTTCGCGGTGTGCACGATAACGCCTGTCCATGATGTCTAAAACCAAAGAATCTAACGTGGTTTTATTAAGAACAAAATATTCTGGGCGTAAACCAACAAAAAGTAAAAAATTAAAAAAAAAACCTAGAAAATAGTGTGAGTTTAAGAAAAGTCCAATTGTTTGTACTGCAAATTGGACCTTTGGGATTGAAGAAAAATGGAACAAATGTATATTTATGTCAAAATCTCGGTTTGCGTTCCGCGGAATAAGCTATTTAATAAAATAAAAACAGATTTGAGTCAATAGCCTAATTGGTTTTTCAGCTAGAGTGCACACCGTTTTTAAATATGTAGTTCCGAGAAAAACGTGTTTAAAGTTTAAATTTAGTGTATTGTTGTTGGATATTTGCACTTCGCACCCTTCATGTAGCTTAAATTAGACACCAACTATGGCACCATAAGACTAACTTTTGTTTTTCATAATTATTGATTATTATTGATTGTCACTAATTGTAAGAAAATATAATTAATTTGTGCTCGTATTGTTTTTCTTTTCAACCGCGTTGTATCTACATTAAATAATCCTGACAATTGTAAATCCGATTACTACTTATGAAAATGTAAATATCTCTGAAACGGTTTGGAAATTTACCTTTATTTTTTTTTACATATTTTTAAAATGTTTTTGAATAAAATTATTGAACAAAAAAAATCGATTTTATTTTTAAAAAAATTGAAACATCCCCTTAAGTATTTTGCATCTAAACAAATAAAAATCTTTTCGTTTTTTATTAGTGCGAATAAACTTTTTGAATAACCTTTTTCAACGTCATCTTCTGTGAACGCCTCAGATCGGAATTTTCGACAAACATCTACCGTTGTAACATTTGGTGCCGTATTTACTGCAAGTAATTCATTATTGCCGTTAAAAATACAGAATTAAATTTTAATTCTTCTTTGGCTTGTATATGTACCGACTAGTTATCAGGCATCTTTTAAGCAAATCTTCTATCGAAAGATCTTGATATATTGGCAAGATGTGTTTTTGAACTTCTGGATGGAGTGGTGGAGCGTACTCATAGAGACCCATATCTTTTCCATTAGCTACTTCTTACCAGTCGGACCGTTAGCAGGCTGTGGTTTTTCATCAGTTGAGCTCAGAAGTTCATATGTAGCCATAATACTTTTTTTCATATCTTGTATACTATTGCTATCTTTTCTTATAACCATAATGGGTTGACAGCTTTTTAATCAAAGTGTCTGTTAATTTGCGTTTGGCACCAATCTTTTATTTTGCGAAGACGCGTTCCCATTCGTTTGGAGACATGGCCTATTGACTCTATTTTTTCTAATTGTAATTCATCCCCATATGGATTTTCAATTAGTATAGCTTTGAATGTCTTCGTATTGCCGTCCCCTATATAATATTGGTAACTTACGCCAAATTTATCCACAGATCTAGAAAACATTTCAAGCACGCCGTCCAACCCCATTTTCCCCGCTGACCATCTGTGATTTATTGAGTAATTTTCGAAATAAATTAAGCAATCTTCATATTCAGGCGTACCTTTCTTTTGATTCCAAGATGTACAACTTTTGCATTCCGAACTTTTCACAACTATGTCAATAAGTTTACCAGTATACTATATTATTTACGTTATAATGCCATATTTTGAAGTGAAGCCTCTATTCTGCTACGTGCCACCACCGGAAACTTGTAAGTATAAAAGAGGCCTCTCATTTTGCGAATTAAGCTCTTTTTCTTCCGCAACCTTCTTTTCGCAAATGCCCTTAAAAACAGTTTCCACTGCGGTATGTAAATGACCGTAGATATTGTTCTAATCCGCAACTGATATCCATAAATAATTTATACGGGCAAAAGGGGCACATTCACGTGAATTTTTTTTGACGACACCGTTAAAATCCATTTATTAAAACTATTGGTACATTAAAGTATAACATTCGAAGAATATTGTTTCAAATGTTCATGTAGAAATATTAAAAACTACGGCAATAGCTGCAATTATTCGGATGCGTCTCGAAAAAAAGTGAAATTACGGTGCCCCTCATACCTCAGAGCTGGATTATCCGAAATCGAAAAATCAGAGTTCTTTCGTTACATAATTGCTTTCTCCAGGTAACGCGGGGGAGGGTTTTTTGATATTTTAATCTTTCACCTTTGCGGAACACTTTCAGGTGAAAAACACGAAAAAAATCGGCTAATTTGTTATTATTAAATAAAAAATATTAACAAATTTGAAAAAATATCTCCAGCGTAAACTTGTAAATTATGTACAGAAATAGTGTTCAAAATATCAAGGGATGGGTGCAATAGTTTTGATGTTGTGAGGAGCACAGATTTTGAAAACGTGAGTTGTGGGAAAACGCTTTACAGTTTTGAACACTAAAAAATTTGGAATAAAACGTTCATAAGCGAGTTTTATCGGCTAACCTCACACTGAATCATCGATTCCAGGGCCATAAAGGATGTTTCCATCATCCATGATGATGAAGCATCTTTTTCCTCCAGTCTACGACGAATCCTGCCTTCTTTAGTCGGTTTTTTACCTTCCTGCTCTGCTTGGCTTATACTTATGGAGTCAGTTGATCGCACCCATTCATGAGCACTTGGTCCACTACTGATTCCCATGTCTTGCATGAAGGTTAGTAGAGCAAAAGAACCTTCAATAAATACATCGGCTGCCACATAAGCTGTAATCTCAACGATGACATAGGTTCCACTGAAGTGCTTTGGTGAGATTTTCCAAATCAGTTGGTTCAAACTATCATAGTTGTTCTGCGTATAGCCTCCGACACATCTTTCCAGGAGGGCATCTTTATTCAGATCTTCATTGCTTGATGGTATCGAAAATATCCTTGGGAATAGCACTGTACGCTTGTTTGAACGAATCCAATGCATTAGCAGCTGCAGCATTATGATATTCGCACCACGATTCCGCGCCGCTCGGGTAATTTTTATGCTTTGGAATCTCGCCCGTCGAACTGTAGTGAAAGAACGCTGCCCAAATAGCTTTCTTCATATTTTCCACGGACGGCTAGTAGCCAAACCTTCAGTTTATCAACAATTTTCAGCCTTAGTATCAGTATTTACAACGGTCTTTTTGACTATTTCACGCAGACGAGTGCCCATTCTTTTCACTATTGAAAAATCATCACCATAACGTTTAGAATTCACTAAACCGGAGTAAGTTTTAGAGTCACCGTCACCGATATAGTTGCGATATCGCAGACCTTTCCTTACCGAGCATTGAAATATGGTTTTTATGGCTTCGGCCTCCATATTTTCAGCTGGACCAGTATGATTTGCCTGACACTTTCCAGCATTTACATGAGCTACATGCCACTCATCGTATTCGGTAGAGTTTAATTTACTTTCCCAAGTTTTACATTCGTGGCAGTATAAACTTTTGACGAATATGTCAAGAACTTTAACTGTGAAGTAACCGATCAACGAGGTGACGCCAAATAAAGGTGTGAAGCCTCTTTTTTTCCATGTACCATGTACCATGTCGCCTGTTACAATCGTCGGCATCTTCAGTCTTTTTCTTTTTGGTTGTTTTTCCTCTTTTGTAGCGGATAGAGAAAATCGATTCGCTAATTCTCTTACAGTCGAGCACATTATTTTCATGTAATCATTGTACTTCGGTCTTGATAAAAATCTATTAGATAAATCCATCAAGCCGCAAGACTTTCCACAGCAAGCGAATCCCATGCCTAATATCCTCATCACAAAATCAAATCGGTAGATAACTTCGCAAATACCAGAGATTATTTTTTCACTAGACGGAACAACTGTAAACTGTTTACAACTTTCGCACGACACGTGGATTTTAAATTTAACGCCTACTTTGTTTGTCGAATGAAAATTTAATTTTCCATCACATTTTACACACTTCACTAGCGTAGAAATTGTTGAAAAGTCTAAAAAAAATCTATTAACCTATATATATATAGTGTCTTTCAAGATCCTCCGTAACTTGATCTTCAACCGCCACTTTTATTCTTTTAGCTGACGCGTAACTTGTTGAAACGTCTTCGCTTTTACGTTTTTTAGGAGGTACAATATATATATATATATATATATATATATATATATATATATATATATATATATATATATATATATATATATATATATGGTTTAACCCTAATGCGTATAAGAAAGTTCGGTGCATGACACTGCAGATATTTTTCTTATTTATAGGGTCATATGAAGGACATAGCGTAGTATTAAAATGTTGGGATACTTTGTTTTTTTGCATCATATATTCATAGACTCCCCCTCGATTAGTTGACCATGGAGACCTTCTAGTTTATATGTACAGTAAGACCCCGCTTAACGCGGGGTATACGTTCCATCAAAGGAGAGCGTTATACGAAACAGCGCTAAACGAGGTCATCTCATCATGTAAATATTGGGGTTAGGGGAAATTGAGTAGAAAATTCAAAAATTGTTCATGTATTTTGTCACTTCGAGTTTTTTTATATATGTTTGTTATAACAACACAACAACAAAAACTTATTTCTTACAAACATAGAAACATAACTAATGGATATATAAAAATAAATAAAATTCTAGGTCACCATTTATATTTGAGATCAATCAGATTCTTCTACATTACTAATTTTCGGCCTTTTTATCTAGAAGGTATCTAATGTCGTTTGCGTTTTTCTTTTGCGCTCTGTAAGAAGTTGTCCATTAGTGGACAAGGCATCCATGACGCTCCGTCTTGCCTTTGAACTCCTATCAAAATCCGTGTCTTTTTAATAAATTGGTCCATAATTTCCATTATAGTGGCTAAACTCGTTTTTAGAAATGCCGTTGAAAGTAATTTTTGCTCTTCTTCAGAATCGCTACTTTCAATATTTTTGTGTTCTTCTTGGTCCGCTAATTCCTTGAGCTCATCATTAGAAAGATTTTCTGCTGTTTCTTGCAATAATTCTTCTCTCTTCTCCAGTAGCTAATCTTCTAAGCACTTGCATTTTAGTTACCAGGGAAATGCTTTTTCCTGTCGCTTTATTTTCGTGTTTTTTATTATCAGCCATAATAAAAACTAAAGTTTCTGAATTTTATCACCATATCAATCATTATATTACATAAATACTTACTTACAATAATAACAAATGTTTAAAACAATAAAAATACGTTTGTGTAACATCGCAATGAAGTAGCAATGAAGAAAAAATTACTACGAATTACGGGAAAGCTCAACGCTGTGTGTAATTTTTGGGGAATCCCACTATTCCGATAAAACCGCGTTAAACCGAAACAGCGCTAAGCGGATCAGCGCTAAGCGGGATCTTACTGTAACAGGATTTGTAATTTGAATTTTTACGATGTAAAATATATCTATTGACCAACTGGCAGTGTATCCCTTATAAAAAAGACCTTTCATTTTACTTATGCGTACATATCACATGTTTTGGACGCATTCCTATAGTACGATGTTTTCTTCCATTATAGCTACTTAATAATTTTGGTAAGATATTTATCCAATTATAAGATCCATTTAAACTGAAGTCAAGTCACATGATAGATTTCAGTGTACGATTCAAGCTTTCCACTACACTAGCTTTGAGATTGATATAAAATTGTTGTAAAATTCTTTGACTTTATCTGAATTTATATTTTGTGAAATGCGCTGTTGAGCTAGTATTTTATTCATAGCCCGAGTGACATCATTCCCTGATTTTGATTTCAATGTCTCTGCCCACGCATATTTCGAAAATACATCAATTATAGTTAAAAAATACTTACAACCTTTATTCTCCTGTAACTATCGAATCATTTCAATAAGATCACACTGCCATAAATCGGCTATTTCTTTTGTAATAAATCTTCGTCTTGGATCATTCCGACGAGCTCCTTTAAGCAGTTCATGCACTGTATCCGGTTTGCTCATCTTTGTTTGCAGATATATTTCCAACTAACTTAATTGAATTTAAATTCGTGTTTAAATAATTCGATATGTTCGTGTATTATTTCAGGTGTATATTCTACATTATCATTCAATTTCTAAGCAACGGATTTAATACTTAAATCAAATGTGGTACATAATTCTTAGAGGAATTTAAATCATTAGTCTGCTAGTATTAATTAGTGAACGTAATTCGTTTTTGCATTTGTCCATATATTTTTTTTATTAGCAGCATAATTTGGTAATGTGGGTGAGGCTAATTGCACAATCCTTTTCTTTTCCACTGTAACGAAGTATGTTTTTTCCTATGTTAAAAACCCTCGTTAATTATATGTTAACATGTATGTTATATTATATGTAAGCCGTAGCCACGCGACAGCGTAGTCGACTACGGCTCTGTGGGTTTACTGGCCATAGAAAACGCCTTCGATACGGTCTGGACAGTAGGAATCATGGCCAAACCCATATTCTTCCAATTCCTTCCTATATTAACCAAACTTATTTTCTCATACCTCTCAAACCGATCCTTCTCTACCAAAGTCAATTGCACACATTCAAACCCTAAACCCGATGTAGCAGGAATTCTCCAAGGCAGCATCCTTGGTCCCAAACTCTTTAACCTATACATCAGTGACATTTCCACCTTCCCGAACACAGGCATAGCACAATACGCAGACGACACCGCTATCTACACTCACTCTTTTAACGCACAAATAGCCACTAAACAAACACAAATACACATAAACATCTTAGAACAATACTGACAAAAGTGTAAAATTAACATAAACACAGTCAAAACCGGAACCATAGTCTTCACACGTAAATTCACAAACAACACAATTCACACACCACTAAAAATAAACTCTCTAAAAATCACACCCATGAATACAGTCCAATACTTAGGAATACATCTACACAGAACTCTAAAACACGGCCAACACATCAAACATGCATTAATGAAAGCCCACGCCGTCCTGTCCAAACTTTATCCTCTACTCATCAAAAACAGCTCTCTTTCCATAAAAAACAAACTTCTCATCTACACCGCAATCATTCGCCCAATCATCACCTACGCAGCCCCAGTCTGGTTAACGCACCGATCACCCCCACACTACCCTTGCAACGCCTCCAAAATAAGTGCCTTCGGCTGGACACCAGCTCTGATAGATACACCCGAATAACACAACTACACGAAGACACTAACATACCATACATTACAGATTACATACAAGAAACATCACAAAAATTTTAAAAAACACGCAATATAATTCAAACAAACTTATAAAAAACATAACACTTACACGCGACAACAACACTACAAGTAAACTCAAACACAAGTTACCCTATAAAAACTTACCCATATTTCTAGAGGGGTTTCATGGGCAGAATACATAGCACTTACACGCATAACTACCCTTTACACTACTAACACACACGCACACTACACAACACAAAACATACTCTCACAAAC
The DNA here is from genome assembly GCA_944738965.1 of Nebria brevicollis. Lineage (NCBI taxonomy): Eukaryota > Metazoa > Arthropoda > Insecta > Coleoptera > Carabidae > Nebria > Nebria brevicollis. Next base: position 7,783,783 of record OX122906.1, read on the forward strand.
AAAACTGTACATCCATCACCAACAAACATGTAAATATTTTAAATTAGTTAAGTTAGTTTATAAGTTTTAACAAAAATATTGTTTTCAATATATTAAATGGGTTTTCAGGCATCTCCTTTCCCACAAAACACAATCCCAACACACAATGTACAACAAAAATTTATAACAAATACAATCACACAATGTTCAAGCACACAACGCAATAACACTCATACACAGATATACACTCCCCTTGTGAGTAGGAGCTCTGACAAAACCAACCATGTCGTCCACACATTAGTATATAAGTATTAATGTAATAAAAAATAAAAATAAATAAAGAATGTTGAAAATGAATGAATGGTCCTGAGGGTCGATGGTTAGAGCCCGGCCGATGCATTTTTCTTTTTTTGAATTGTTAAAGTCAGGTCATCGACCAAACATACTAGTCTCTGCCGATATTTTCTGTCCGTTATCTAGGCAAAACCAAAAATCGGTTTGGATAGTATTTTTATCTTTGTTTTACTCATGTATTCACCTATACCCCGATTGATATAAAAAGGGCCTACATCTCTTATCAAAACACAGTCGATCACCGATAGCTCTGACTAAAGGACCGCACCGTTTATCAACACCGTATCTCCACTAATTTATTCGCTACCGATGTCAAAACACACTTGGTGAGACAAACTAACTACCGTACTTATTTGTATTAATGGGTTTAACTATTCTTAAGGTGTCCGCCAAATGATAACCTAGTTGTATTACTGTAGTACCTGCAGGTGTGTCCACCGAGGGTAAAACTCTGTCTATCTGTTCTCCAGGTATCCTGCCGGCGTGTCCTCCAAGGGTTTACCTATTAGTTTCTTATTATAGGACCTGCAGGTGTGTCCACCGAGGGTAAAACTCTGTCTATCTGTTCTCCAGGTATCTTTTTGGCGTGTCCGCCAAGAAATTACCTATTAGTTTCTTATTATAGTACCTGCAGGTGTGTCCACCGAGGGTAACCATTGTGTAACTGTTCTCCAGGTATCTTACCGGCGTGTCCGCCAAGGGATTACCTAGTAGTTTCTTATTATAGTACGTGCAGGTGTGTCCACCGAGGGTAAACACTATTTAACTGTTCTTCAGGTGTCTTTACGGCGTTTCCGCCAAAGGATTACCTCGTAGTTTCATATTATAATACCGCAGGTGTTGCCACCGAAGGTAGAACCTATGTTACTTCCTTCTAGGTGTCTCATCAACGTTTTAGCATCCACAACACAAAAGAACGGTTAATAAAAACGGTCGGAAACTACACCTAGCTACTGCCAGGAGAACCACGGCTGCTGCTAGGCACGATAAAAGTAACGCGAAGCTACGCGGACGAAAATATCGCGAACCGGTAAAAAGAAAGGTTAATAAAAACGGTCAGAAACTACACCTAGTAACTGCCAGGAGAACCACGGCTCGAACTCACCACGCGGTTTGGAAAGCTCAGTGTCGACCAGGAAAACCACGGTCAAGACAATCTCGGTAAAATCTCGGATCACTAGGTATCGACCAGGAAAGCCACGGTTCAGATACTCGGTGTAGAGTGTTTTTATGGCTCAACTAGGGGCTGTATATATACTAGGCTGCTAATTAAACGTTTCGAGGTTAGCAATAAACCTGCCTCGATCCGAAAATAAATAAAAGTTGGATCGTTCGCATCCAAGAATCGAATCGCGGACCTCTAGAACGGTAGTCATCATTTCATTTCATATTCAATAATCTTTATTATTTTATTTATTGTTACATTATATTTAAAATAATATTGTTTGGGTAACATGGTTGGATTTGTCAGAACTCCTACTCACAGTGGGAGTGTATATCTGTGTTTGTGTGTTATTGCGTTGTGTGCTTTAATACGTTGTGTTATTGTTTTCTGTTACAGGTTATGTTTTCTTTTACGATGTGGTAGGATTGTGTTTATAGGAAAGGGAGGACAAAAACCCATTAAACTTCACATGAAGTTTTTTGTTAAAACTTAAAATTAACATTTACATTGGTGATAGATGTACATTTGTTGTGTATGAGATATGTTTTGTTTTGTGTAGTGTTGTGTCGCGTTGTGTGGGTGTCAGGTGTTCTGCTCATGGAAATATGGGTAGGGTTTGGTAGGGTAACTTGTGTATGAGTTTACGTGTGGTGTTGTTGTCTTGTATACGTGTGATGTTTTTTATAAGTGTGTTTGAGTTGAGTAGTGTGATTTTATAAAATTTCTGTGTTATGTCTTGAAGGTATTCTCTCATGTATGGTATGTTAGTGTCTTCGTGAAGTTGTGTAGTGCGGGTGTACCTTCCATAGCTGATCGCCATTCGTATGCATTTATTTTGGAGGCGTTGCAATTGTAGTATGGTGGTGTCCGCTGCGTTACACCAAACTGTGGCTGCGTACATGATTATGGGACGGATGATGGTTGTGTAAATGAGGACTTTGTTTTTTGTGGATAGGGAACTGTTCTTAACTAGGAGAGGGTAGAGGTTGCTAATGACGGCACGTGCTTTGTTTGATGCATGTGTGGTATGTGGGCCGTGTCTTATTATTGTGTGTAGCTGTATTCCTAGGTATCTTACTGTGTTTGTGGGTGTGATTTTTTGGTTGTGTATTACAAGTGGTGTGACTATTCTGTTGTTTGTGAATTTACGTGTGAGGAATGTTTATGTGTATTTGTATTTGTTTAGTGGCTACTTGAGCGTTCAATGAGTGTGCGTATATTGCGGTGTCGTTGGCGTATTGTGCCGTGTGTGTTTTTGGGAACGTGGGGATGTCGCTAATGAAAAGGTTGAACATTTTGGGGCCAAGGACGCTGCCTTGTGGGATTCCTGCTACAATACGTTTAGGGTTAGATAGGGAGTTGTTAATTTTGGTGCGAAAGGATCGGTTTGTGAGGTATGAGTATAGAAGTTTGGTTAAAGTGGGAGGGAATCACAAGGATATAAGTTTGGTCATGGGCGTTACTGTCAAGACCGTGTCGAAGGCTTTTTCAATGTCCAGTAGGGTCATGACCGTTATTTTGTTGTAGTTGAATTGGGTCGCGATATCGGTTGCAATCCTGCACACCTGATGCACCGTGCAATGTCTGGCTCGGAAGCCAAACTGGTGATCAGGGGTGAGTTTTTGTCCTGTGTCGATATCGTCGACCCGGGAGAGGATGAGTTTTTCAGTTAGTTTGGATAGGGTACTTAGTAGGCTAATGGGGCGATAACTGATAGGGAGATGGGGGCTTTTTCTTGGTTTGGGGATTGGATGAACTGTAGCAGTTTTCCAGGCAGCTGGGAAGTGGTGAAGTTTGATTATTGAGTTTATGATGTAATGGAGGTGGACGATGGATTTTTTGGATAGGTTTTTAACTAGGAGGTTATCAATTAGGTCTGGGCCGGGAGTTTTGCGATTGGGTAGTGTTTTGATTATTTTGGCTAAATCGGATGGGGTTGTAGGAGTCTGGCCCGCGTTTTGGTGTCAGTGTAATGGCGGGGTGTTTAAATAGTGTAGTGCATCTTGTATGATTTTATTTTGTGTAGGTGAGTTTGGGTGAGCGTTACGTGTATTTGTTCAAACGTGATAGCAATCATTTCTGCTTTGTCTTCGTCACTTGTAGCTGTTAAGTTATTTTGTGTAAGGGTTGGGATTCTTGTGAGTGTTTTTTTAAGTGTTTTTGTCAGCCTCCAGAGGGAGTTGTCATTAGGGTTGAGGGCGGAGAGTTTTAGGGACCATGTATTGTTTTTGTGTTTATTTATTTGTGTTTTTATTTGTGTATTTAAGTGTTTAAGCTGTGTTCTGTGTGTGGGTAAGTGTGTCTTCTGCCATAGTCTTCTAGTGTGGTTGCGTTGTTTAATTAGCTGTGTTATAAGTGGTGGTAAGTTGAGTTTTTGTGGGTTTATTTTCATTTTATGTGTGTGTTTTTGTTTGGCTGTTTGTATAGCGTTTGTAAAGTGTTCTACTTGTGCATCGATGTCTTGTGTTGTGTGTATTTGATTGTAATGGGGATGACCGTGTCAAGTGTTTTGCGGAACTGCGCCCAATTTGTGTGTTTGTATGATGTTATTGTTTAAGTGGTGTTTTCTATGTGGTAGTTGGTTAGTTGGAATATGACTGGGTTGCGATCGGAGCTGAGTTCTGGTAGTGATACGGGCTGTGTGATGTTATGAACATTTTTATTGTTGATGAGATCGATGGTGGACGGCATACATCCGTTTTCGGGGTAGATTGTGGGTGTGTTTGGGTGCGATATGATTGCGACGTTTAAATTAATGTATGTGTTGAGTGTGCGGCCGTTAGTGTTTGTGGTGTTGCAGTCCCAGTTTAGATGTCTCGCGTTAAAGTCAGCCACGACTAATGTTTTGTTTTTGTGTCAAAGTGTGGAAAGGTCTGTTTGTGTGAAGTTGTTTTAATGGTCTGTTGTAAGCAGTGTAAATTACTGAGTTGTCTGCAAGTGTTATATTCAGTGTTTCTAGTGTAATGTGCGGGTTTGCTGTGAGAGTGTGTGGTATGTTGTTTTTAACTAATATTGCAACGTCCCCGCAGGGGATCGGTAGTCAACCACCTTAGTCCCGCAGCCATGGTGCTTGCTGTATAAGCGACCATAACTTCGACCATACCCCGTCACCGGCACCTACAGAGTCCTCGGTATTTTCTTTAGGGTGAAACCAAGAATTAAATAAAAGCCAAGATCAAAATAAATCGAAAGTTTTCTTTCAACAACCCTGAACCTTCCCACTGCAGCTATCCCCGGCAACCCCACAAGTAAGTGCGACCGTAAAGCCGTATCCGCTGAAGACGCCCGAGCACCAGGCAACCAGCACACACAAAAGGAGGACATTGTTACGTGGGCCACACCAGGCCAGATGGCGTCACAAATTACCCTTAACTAAAGAAAGAGGCTGTGTAACCCCTAACACATACTTATTTACAATGAAAAATATCTGCAGTGTCATGCACCGAACTTTCTTATCCGCATATGGGTTAAACCATATCGTAGTTACATTATATTTCTAATTTATAATATTTGTTCTAACCTTTAGATCGCTTTTACGCTAAACATGTTTCTTAGAATATATATTAAATGTCAAACTTCAAATTATTTAAGTCTATTTTGTTAAACAATTGACAGGCGCAAATGATACGATTAATGTAAAAATATATATAATAAGCAGAAATTTAATTTGAAGCCATTACTCTTTTTGGAAAAATAATTCAAACAAAAGTTGTGCTAAATATAAATATCTTTAATTTTTGTTCATGAAATTTTTCTGTAACTGCAACCATATTTGAGTAATTGCAGAAAATGCAAAAATTGACTAGAGTAAACAGGCAATTCCGCTTTGAATATTTCTTTAAAAAATAGGAGGTGCACACCTCAGGCATATGTTAATCTTAAGTTTAAAGTTTCATAATTTTAGCCTCAACCGTTTAGGCTGTAGAGAACATACACACACACACAGACACACACACACACACACACAGACGGACGGCATTCCAAAAATAGTTGGAATCGATTCAGGGAAGGTCAAAACGTATATTTCCGTTAAAATCTGGAGTTCGAAATACTTCATGATTACAATACTTACTTATACTGCGTATAAGAGCGTAAAAATATATAAAAATAGAAAAGAAAACCGTAACAAAAAAAAATATATCAAAACCTTAAATTATAAACTATACTAGGGGGCGGAGCATGACGGGGACGCCTTCTTCTACCTCCTGCGTCTCCTTGCGGTCGGGTCCATGACCGTGACGTACCTCAGGCCACCTCCTGGGGCTGGCATCAGTACACATCTCCGGCGGATCGCAGACTGTGGGTTCGTGGCGGGGGGTTCGGTTGGCAGTGGAATCGGTGGCTGGACCTCTGAAGGGGGTGCGCGGGTCGGAAGCGGGGTCAGGCCACGTAGTGAGGCTAGGGGGGACGTGATGGGGGATGCGTCCAGCCGCCAATAGTCCTCCGGGTTTGGTGGTATTACAGCCACCAGCGGAGGACTGTGGTGACGTGGGGTGCCTGGTAGTGGCGAGATTGGTGCCGGAGTTGGGCTCCATTGGCAGAGCAGCACCGTCTTCTTGGTTGGCACTGGCTGCTGGACGACCCTGTGCATCGGCGTCATTCGTCGAGGCGTCCTTGGCGGTGACCATGGTGGCCTCCAGGGTCTCGGTGGTGTTTTGGGATCGTCCAGTGGGCACTTCCACACAAGGCAGGCATTCAGGAGCACCTTCTCGCTGGGTTTTTTTGGGCGAAAGTAACTCCATCGGGGGTTGTGTCTGAAAATGCAGGTTTCAAGTTTTTAACATGTATGTTGGTTAAGTTTTTGCCATTTCTATTGCGGAGATTATAGCTCTGGTAGGATACGCGCTTGTGAATGGTCCACGGTCCGGAGTACTTGGGACAGAGTTTGGCGGCAACACCCTTGCTTGCGGATCGAACGTTAGAGTTCGGTGCCTCAAGTTATAGTGGGTGCTTTGCTTGGTGGCCGCATGGGCTATATTTATGCGCGCGAGCTCCTGTACATCCTTTAGTGCTTGCAGGCTGTTAAGGTGTTCCTCGGATAATTGCGGTTCGTCGGTACCCTCCGTCGTTGTGCTGCCAAGCACTCCCATAGGTAGGGTTGGCTCTCGTCCGAAGTTTAAATAGGCGGCGGAGTATCCAGTGGAACTGTGTCGGCTGGTGTTGATTGCCATCATGAATTCCGGGATCAGCGCATCCCATTGCCGTTGGTTGGTTTGGTAGAATTGTGCTAGCATCGGCTTCAGAACTCGGTTCACACTCTCAACCGGATTTGCTTGTGGCGTATATGGCGGGGTGCGGTGATCGTGGATATTATATTCTTGTAGTATATTGCGCACTGTTCTGTTGTCGTACTCCTTGCCGTTATCGGAGATCATGGTCTTCGGGCATCCATACCGACATAGAATCAACTCGCGAAGTGCAAGGATGATCGCGGCACCGTTGGCTTTCCTCAAGGGCCGACACTCAATCCACTTCGTTAGCCTGTCTTGGAATACGACGACGTATTCGAATCCTCGGCTAGACCTGGGAAATGGTCCAATGATGTCCGTTGCGACCGTTTCCAAAGGCTGACTCAGTTTAGGGGGTCCCATTTGACCAGCCAAGCCTTGTTGGTCCGTTTTGAACGGCAGGCGCCGCGTGGAGTCCGACTGGCATTACTTTGAACTGGTACAAGCCCTTCCCTGGCACTGTAAATGCGGCTAGTGGTTTGCTACTTTCGGTGAGGACTACTTGCCAGTAGCCGTTCTTTAGATCGATCGTCGAAAAATAGTTGGCGGGTCGCAGTTTGTCAAGTTTCGCTGATATATATGGCAGCGGGTACGCATCTTTTTCGGATACTTTATTCAGTTGGCGAAAATCGATGCAAAACTTTGGTCTGCCGTCCTTTTTGCGGACGATTACTGCGGGTGAGCTCCATGGACTACAGGATTTTTCGATAATGCCGTTTTTTAGCATTGTATCCACTTCTTCATTAATAATCTGCTGCATGGTGCTGGATTCGTCAATATTATCTCATGCTTTACAACCGGTGTTATTCCTTTGAGATGTGCGAATTTTGGCAGTTCCTCCGCTAGGAAGTCGGATAGACTTGATGTGGGGTCTCTTGATGTCTGCATCGCACATAGGCTGGGATTGATCGAATGGATGTGTACAAAGACTTTGTATTGCGTGATGTCTATCGTTACGGTGAATGCCCGTAGTGCATCCATCCCTAAGATTACTGCGTTTGTAAGGCCTGGCAAACTCTGAAACGGGAGAGGTTTCCAGATTCCTTCGATAATGCAACCTAGTGTCAAGGTTCCTTTCGTTGGTACTGTTGTACCATCTGCTAGTCTCACTTGTTGCGGGTTGGTCGGTTCCCAGATTGTGTGGCGGTCTATTAATTTTACAGCGAGGTTAACGTTGACATAGGAGTAGCTAGCGCCGGTATCAAGTAGTGCCCTTAATTTTCTCCCCTTCAGGATGATGTCCAGGAACAGACGGCTGTTTGATGATACGTTTTCCTCGATGACGGGTAGATCGCTAGTTTTAAGGTGCGGTGAGGTTAAAATGAGTTGCCCTTGCCCCTTCGTTTGGCAACTCACTTCTCGTTTCCCGCCTTTGCTTTCTCGCACCCGCAGTCCCGTGTCAACACCCCCTGTCTGACAGCGCCAACAAAACATTTTTGATTTGTTGCGGCAGGTGGTGCGAAAGTGACCGTGCTCTCCACATCTCCAGCAGAGTACCGATGCATCGGCGGTTGACGGTGTGCTTGGTTTAGGTGTGGTGGAGTCCATAAAGTGGAGGTGTGTTCTTGGGCCTTGAGGTTTCAAGTCTTTTTGAAGGCGTTCGAATTCCTCCATTTCTCGAATGAGGCCCCGGATATCGTTTATATCGCGGCGGCGGATATATTGGCGGTATTGCAGCAGATTGCCGTAAATACGGAACAACTCCTGCTCTGGATTCAGTGCCCCATACCGTCGTATCAGCATCTGAATATCTGTCAGGTAATCGCCACCCCTTTCACCCGGCTTCTGTTTCCTGCGATTTATCTCTTCTTCTAATCATAACAGCTGGTCTGTGCCGACATAGAATTCCTTGAATTCTTCGACGAAATCTTGCCAGTTTCTCCAATGACTGCGGTTATTTCTGATCAACCGTAGTGGCGTGCCTCGGAACAGTTCGGGCAGAGAGGTTAGGAGTAGGTTGTCACTAACGCTGTAGCTCGCCCTTAGGTCTTCCACTCGCTCCAAGAAGGAGACGGGGTCATTTTTCCCATCGAACTGTACGTTCCATTTACGCACCCTTTCGCAAACGTGTACCGAGTTTTCGGTCCATGCCAACGGATACTGTCGCGGTGCCGTTTCCTGGTCACCCGCTTCTACTTTGTCGGCTTTGGTGGGCTCTTTAGTTGTTTGCGGCTCGGCCAGTTGTCGTATGAGTGCTACCATTCTCTTCCGTAGGTCGTCTACAGTTGCCGTTGCGTCTTGTCCTAGTTCCCGCAACCGGGTCTGCAGATCTTCCTTTTTTAATGCGTAGATTCACGCCATGGAAGATGTTGTTGGTGGGGAGGGCGCCTTCCTTGAAAGGCATGTCTGAAGAACAGACTCTATTCCGCGTACACAACAACTTACTACCCGAATACCGGCAATATAACAAACGGCGTGATTACAACACAATGCGCGAGTTGATTTTGGAAATCGACAATGTCGAGCGTCTCCAGCGAGACATGAAGAGTAACTGAGCTCCACGAATTGCCACGGTGGAACCCGTTGCCCCAGTCACACCCGCCCTACGTACCACCGAGGGAAGCCCACCAACTTGTTGGAGATGTGGAGAGACAGGACACATTCGGACCGGATGCCTAAATCCACAGAGAAAGTTCTGTTACAAATGTGGTCGCGACGTGCTAACCCGGGACTGCTGCGGGATTACCACGGCGGGAAACGCCAACCGGACTGTCCCACATCAGCAAAGGGTCAGTTCCGCAGAGTAATCCCTGATGTCGTTCACACGCATCCCTTACCCTCCGTCAAGTGTCAAGAGACAGGAGACAACCGCCTGTACATCGAAGTCCGTATCAAAGACCAGCCCATAGTAGCGCTGTTAGACACCGAGGCCACATACTCCTACATTAATTCAGAAATCGCGGAACAATACCGCGATATAGCCAACCCGCTGGGAAAACCTCCACTAGCTCAAGCACAAATGGCTGATGGTAGCATTGTACCGATTACCGGAGCGATCACAATAGGATGCGTTATCCGGCATACGGAGACGAGTCAGGCTCTTGCGCCTACCGTCACTGACCATGAATATGATCCTGGTGATGGATATCATGAACTCCTTCAAAATGACCATCCACCCGTGGAAACAGCAAATTACGTTCGACCGGCCGGCTGCATCCATCGGGGCGTTACAATCCCTCCCCTTCCAGAAATCGAGTACAGCGGTAAAAACTCGCCCAGAGCCCGTACTCGCCAAAATCACAACCGCGGCAGAGCGCCCTGACGAAGATAAATTGGCCGACCTCCTCAAACAGGAACTTCCAAAGTTTGAGGAACTGAAAGGGGTAACCCCTTTGCTAGAACACCAGATTCGCCTTAAACACAATCAATCTATCAAGCAACGATGCATGCCACGCAATCCGAAAATGCAGCAAGTTATCAACGAGGAAGTAGATAAAATGATGTCCGAGGGCATTATCGAACCTTCCCGAAGTCTATGGAGCTCACCGACCGTAATCGTGCGAAAGAAAGACGGAAAACCACGATTCTGTATCGACTTCTGTAAGGTAAACGAGGTCCCCGAGAAGGACGCGTATCCACTTCCATACATCAACGCAATACTCGACAAACTACGGGCCGCCAAATACTTTTCAACAGTCGACCTGAAAAACGGATACTGGCAGGTAGCGCTCACACCCGACAGCGGGCCCCTCACGGCATTCACAGTGGCGGGCCGCGGCCTCTTCCAATTTCGGGTTATGCCGTTTGGGCTACACGCTGCCTCCGCAACCTTCCAGCGGCTGCTAGACCGGATCATCGGGCCAGAGTTGGAACCGCATGCGTTCGTTTACCTGGACGACATCGTCGTCGTCAGTAACACCATACATGACCATCTGAAGCACCTCCAGGAGGTTTTCCGACGACTTAAAAACGCGAACCAACGAATAAACCCCCAGAAATGCCAATTTGTCCTTAGATCCATCAAATACATCGGGCACGTCATCACTAAAGATGGTATACAAACCGACCCGGAGAAAGTCGAAGCCTTTACAAAGATTTCACCGCCAAGCAATGTCCGCCAGCTACGACAATTTCTCGGCGCTGCTTCATTGTATCGACGGTTTATCATGGATTTCTCGCGACAAGCGGCCCCACTTACCCAGCTGTTGCAAAAACAGCGACCCTGGAATTGTGGCAAACAGCAACGTACATTCGACCAGCTAAAAAGCTGTCTTACCACAGCACCAGTACTCGCCTGTCCCGATTTCAACCAGCGATTCTATTTACAAACCGACGCATCTGATTACGGAGATGGGGCTGCTTTGATTCAGGGTATGAATGAGAAGCAGCACATGATCGCCTACACTAGCCGATACCTCTCCCCCGCTGAGAAAAATTACTCCGTCATCGAAAAAGAATGTCTAGACATTGTATGGGGCATACAAAAGGTACGGATGTATCTGGAAGGGTACCAGTTTACGGTGGTCACCGACTATCAAGCGAACACCCTACGAAACCTGACCGGCAGCCTCGCCCGCTGGGCAGTATTGTTGCAACAGTACGATTTCGAAGTAGAATATCGGAAAGGGGCATTGAACTATATCAACCCCCACCAGGGACACCCGGGAGCTGTCCCCCATCACTTCCTCAGAAATGAGGGAAATCAACCGGTGGCTGCCCCAGCCCCTGCCAAAGCCGGCACCCCGGTGACCACCCCGACTGATGGCTTCAGTCAAGACGCCACCGTTAGAGGTGTTCAAGCGGGGCCACCGACCACCCGGCGTCCGGGCCTGAAGAACCGACCTACCGAGACCGTTGCCACGCCCAGCAGCGCCATCAGCGGCGCTGAAGAAGCGCCCCCCGACGCGACTAGCCCCGAACAGATCCGTCGCGCTCACCCCTCCGGCCTAACCCAAAGCAGCCCCACCACACCCTGCAGACCCCTCTACAGCTGAAGGAAAGACCAGCATGGGTGAACCAGCACGTGCTGGATTTAACCACGTCGCCCATCGAGTCCCCGGAGGACCGGGCCACCACTCTTCTAGCCCCCCTCCCCAACCGGCCGCAGAAGGCCACCACCCCGGCAGCCCCGAAGGCCTGCACAAGCCATATACCACCCTGATCCCAGGCAACAAACGGCACCGCCAAAGGGTGCGTATCCTGGTGCCCCGAGAAGATGGAGGCGTCAAATATGTGACGGCAGTCACTGGGGGGCCAAGTGGCAGAGGGACTTTTTTTTGTTTGTGTATTTTTGATTTATATTTTTTTTTTTGAGTTTGTTTTTTTTTTTTGTTTTTTTGTTAAGTTTACTTTTTCTTTGTGGTTTTTTTTATATTATAATTTTATGGGGGTACATGACACTGTTTATTTCTTTTTTTGCCGAAGTAAGAGGTAGGTGTAACGAAGTATGTTTTTCCTATGTTAAGAACCCTCGTCAATTATATGTTAAGATGTATGTTACATTATAAGTGAGCCGTAGCGACGCAACAGCGTAATCGACTACGGCTCTGTGGGTCGATGGTTCGAGCCCGGCCGGTGCATTTTTGTTTTTTTTTGAATTGTTAAATTCAGGTCATCGTCCCAAAATACCAGTCTCTGCCGATATTTTCTGTCCGTTATCTAGTCAAAACCAAAAATCGGTTTGGATAGTATTTTAATCTTTGTTTTACTCATGTATTCACCTATACTCCGATAGATATAAAAAGGGCCTACATCTCTTATCAAAACACAGTTGATCACCGATAGCTCCGACTAAAGGACCGCACCGTTTATCAACACCGTATATCCGCTAATTTATTCGCTACCGATGCCAAAACACACTTGGTGAGACCATCTAACTACCGTACTTATTCGTATTACTGGGTTTAACTGTTCTTAATGTATCTCGCCGGCGTGTCCGCTAAGAGATCACCTAGTAGTCTTACTGTAGTACCTTCAGGTGTGTCCACCGAGGGTAAAACTCTGTCTATCTGTTCTCCAGGTATCCTGCCGGCGTGTCCGCCAAGGGATTACCTAGTAGTTTCTTATTATAGTACCTACAAGTGTGTCCACCGAGGGTAACCACTATGTAACTATTCTCCAGGTATCTTACCGGCGTGTCCGCCAAGAGATTACCTAGTAGTTTCTTATTATAGTACCTGCAAGTGTGTCAACCGAGGGTAAACACTATTTAACTGTTCTCCAGGTGTCTTGCCGGCGTTTCCGCCAAATGATTACCTCGTAGTTTTGTATTATAATACCGCAGGTGTTGCCACCGAAGGTAGAACTTATGTTACCTCCCTCTAGGTGTCTCACCAACGTTTTAGCATCCACAACACCGTCTCCGATAGGGTATATTAGGTTTTACCCTGTGTTTTTACCGAAAATAAATACCATTTAAAAACTGAAGTCATTCACTGATTACGCGGAACCTGGACATAACCTCCACCGAGATATCCCGGACCCGCACGCACCGTCTCCGCCACTTCTCTTACTCCTCCCCCAAATACCGTATCAAAGTTTCCCCCCTCCTTCTAATTGGCGCCCGAGCAAAATTACCGCAGCGTGCGGAAAGCCAGTAACACGAGCAGGGACTAATATTTTCAAGAAAGCAACATGTCTGACTCTTTTCCAGTTTCATCAACCCATACATGTAAAGTGAAATTTACCTGCTTTCCTAATTGATTAATAGATTAAATGTACTCCTTATTCGTAGTATTAGTTGCTGTAAAATAATTTCCTTATTCTGTAAGTATCGTATCGACATATCCTTTATTTATGGCATCATATTCTTCATTAGGTTCTGCTATATTTATTATACGTCGATATGATGCATCGTACTCATCAAATTTATTTGTATTTAAACTAGTTTTATATTTTTAACCATATGTCTCCAACTGTCTACCAAACTTGTCAAATGACATCTTGGGAATGATTAAGATATGAAATATTATTCAATTATATCAGCTTCTTTAAGTTCCTCAATTATTGACATAATTTCATTATCATGGCCAGTATGACCAGCAGCCCTAGTTGAGATTAACATCTTCAATCTTTAAATAAGTTCATTGGGATAATTGCAATACATATATATATATATATATATATATATATATATATATATATATATATATATTATCTTTACTTTTTGACAATTGCATATTTGAGGGTATTATACCATATCCATATGTGGATTTTGATATCCCTACCGTAGTCGCAGTTTTAATTATATTTACATAGTTCTAACTACGAGAGCCATTAGGCATACCTTACGGAGTCTCGGCTCTAAAATCAGCTCTATTTTTTTAAATTTTAATATGGCCAAACCAAACGATAAATTAAAAATCGGTTTGCAGGAAATGGTTTACTGACCAAAGAACTACAGGTAAAAAAAATTATATTTATATATATTGTCTCAATCCTGCAAAAATTGAACACCACGGCCGCTCCTAAAAAAAAAAAACGTCTCCGCTGCATCCATGTTTCAGGGAGCCCTGTTGAACTAAAACCAAAAAAAAAGTACTAACGTGTGCATAGAATCATCTAAGATAGGCTCCAGCCGTCGAAAATTGTAGCCCTAGTAGAAGTTCAAAGTATGAGCAAGGAGATATTTCAATATTTCGCTCCGAGGAAGGGGCTTTATAATATGAAATTTTGGTCGGATCATGTTCATCGTAAATTATTCCAAGAACTGGTATGTTAAGAATATGTAGTTAAAATTTTGTAAGGATTGATCGCATACTTTTTTTTAATCGTGGATGCAGACTTGATAAACATAGTTTCGAGATAAACGCGTTTGAAGTTTCAAATTAAAGTTAATAATGAAAAATTTCTTCATATTTAAGCGAATACCTAGTTAGCGACGACACAAAAACGCGCGCGCTTGTGTCTCTTATAACTCCAACAGTATTTCGTATTGCACTTTCGAATTTTCACAGGATGTTCTCTAAACCCTAAACTTTCCAAAAACCCAAATTTTTTTATTTTTTTAATTTTTTCAATCCGAGATTCCATAAGGTACTTTGAAGTTGACCAGTGTAACTAAAGTTTCTCCTATGAGCATTTGTTTGCAATATTATATTTAAATATATTTTTATATCATTATTTGTAAATGATGTGGTAGTAGGATATTTTTTTACTAATAATTACGAGGGCGGGTCAATAAGTTCGTGACTTTTTGAAAGAGACACAGGTTTTTTGACAAAAAATCAATTTATTTTTCTACATAGTCTCCTTTGAGCTCTATACACTTCGTACAACGTTTCTCCAATTTTTTTATCCCTTCCAAAAAAATAAGTTTTGTCGAGGTCCTCAAAATAGGTGTTTGTTTGTGAGATGATTTCATCATTGGAGTCAAATCTCTTTCCGCCGAGCCATTTCTTTAAGTTTGGAAACAAGAAATAGTCACTCGGGGTTAAATCCGGAGAATAGGGTGGATGAGGGAGCAATTCATAGCCCAATTTATGAAATTTCACAATGGAGACTATACATGTGTGCACCCTTGCATTGTCTTCCAGGAAAAAAAATTTTTTCTTGGCCAAATGCGGTCGTTTTTTCTTCAAATCGTCATTGAATCGGTCCAATAAGGTGGCATAATATTCGCCATTGATTGTTCTTCCGTTTTGAAGGTAATCAATGTGGATTATACCGCGTGCATCTCAAAAAACGGTCGCCATGACTTTATTGGCTGACAAACCAACCTTGGCCTTCTTCGGCGCCGATTCACCCGAAAGGACCCACTGTTTTGACTGCTGTTTGGTCTCTGATGTGTTGTGGTGAATCCATGTTTCGTCCACGGTTACGAAACGGCACAATAACTCATCCATATGGCAGTTGCACATTGCTAAACACTCCTTCGAAGTTGTCACACGATTGCGTATGTGGTCGATTGTGAGCAAACGCGGCACCCATCTTGCGGCTTGCTCTTTCACACTTAAGTGATCATTCAAAATCGAAACCACTGAGCCATGTGATATTCTTATGACTTCCACAATCTCCCGTACTTTCAATCTCCGATCGGCCAATACCATATCGTGAATTTTTTTAATTGTTTCAAGTGTGGTGACCTCGACTGGATTTCCAGAACGTTCAGCATTTCCCGTATTTGTACGGCCGCAACGAAATTCAGTTAACTACTTTTTCACCAGTCCCCGTAGTATTTATCAAGCTTAGCGTTGGTTTGAGTGATGGTTTTTTCCCTAAAAAATAATGCTTGATGAGCACACGAAATTCACTGTTTTCAATTTGCTCCACAATTAACGCGGTCTTCTGCTTTCAATGACTGACAAATACAAACTAAATGACGTGGCTTGTCGAAAACTTGACAGGAAACAACTGATAGATGCTTGTTAACAGGAGCAGTGTTGCCCATCCTGTTAAGAGGCGGGAAATTCAAAATGTCACGGACTTATTGACCAGCCCTCGTAATACAGGCCCGTTGTTTCTTCATACCATTGATCTCCAAATTTTAAATCATTATGTTCGATCTCAACTGGCATGTTACCGATTTTAAAAATATTATCACTATCCTTTCTATTTCCGTATACTTTACCGGTGTCACTCTCATGCAATGCGAAAAAGAGCATGTTAAAGGTTGCAATATCCCCGCAGATTGCTTTAATTGTTCAAATTCTTCTAGACCCTCTGGGATATCTAATTTTGTTCGCAATCGGCTTCTTGGTGATTATTCTTCACCTTTTACTGCTATGTCATCATATGTATATGTATATATATATTAACACGGTAGATTTATTGTAGTTTCTTATAACGTGACCAATACCCATTTGCATCTATGCCACTTTGTATACGCCGCGGCATCGAGTTCACGAGAGTAACACAATATGTGTCCCCACGAAAGCTCTCCCACCCCTGGTTCACGTGCCTGTTTAACATTGGTTTGGTCCTTGCTCCTCCTTCCCAACGTTGTATCATAGCTGACCACATTTTCTCGATTGGATTTAGGTCAGATGTTTAGCAGGCCAAGCAATCAAATTTATTTCCTCATGATCTGCAAACCAGGAACAAACCAATCTTGAGGTATGCACGGCCGAGTTTTCCTGGACAAATGTCATTGGCCCTTCGGGAAAATAATGTCTAACCGACAGTAAAATTACATATTCCAATATGTCTATATACACCTGTATCAGTTCACCAGGTCCGGCAGCGCACATCCATCCCCAGTAAGCACTACTGATGCGTCCACTTCGCCGTTTTTGACGAACATGTTCTGGGAACATCCTCGTACTATTTGGCCGGTTTCGCGTTGTCTTCTTCTAATGAAAACACTTTTCGTCGGAGAAATAACATTTGACCAGTCAAAATTTGTATTTGCTTGGCAAAATCGTAGTCTTTCTTCTGCACGCCTTTGTTTAATCTCGATTTTTATTGCCGGTCTTCTGCAATGCAAATCGATGGGCGCATACTCAAATTGCCCGGCGGTAGGTTTTTAACCTTTCTTGACCTTTCATTTTGCCCGAACCATCGGTATAAGAAAAAGGTTCACTAACCCTCTTAAATTGCCTAGTTTTACGTATTAAACAGGAAGATTTGAAATTGGTACTTCTCTGCGCATTTTCCTTTAATTTTCTAAAATTAGTATTACAGGTAACAATGTATCAATAGGGAAAATATAATTTAGTTTAAAGTTGATCACGATGGAAGAAGTGTCGTTTTGTTTTGCTGCTAATGGTTTCCGCTATTGTTTTATACTTTTATATTTATCCATTTAACGTCTATATTTTCCCTATATACCTTTATATTTATATTTTTATATAGTCATTTAAATAAAATATCTAAAAAAAATTTATTATTTTTTGCCTTTGTGAATCTACCTTCTAAAATACAGATTTCTTAAAATTTGCATTCGCGCAGAATGACTATGCGATTTGACAGTCCAATTATTTGTGACACCAACCGCCGGGCAGTTAAAGTATGCGCCGATCGATGGCATGTAGTCGTCTTCTAATTGTCAGAGGACTACAATCGAGATTCAGCGGCAATTTCAAATCTCGCGAAGAAATGAACGGTTGTTGCTGCACAGCTTTAGCAAGACATATTGATTGCTGTTCTGTAATAGAGCATGGTCTACCCGAAATTGCTCTACTTTCCAAATGCTGTATTCCTCCTGTTTGGAATCTTTCAATCCACCTTATAACACTTCTTCTCTAATAGATTTGAAAAATGCAAAATAAGAAACTATACACATCTAGGATCATTATATTGTGATTTTACAATTACAAACACAATAATAAAATAATTGATTCTGCATTAATCTCAGTTGGCATTACGTAAATATAATAAAAATTTGATAATTTTGCATTTCGAAAGTATAAAATGCTTGTTAAGAGCGTAACGTAGCTCAGAATTTAGATTTGGCCTTGCTGGTATATTTCTGCACTCTTCAGTGGGCGGAGTCTACCGCGTCTATCCTTTGATAGAGGGAACATATTGTCCCTGAACGCTTCATATCATAATTTGAGCTAAAACTCAGTTTACCTTTATTCACCATGTATAGACTACATACATAATCAAATAAATTATAATCATATTTTCAATAAGTTCAATTATTAATATTTATACAAATACAAATGCTAGCAATAGCTTGCACTGAACTTTCTTATAAATATTTGGTTTAGATAAGAGGGATATTCGAATACAAATATGAATAATTCAAAAATATATAATTTTTAAAATAAACTCAAAATCTACCTATCATATTTTTATTATTTTGATAATTTATAATATAGCACTAACCTTTGCAACACTTATTACGTTGTATAAGAAAATAAACATAATGATGTACATATTACTTTGTTAATATACTTGCATACATAACATCATGCTCTTTAACATCTTGACAATCTTTCTTCATTCAACTCTATCCTTACACACTTCTTTCGCTTCATTCAAATTCATTAAATTCTGTTTACATGCAGTTTGCGTACAGCTTTTCTTTCTACGTGTTCTGACTAATTTAATTTTACGGGTTTATGTAATTGATAAGCATGTATTTTATTAATTATTTATTTCTTAAATCTACAATGGATAATACATTTGGGTACATTGGGTTTATAATTTCGGGGAGCATTTTTATAAAATTTAACCAATGGTTTTTCCATTTTATCAACCCAAAATTTGTCGTCTCTTAATATTTTCTCAAATTCTATGCCATTAAGAGACCAAATAACGAACATACAATATTTTCTTTTTGTAACATGTAGCTGCCCCTGGATCTGGTAGTAATAATTATTATTGCGTTTAATTTAAATTTTTTTTTTTCAGTTAGTTCAGCAAAATTATTTGTTTTCTCTTTAATTGCTTCTATAGGAGATAAAGTTGCGGCGGTAGCCGAACATTTTATTTCTAATACGCCATCTTCGCCAATTCGGCCATCAGGAGAAGCAGGTAAATATGGTAGAACTTCGTCCACAAAAAGCCCACACTCGGTAACTTTACAGTTATTACTTATTTCAAACTCTTTGATTGCAATATGCTCATGATCTAGACCCCATTTTGTAGCTGCATTTCCCGCAAATTTATTGTATAATAAAATTTTCACAGTTAACACAGTGAGTTTTATTTCTCATTTTGCATATCTGCAGTTAATCTTTTACTGCGCTCATCCTGCCAAATTGGGTTAAAATTTTGTAATGTATTTATTTCGTGTTTGACTCCACACGAAATAAATACATTAATATTTTCAAAAATATTTTAGTTTGGATGTCTATCACTTTTTCCGATAATGGAATATGATCGATTTGCAAACCATAGTCCGCATCGGGTTGCGTTGCTGGTTGTATCTGTTTTTTAAATTTTTCGGGATTTGTAGATTTTTCTTTTTCTTAACCATTTCCCTCGCATACATTTTCTTTCAATAAATTTTGTAGTGTACTTTCCAGGGGTTTTTTTTTTCCTATTACCAAATGAATATATTTTTTGTATTAACCGGCGTGAACGTTCTGTGACACTGCTGCTGCATGGCATCGCAAATCATACGAACCTTTACTAGAAAAATTTATTCTTTTCCCAACAATAAATTTAGCTACAATTGCATTATATCGTTCTGCGGCATTATCCATATTTGTAATTAAGCTATCTACATTTCTTGTCAAGCTTCTTAAAAATATAAATATATCGTGGAATAAGCCACACGCTGTGAATTCAGGAAACAAGTTATATTCGCTAGATTTACTCCCATTACAAAAATATGAGTCATAATCAGCATGTTCCCCAAATACATGGCGAGGACTGTTCAAGATATCTATCTTGAGTGCTTGCACTCTTTCACGATGAGATGCGTTGGGTGCATTTATCCTATGTTTGATAGCACATGAAATAGCACAACGAAGTCGTTTTATCGAACTATTTAAATGATTTCGTCGTATGACAGTTACAAATTGTCTACTGGAACTAATTCGTTTTTGAGCCAGATCTCGTAGTTTAGTGCAGTAGTTTCGCAATAAATGTGTTTTACACTCAATTTTGTGTACAAGCCTAGTACCATATGGTCGTAATTCAAGTTAATTTCCTGTTACACTACTATCACCATCTCCAACAATAAATCCATATCCATGCATACTTATACTTTGTCGAAATCTTTCTAAAATGATCTCAGATTCCATGCCTATTGATGCTTTGTTCCAGTTTTTGATACATTCGTGTTGCAAAAATTCTTCAATTTTATTTGCTGCCCGAGAGCAAACACAGCAATTTTTACTTTTCATGCCTAAATACAGAATTTTTGCAGTTCCATGTCCAACTATTGCTCCCTATATATAGAAATGTAATAATATCGATTTAGTAATGACGGGTGTTGCTGCGATTGAAGCAAAGGAACGGCTAAAAACAGGACTAGGCTGTGTTTTGTCCTTTTTGTGAACGTCGAAATAAGATATCTTATCAATGATATTTATTTCAATAATCTTCTTTTCTTCCTGATTGCGTGGACAATCAGAAAAGGAAGCAGGATCATTGCCTGAACAATTTACGCAGCGGACCGAGCCCTTACATTCCTTGCCCAAATGCTCCTGCTCACTGCAGGGTTAGTATCTGACCGCCTGTTTCGAAAGAATCCAAAGCCAAAGAGGTGTGTTACGTTAGTTTAACCACCAGGATCATCTTCTCCTTCTTTACGGGTCTCCACGCACGGAAAACACGCGGGTGAGCAGAAGAATAAGAAAGAAAAGTTCGCAGAAGATTGGCTCACTAATCTTCCGGTAAAAGTTCAGATGGAACCGTGAGTTTTTTACGAGGTACCTGTCTCGCCCATTGGTCGCCTCTCACAACCAACATAGGTGCTGCGGGTGAATTCTAACCCCCACCCGCAGGGCGCTGCACTTGCGTATTTGACTGCAATATGTCTCATATGCAACGAATTTGTATCAATATCTGAACATATTTAATGGAGGCCTATAACCTTTTAGTTGAAATTAATTCCTCTGCTATTTGCATTTTGCAGCTTGCACTTGCGTATTTGACTGCAATATGTCTCATTTGAAACGAATTTGTATCAATATCTGAACATAATTTTTGGATGCTTATAGCTCTTAAGTGGAAATAAATTCCTCTGGTATTTGATATATTACGCTTGCATTTGCGTATATGACAGCAGTATGTCTCATTTGAAACGAATTTGTATCAATATCTGAACATATTCTTTGGATGCTCATAACTCTTTAGTAGAAATAAATTGCTCTGATATTTGATATTTTACGCTTGCATTTGCGGATATGACAGCAGAATGTCTCATTTATCGAATTTTATAAATATTATCTTTAAATAATAATATTATATATTTTTCTTACTTATTGCATCTATTTCCGCTTGAATAATGTCCATAATTTCCATTTCTGAGGATAAACATTTTAAATAAGTAAAATTAACTTAAAAGAAATTTTATGTAAACTTACTCTCTGCCATGTTTTTAACTTTATTATTTTGTTTGTTTATTTTCTCGTTTGTTTATTTATTTTTGAAAAAAGTTACAGCTGGTGGCGCTAGTAGCATTAATAAAAATCATCGTTGGCGGCGCTAGCAGCATTCATAATAATGACGGGAATATGCATAACAGTTTTAATAGACGTTATGAGTCAACTAAAGTGAAAATAACTGATTCTAACCGTTCTCTTATCAAAACGGATTCGTTTTATGTTTATTAAAAGTGTATTATGACTGCCATTGTTATTTACAAAGGATTTTTGAGTAAGCAAAAGGCATTACTATGTGAGATATGATCGATATTTTGTTCTATCGAAATTTATGAAACAAATAAATAGCTGATGGATTATTGCCCGGTGTAATGGCTAATTTTTGTAATGCATTAGATATACCGCCTGCATGGGAAGATAGTATCTCATATCGCATGAGAGGGGAAATGTTATGACGTCGTGTAGGTTCTCAACCATTAATGATGAACTAGATTTATAAGCTAATGTAAATTTTCAGTTAAGATATATTTTTTAAAAAGGATGTAAATTATTAAATTTTTTTCAAGTTTTGTCAATATAAATTACTTTGTAAAAGAAAAGTGTGACAGTGCTGATTCTGAGAAGCTGTACTTCCAATAACAGTGTGAGTCGGGCGTGGGAAAATGTTTAAAAATTACACATGTGTGGACATTAGAGGGTTGATTTGTAGTGATTAGCGGTGTCAAGAAATCGTGGGATCTTTCTCTTACGGGTCGTCTCAGCGGGATATATTTAGGCGAAGGCGCAGTTCGCCACTATCTAAATAGTATCCAGATAAGGGAAGGTTTACTATCCAACGTGGGAACAAAGTTAACTGCATTCCCTCATGTATCGGAACGACGACACATTTATCAAAGATTTAAACAAACAACCTAGAACACCCAAGCGACACCAGGAAATATGATGCTTAACGACAGGGCAAGTGCATTCGTAATTAAAGTACATTTGTAGTTAAGGACATTAGTGATTACGAATATTAGGAATTTAAGTATTTTTTGTAATTAGTATTAAGTTGGCTTTCGACTTTGACCGCTCACGTAAGTTAAATTCAAGTTAGTTAGTAATATTCCAATTGTTGTTAAATTCATTATTAATCGTAAAGTTATTTCCTTTTTACAAAAGTTGTTATAAGAGCGTTCAGTCTACGCCCCGTTCTAACTTAAGTGTCACCCCGCTAAAACTGAGGGTCTTCACCAATAGGGTCGTCAGATGCGAAGGCCAAAATCATAGGTAAGCCAATAGTTAAGGATTGATTTTTATGTAAGAATCTGGGGTAGGGATAAATAGCCTCTGAGTAAAAAGATGGGTTCTTGGGGGTGAAAAGACAGTAAGTTTTGAGACTTAGAGCCGACGAGTTGAACATTATTGTGTATTAATCGTAAGAGTTTAAAAGTGTTAGTTTTCGAATTAATTGTGCCACACTAAAAGGATAATTACAAGAAACATGTTATGTAAGTTATAATTTCTATGTCTCACTAGCTATATTTTTGTTTAGCCGTACAACTGGTACTAGCCGTTTATACTTTTATCATTTTTGTGCTTTTGTCAATTTTGTATTTCACCATTTCGTTTTGCATCATTTTTTTTGTGTTTGTATTAACCTTTATATTTATGTGTATCTGGTTGAGTGGCCCTATCCCAGACTTGTAATAAACAATATTTAATTAAGTTGAGTCTTTTTAAACAACCCCTTTAGTCCTTGCCGTCTGAGTTAGTTACTCCCGTGAACTGGTAACCGTGAAAGGGACAGAAATTTGTAGCCCTATCATTGGTACGATAGAGATGGCAATAAATGTATTTAATATGATACATCGAGAACCATTGTTTTTGAAACACTGGTTATTTATTTATTTTATTTATTTATTTGTAATGTTATTTGTTTGCCACTTAGATATTTTGTTGTTACATGAGATACACCGATAATATAATATATGCCGTTATAGGGTGACACCCTCTTCAGCATTGGAGTACTTTAAAAAGTAAATATGTAGAAAAGAATATATAATAAAGTAGACACGAACATTAAAAAATTTAAGCGAGTAAGAAAAAAAAACACATTTTTTTATATAGATGTCAGCAACAGGTATAAAATTGTATGAAATATTGCATTTGATTCTAATTCTAGCAGGATATTGGCAGGGTTTGGTAGAGGTTTCCATCTTCTAATGACCCATTGCGGTTTTTAAAGTAGCAGACTGGTCGTTGGCTGTATTCCGTTGTCCAGGTTCTTGATGGCAAATATGGTTAGTCGCGTTACCAAACGGCTTTCAACTCCTGAAATTCCAGCTAATTCTTCCACCAGCCTGGAAGGCTAGTTTAGAGGTCGCCGGTGCAGTCTTCTAAGAATCCCTTACTCGGCCTGTCCATACTTGATGCTAGCCGTAGGGCTAGGACCACGGATTTAAATTCTATCACATGTCTGATGAACATCCTGTAAGCATGGGCGAGGGTTTTGGTGGAACAACCGCCCCTACGGCATCTGATGTTCAGCAAGAACCCTAGACGTCGACGAATTTTAACCATAGTGTCCCTGTATTCATGCTGCCATAGCATGTTGCCCTGGTAGGTGATTCCTAGATACTTGGCTGATGGTTGAGCTCTTACCCTGGAATTCCATATGTTGATTGTAGCGTGCTTTGCGTTGAATCTTTCAGCTCTTGCCTTATGGTGTTTGAACAGCACGAGCTGTACTTTTTTTGGATTTGGCTTGACGCGCCATATCTGCATTCAAACCTTTGGGTTTTCAGCAATCGCTTCTCGAAGCGAAATACGTCGTGTCATCAGCATGTAGAATAACGCCCGCCGATTGTGCCTGCGTTACTTGTGGAATGTCTGCACAGTAGATAGAGTACAGGAGAGGGGATAGGGTAGAGCCTTGTGGTACTCCTGCTTCGGGGAAAAATCTGTTCGAGTGCGAACTTCTAACTCGAACGTTAGCCTTTCTATCCTTTAGAAAGATTGCGACCCATCTGACCATGATGCTAGGAAAGCCTAGTTGCGCCATTTTGACAAGCAAGCCCTGTCAAAAGCCCTTTGGATGTCCAAGAAAGCTGCTACTGTGCAACCTCCCTTTCTAGGAGCTCTCTTGGTGGCATCCAAGAGATGAATGTGGGCGTTATCCGAGCTTCTTGCCGTGCGGAATCCATACTGGAAGCTTTGAATGACATGATTTTGATCGCTCCAGGCTGATATGTGTTTTTCATCAATCTCTCTAGGATCTTTGACATTGTGTTCAGTAGCAAAATTGTCCTATAGGATTGGTTGGATCTTTTCCAGGTTTTGGGATTATAACTATGAATGCAATTTGCCAAGTTTGTGGGATGTATGCAAGCGTCAGGCAGGATGAGTATATGATATCCAAGTATTTGACTGCTGTCTCCGGTAGTTGTAGAATATGTCGCCACGTAATGTCATCTGGTCCTGGTGCAGTGTTTTTTTCCTAGTGATGCACAGTTCCACCTCTTGGACATTGACGTTGTATGTGTCCTGCGGTCCGTAGTGGTTTGTATACTCGCCGTTCTTGAGATAGATGAGTGCGTGCGAACGTGTAATTTTTTTCATCTAGGAGGTGTTAAATTTTACATCCTGCGGCGTTCAGTGTATTGCTTCCATGCGGTCGGCAAAAACTTGGGCCTTTTCCTCAGCAGGAAATGCAATCCGATTGTCTGTTTTTAGAGGTGCATCTTGTTTGGTCTTCTGCCCTGTGATTATTTGGAACGTCCTCCAAACTTTCCCTCCATTCCGGTAGTCTAGCTTAGCACAGGTAGTATCCCACATCCTCTCTTTGTGTCTAATAATGGCGAGTCGGATAGTAGCGTTTACGCAATTCCACTCTGTTATGAGTGCAGGGTCCTGGCAACGCTTAAATTGTCTATAAAGCGATCGTTTTTCTTTGATCATATTTACTATTCCGCTAGGTAGGCGTTGACATTTTATGTCTATTTGGATGGTTTTGGTGGGAATATTGTTCTTGGCTGAGTCTGTTATGACGTCAGTGATCGTCCTGATGGCTGCCTGTATATCTTCCGGAGTTTGTATTAATCGGTGGTTCGGCAGTGCGTTGGATATGTCTGCACGAGAGTGTACCCAGTTTGTCTTCTTGTACTCCGTGACGTTTTAGTAATGTATCTACTTTCTTGTACGACGTAACTCAGTCTTGTTGTTTGCGTCAAGAGAGGTACGTGATTGTTCGTTACACAACTATGTAAAGCGTCGTGTCAAAATACCGCAGCAGTGATACTGTTGTAATTATATGATACAAGATACTTGTGCTTCAGTTCCCCATGTACGTAAGTTTCGCCGAATCTAGCCTTGCCAGAGGTAGTTGAAGGAGACAGCCAGATTAACAAACTCCGTTGTTGTTGGTGGTTGTGTCGCCAAAGCTTGTGGAGCGCGCATTTAGATCACCCATTAGGATGGCGCTTGGGAGCGATGACACATATTGGAGGAGTTTGGTTGAGATTTCTTGTTCAGGTGGATTGTAGTAGGCAAGGATAGTAGTGGGGCCTAGAGGTGTGGATATTTGTGCGGCTATACATTGCAGGTGTTGTAGATGAGGTGGAAGAAGGAAAGGGGTGGATGGAAATGTATTTTTTATGACTAGCGCGACGCCTCCGCATACGATCTTTTTTTTTTTAATTTTTAGTGTCACTAATAATCTAGTTTCTGCTATCGCAAATGCTCTGATTTTGTCCTCTGAGAGTAGATGCTCTACCAGCGATATTTTTCTACAAAAACAATTCACGTTGATCGTTCCGAAGACTGCACTATACATAATTCGATTTTTATCCTGAGGGATACGCTCTGTTTACTGTTTACACCTGTGTCACTTGCGCGTACGTTGCTGGGCCAATCGTGATGTGAATGGTGTTGCCGATGTAAGTTACTGTAGTGCTTTTCTTCAGAAACTGTTTTGATACATTTTTCCCTCAATAGGGTGCATCGTATTTTGAATTCATTGTTTACCGGGAATAAGAACTGATACAGTATTGCGATATAATTATTTAAAAACTTGGTAAAAAAACATCATTATCTTAGTCTATAAGTATCACACATTAATAAACTATTAAGTATCATTTCTAAGCATGCATCTCAGTTTTTAGAAAGAGGAGATAGAAAAACGTGCAAGACCTGCGCAAAATTTGTGCCTAGAAGTTTAAGAAATACGCGTATTTTCAGTCCTTGCATATGATTGGCTAGTCGAACAAACGCTGATACGAAAGAACGCGAGCCTGAGTAATCACCAGGCCCCTCCAACTCTAGCGTTTGTCACTTTTAATAGTGGCTGGAAAGTTGTACATGGCACTGACAATCAGTCGTTCTCGTCATGATATATATATATATATATATATATATATATATAAATAAATATATATATATATATATATATATATATATATATATATATATATATATATATATTGTGACGAAAACGCCGTTCTCTCTATTTTACTGTTTCACATGAGAATACTTGACCGTTTATCGGACGTGTTCGTCGCGGTTTGCAATTGTTACCTGCGGCAAAAACGTACATGAATAGCTCTCTGTCGTCTTCGAGCCGTTGTGGATAACACATGTTATCTTTAAATTAATTTTTGGTGCACGTGTAGCGAAATTCTTGCTTAATGTGGAGACACAAATTAGTCCATACTACTGCGTTCGTTCAGTTAAGTATTTACTCTATTTAATTTAATCTGGATCTCGATTGAGAACGTTTTGGTAAAACACGTGCTCTCTCCTTTTTTTGCGGCACAGCAATGTCACTCGCTACCTGAGTGATCTGGATATTTAATTCCTGTACCCCTTGTAAATGTAAGGTTTATTTCGTTTATCTACTCAATTTTGGTAATTTAGCACTTTACGTAATTCTGCTTACATTTATGTGTATTTATATATCCGCGTAATTATTATTGATTTAGCGGCGATTTTGTATTTCATGCTGTACTTATGTCCACTCTCAAATCCGTCCGTTAATGTTGCGACCCCGTGGTACCCATTACTTTTTTGTTGATATTACTTACGTTATATACGGGAATATTGTATGTAGACTTCATTTAGATAGTAGAACCGATCAGTTGGTCGATAATAAGTTAGGGTTTGGTTTGAGCGTAACATGAATGGATGTAAATCACTAGTTAGTGATCGAATTCACGTTACGTTTCATTAATTTTGGGTAAACTATTATTACTGATTCCCTTCATTTGCGTTATCATTTTGGTCGCATCATATACCTTCATCTGCTCCGATGTTTAACCTGTAATACGTTCAAGGGTAATTCACCACCAACTATCTTTGGTATTACGAAGATATCGGTACGAGTCACGTCAAGGCTCAGACCCTGGCGAATTGGTTGTAAGCGAGAGAACCAGGAAGGAACCGCCTCCGTATTTATACTTTTGGAGAAACGGATGAACACCATCCAATCCCAGTTACGGACTCAAGAGGACTTTGAGAGCTTTGTACCATTTCTTTGTATTTGTTTTAAGAGTCAAAATCAATTTGTTCAATATTATTAACTCGCAATTTGTAACTTCATTTATTTGGTTAACTTAACTTCCTTTAAACTATCTGCATCCATTATAGTAAATTGTGGCCTATTTCTAATCGTCCTGTAATTCAACGCAGGATTATTAATATCGTTGGGTAAATCGACTACCAAGCGAGTCACCTGGGGCGAGGGCAAGCGGACGGAACAACTTCTTTACCGGATCCAAGGCGTCCTGCCGTTGGTAGGGCTGGCGCCCAAAACAAATCAACCTTGGACTACCGCTAGCCGCCGCACCAACTTATCCGCCGGCCCGTTGGAACATCGCTCCCACGGATTCACTTGAGTATCACCATTCTTTCTTTTCTTTTTATTGTATTTAAATTCACCATAACGTCCACGTAACTTTAAAATTTATTAGGCATTAGAGTGTATGGCCACGCGCCCAGTTAAGGCATTTTTATTTCTCTTTATGTATAAACATTGTCGAGTTGATCTGAACCGTGTTTCATTTAAGTACCACACCTCAGCTAGTAGCTCGCAACCCCTCCCTTCTCCATTGAATTAGCCTGGCTCACATCCCTTTATGCCGCGGTATCGTCAAAAATACCGAGACAATATATATATATATATATATATATATATATATATATATATATATATAAATATTTATATTTATATATATATATATATATATATAAATTATATAAGCCGACCACATATAAAAATGCTGAGTCTAGAGTTAGTTGTAAACTTTCCACGAGACATAATCAGGATATGTAACACCTAGATAAAACAGTCTCTCTATGAGAACCAAGCTTGTAACATTGCAATTACGATTAATAAACGTTTTTAAAAACGATATCTGAAAGTTGAAAAACATAATTGGCGCAGTCGGTAGGATTAGCCAACAATAGTTTGTGACAGTGAAAAACACAAAGTTACTCATCTAATTGTCGTATTTCTATACGAAAATTTGGCTATTCACTACAACAAAAAGTGTGCATACTAAACACACGTAAGGCTATATCAATAAGACCTTATACATCAACAACTTCATAACTGAGAAAGGGTTATCCCATCTCACGGCTAAACAGTGCCCATCAAGGACTATTCAAACGTCCCATCAGACCAGTACATTGCAACACGTCCCAAGTGACTCTTCTTGCTGTTCACTCGATCACGAGAATCCAGGACGACAAGCTTCAAGAACTTCACATCTCGTTTAATTCGTTCTACGAGAAGCAGTTCGAAAACCCCAATAGAAGACTCCTTACAATGAAAATCATAGTCATAATCCTATTCTTCTTGTAAGTAAAATTTTATATAATACATAGAGTACTCTCTAGCTATTACTAGTAATAAAGAATACGAGCCCCACACAAGGCAATTACACAAAATTAATGTCCAGTTCTGAAAGTGAAGAATTTGTAAGAACAACCCAGTGTAATATTGATAGAATTATATTAAGGCAAACAAGGTCTAACCTAAATAACGAAAGCAATATGACTTCTTTACAAGATATTAAAAATTACGTTGAGATGATCCCAACATATGAAGGGGACATAACAACACTTAACAATTTTATTCAAACCGTGGATGACGCATACGTCATCTTAAACACATTACAAATGTCAGCAGTACAAAAAGTATTTGCTTTCAATTTAATAAAAAATAGATTAATAAATGATTCAAAAAAAATTGTCTCACAAAATAGATTTGCAAATTGGGAAGAACTAAAATTATATTTAACCACCAACTTCTCAGACAAAACAACGGCTGAAACATTGCTAGGAGAATTATTTGAAACTAAATATAAGCAAAATACAGAAACTACGTTGAAAACAATGTTAGTTAAATTCGAAATATATAAATCAAAAATACTTGCAAAAAATTACAATTTAGAACAAAAAAATGCTATTCTACAAGAAAATCAAAAAGCTATTGTAAATAAATTTATATCATTACTACCACCCATAATAAAAGGATCTTTTATTGTGAAACAACCTTCTACGTTAGAACAATGCGATTTGTTATTAAAAAACGAATTTAGCTACGCAAACTCATTACACAACAGTCCAATGACACGAAACGATAAACAATACACAAACACATCCAAAGACTTAAACTTTACCTTTAATCCTTCACCCAAGCAATTTCCCGGACAATACTTCCCTTCAAAACCTGTTAATCTTTATGGACAACCAACCCCTGGACCTAACAAATTTAAAAGACAAAACCTAGTAAACAACTATGAAACCCGTAAATTCCAGCCTCAACCAATGTCAACACAGACACGAAACACCCAACCTATGACAACATCAACTATCAGACAAAACTATAACAACGAAATTCAAAATGAAGACATTGACTCGAACGAACAATATTTCGAAGAACACGAAATAGAGAATGATCACGAAAATAATACCGATACTTTTTTAGAGGAAAACCTAGAAGTAGAGCAAAATACGTAATGACCTCAACATTAAAATCTATCCCCTTAATAAAATTTAATGACTATCTTATCTTAATTGATTCAGGCTCCGATATAAATTTAATCTCTCCAGACATTGTTAGACAAAGAAATTTAAAAATCATCCAGAAACCAATCACCTTTAAAACAGCTCAAGGAAAAGTAAAATGCAAAAACTGTGTTGAAATAAAAATTCTAAATAACAGCTTTGAATTCTTTATACATGATTTTCATCGGGAAAGCAACATGTTGTTCGGCGTAAAAATATTAGAACACTGTAATGCTTTAATGGATTTTAAAAATAAAACCATAACACTTGGAAACAAAAAATTTAAATTATTACCTTCACAAACAGTAAACAACTCTTTTACACAATTTAGACATGAACACCTCACCTACGAACAAAAAGAAAAGATACAAAATTTAATTAAGAAATATTCAAATTTATTTCCAAAACCAGACGACGAATTATCCGCCACAAATGTAACCACCCACAAAATCCGTACGACAGACGACACACCGGTTTTTCAAAAAAATTATAGACTCCCACAAGTATACGAAAATGATATCGAGGAACACGTTCAAAATTTATTAAAAACAAAAGTTATTCAAAAATCTAAAAGCCCGTATAACTCACCCATATGGATAGTGCCCAAAAAAATGGACGCGTCAGGGAAACGCAAAACGAGATTAGTAATAGATTTCAGAAAACTTAATCAGAAAACGATAGAAGATAAATTTCCCTTGCCTAATATCGATACACTATTAGATCATATCGGAAAACCAAAATTTTTTACGACGCTAGATTTACATTCCGGTTTCCACCAAATACTAATAGACAAAAACGACCGCGAAAAAACAGCCTTCTCTACACAATCCGGACATTACGAATTTGTCCGCATGCCCTTCGGACTAATTAATGCTCCAGCATCATTCCAAAGAATGATGAACGAAATACTCTCTGAATATATTAACAAAATCTGCCTAGTCTATATGGACGATATAATCATTTTCGGAAACACGTTAGAACACCATTTACAAAATATAGAAAACATTTTTCTTAAATTACAAAATGCAAATCTAAAAATCCAAATAGATAAGTCAGAGTTTTTAAAGACCGAAACAGAATATTTAGGATTTATAATATCACAAGAAGGACTTAAACCCAACAAAAATAAAATCGAAGCAATCGATAAAATAATGATTCCAAAAACAGTAAAAGAAATAAAGTCTTTCCTAGGTAAACTTTCATGGTATAGACGTTTTATTCCAAATCTTGCTAAAATCACAAAACCTTTCACAGAATGTTTAAAAAAAGGTAAAGAAATAGACATAACTAACAAAGAATATCAAAATTCATTCAAAACTGCTAAAGAATTAATAAGTAACCCTCCAATTCTAGAATTTCCCGATTTCTCAAAAAAATTCATTCTTACCACTGATGCATCAGATTTTGCCATGGGATCATTAATCTCTCAGATCATAAACGGACAAGAAAAACCCATAGCTTACGCATCAAAAACATTTAACTCTGCAGAACAAAATTACAGTACCATAGAGAAAGAATTAAAATCTATTATTTGGTCTATCGAAAACTTTAAACCATATTTATTCGGTAGAAAATTTACAATTCGCACTGATCATAAACCCCTCACGTGGTTATTTTCCATGAAGAACGCAAACCAAAAACTTATGCGTTGGAAGATCGAGTTAGGCGAATATAACTTTGACATTGAATATCTACCAGGTAAAACAAATAAAGTAGCAGATTTCTTATCAAGACAAAGAGATGAATTTAAAATAAATAAAAAATTAGGAGATGTAACGAATACCGATATTTTTGCACATTGCATTTCAAAAGATATAAAATTCTCAAAAGGTCTCGCCAGACAAATAGATTTAAAATTTAACAGTAAAGATTACTGCGAAAGAAACGTAACCAATAAAAATATCATAATTCAAAACATGCAAAATAAAACAATTTTCCATTTAATTACAAAGGACATCCATTTAGAAAACGTAAACAAAAAATTCCTAAAGAAAACCCTAATCGAATTACGGGACTATCTAATAAAAAACGACATATATGAAATCAACATTCCTTATTTATCATGCGGATTAGACAAACTAGAAAAATCGGAACTAATAAAAATTTTAGAACACATTTTCGACAACACTCAAATCCTGATAAATCTATACGAACTACCACAAAATTTTAGTTTAGAAACAGATGAACTAGACCAAATCATAAACGATACACTAACTACAATTTATGGCAACGACAATAACGAACACCAAAGTATAATCGCAAATAACTCAGAATCAGGAAATACAATTCATAGTTCAAGTGAGAATCCAATTAATGGACTAAAATTTGTCGACAATAGAATAAACATAGCAAAAAATCAAATTATTCTTCACTTCTCAAATAACCCATTAGAAATAAAAGTTAAAAAATTATTTAATCACCAAAAACAGAGATTCATAATAAATATTAATATAGACAAAAAAGAAGAACAATTATTGGAATTTTTAAAGGGATATATAGTACCAAAAATTAAATACTTAGTATTAATTCCTAAACAGCACGAACAAACATTGAACCACATTATCCAATGCAAATTCGATTCAAATACAATAAATCTGATAAAATGTAATAAACTTGTAGAAGATATTGAGAATGAAGAAAAACAAACTCAAATAATCTTTGATAACCACAACGGATATTTAAATCATAGAGGAATAATGGCGACTTACAGCGATCTTAAAGAAAAGTATTTCTGGCCTAACATGCTCAAAGATATTACAGAAATTATTAATCAATGCAGAATCTGTAAAGAAAATAAATATGACCGACACCCGATACAACTAAATGACAATTTAACCCCCACACCAAAAAAACCTTTTGAAATTATAAACATAGATCTTCTCACATTAAATAAAGAATACTTCATCACTATATTCGACGAATTCTCTAAATTCGGCTTCATTCACCCCACTTTTAATAAAACAGGAAAAGAAACGATGTTAATAATAGAGGAATTCGTTAAAACTTATAGAAAACCAAACCTGATCATAGCCGATCATGGACTAGAATTTAATAATGCCCTAGTAAAAAATTACTGTAACAATCATGACATAAAACTACATTTAATTAGCATATCAAACCCAAAATCAAACGCGGTAGAAAGATTCCATTCCACACTAATAGAACACCTCCGAATATTAAACTCAACAAGTAAAAACAAAGATCTACAAAGAAACATAAACAAAGCAATAACAGCATACAATAATACCAAACACTCCATAACAAAATTAACACCTTGCGAAATACTTTTCGGACAAAATGAACACAATAAATATTTCCAAGCACAAAAACTTGAAGAAGAAATCATAAACGACTACTTCATTAATAAATCAGAAACAAACAAAATAATTAGCAAAATGATTGACAATGAAAAAATAAAAAGAACAAAAGAAAATGAACTGCCCCTAAAAATACCGGAAAATGTTTATGTTAAACAAAACAGTAGACTAATACACAAATATAAAAAACCTATATTCAAAAGAGTCACAGTAGAAAATTATAACCCTATATTAGGAACAGTGGAAATAAAAAATAAAAGACACATACGAAAATTCAAACTAGACAAAATCAAACTTTAATTTCAGAGCCTACACTAACACCCAATTGATGAACATCTCTAACAATACCGGATTCCTCCTATTCGGAATCGGCGATTGTAAACTAAAAGAAGGAGAAATAATACATTATTTCAACTATAATATCACTCCAATCTATAAAGAATATTCAAAATTAAAAAATATCACAACCAAAGTCATAAAACAAATTCAGGATAACCCTCACCTCGAAGAACAGCATAAAGCACTGTCCTATTTTTTAAACGACCTAACACAACAAATTCAAAAACTTTTTAATAAAAGAACTAAACGCGGTTTAATAAACGGATTAGGGAACATAATCAAATCAATCACAGGTAACTTAGACCAAAATGATGCGGAAAAATATGATAATTTAATAGATCAATTAAAAGACAATCAAAAGATTCTCCAAAATCAAAACGGACAAATAATAAAAATTGAAAAACATCTATCAGATAAATTCAACTCCGAACTAGAACAGATAAAATTAAATGAAGATAAATTATCTAAAAATCTTGACTATACAATACGTATTGTAAACGACCAACAAGATTGGGCAACTCTGATCGAAGCCGACGTAAAAATCAACAAATTATTGATAATCATTCAGAATTTAAAGGACTTTTGCAAACATGTAGAACTAATGATAGTAATTTGCTCACTAAACAAATTAGACACAACTATTATAAACTACGATGACCTAATTCAAATCACAGGAAAGACAGACATTTGGACACAAGTAAATGAAATAACAACATACTGCAAGCACGAAAACGAACAAATCCACATACTATTAACAGAACCAGAACTCTCACAAAATTCTTACCCTTTACGTCAACTTTACCCAATCCCATTTATCCATCATAACAGATTATACGAACTAACAGAACCACCTACATATTTTATAAACAGACATAACAAAAATATACAAATAGAAAGATTCAATAAAGAATCGAATAATGTAAATTACTGCCAAACAAAAGGCATAGAAGTAAGTAATTGTATCAATAGCATAGTAATTAACGAAAATAATGATGACTGTGAAATAAATGAAAAACGTATTAAAAATAACGTAATACATATTCCAAATACCAATAATATAATAATTATTTCTCCGATTAACCAAGAATTAATAATAAAATGCCAAAATAAAAATATAAAGAAAACCTTCCAAGGAATTTTTAAACTTATCAATGACGGAGATTGCAAAATTAACCAATGGACATTTAATGGAATATCAAAAGCTTACAAAGAATTAGAACTTGGTAATGTTCAACTAAAAAAATTCGATACAAAGATAAATAAAATCCATCTAAAACCATTACAAGAATTAAATATTTCACTTTCTCAATTACAAAAAATACAAGAGATAAAGAATCACGAAAGTAACAATCATCATTATTATATAATTTATACCATACTTATTGTAATAATACTTATAGCAATTATAAAAATTTCAATTAGATATTATAAGAATTATAAACTTAAACGTTCAAAAACAATTATAGAATTAAGAAACTTAGGAAAAATGACAGAAAATATGTAAGTTTTGTGGAAAGTTCAAACTTGTTGGGGAGGAATTATATAAGCCGACCACATATAAAAATGCTGAGTCTAGAGTTAGTTGTAAACTTTCCACGAGACATAATCAGGATATGTAACACCTAGATAAAACAGTCTCTCTATGAGAACCAAGCTTGTAACATTGCAATTACGATTAATAAACGTTTTTAAAAACGATATCTGAAAGTTGAAAAACATAATTTATATATATATATTTATATATATATATATATATATATATATATATATATATATATATATATATATATATATATATATATATATATATATATATATATATATATATATATATATATATATATATATATATATAAATATATATATATATATATATATATATATATATATATATATATATATATATATAAATATATATATATATATATATAAATATATATATATATATATATATATATATATATATATACATATATATATATATATATATATATATATAATATATATATATATATATATATATATATATATAAATGGTTATTGCGTCATTCAATATAAAATAAATAAATATTATCCCTCAAAAATTTAGGAAATAACAAAACTATGATGCAACTATATTTAAATATTGCCGCGATAAAATATTCTTACCGGTTGGGCCTTGAACATCATGACGAGAACGACTGATTGTCAGTGCCATGTGCAACTTTCCAGTCACTATTAAAAGTGACAAACGCTAGAGTTGGAGGGGCCTGGTGATTACTCAGGCTCGCGTTCTTTCGTATCAGCGTTTGTTCGACTAGCCAATCATATGCAAGGACTGAAAATACGCGTCTTTCTTAAACTTCTAGGCACAAATTTTGCGCAGGTCTTGCACGTTTTTCTATCTCCTCTTTCTAAAAACTGAGATGCATGCTTAGAAATGATACTTAATAGTTTATTAATGTGTGATACTTATAGACTAAGATAATGATGTTTTTTTCCGCTAACTCCTTGAGCTCATCATTAGAGAGATTTTCTGCTGTTTCTTGCAATAATTCTTCTCTCTTCTCCAGTAGCTAATATTCTAAGCACTTGCATTTTAGTTACCAGGGAAATGCTTTTTCCTGTCGCTTTATTTTCGTGTTTTTTATTATCAGCCATAATAAAAGCTAAAGTTTATGAATTTTATCACTATATCAATCATTATATTACATAAATACATACTTACAATAATGACAAATGTTTAAAACAATAAAAATACGTTTGTGTAACATCGCAGTGAAGTAAAATGAAGAAAAAATTACTACGAATTACGGGAAAGCCCAACGCTGTATGTAATTTTTGGGGAATCCCACTATTCCGATAAAACCGCGTTAAACCGAAACAGCGCTAAGCGGATCAACGCTAAGCGGGGTCTTACTGTATATATATATATATATATATATATATATATATATATATATATATATATATATATATATATATATATATATATATATATATATTTATATATATAATATATATATATATATATACTATATATATATATATATATATATATACATTAATATATAAATATATATATATATATATATATATATATATATATATATATATACATATACATATATATATACATATATATATATATATATATATATATATATATGTATATATATATATATATATATATATATGTATATATATATAATATATATATATATATATATATATATATATATATATATATATGTATATATATATATATATATATATATATATATATATATATATATATATATATATATATGTATATATATATATATATATATATATATATATATATATATATATATATATATGTATATATATATATATATATATATATATATATATATATATATATATATATATATATATATATATATATATATATATATATATATATATATATATATATATATATATTGTAACGAAGCGTGAGCATGCGCTCCCCACTACCGAACAGCTGTCCGCGCACCAGAGTGCAAACGGCGCGCGCTGCGCTGGGACAGCCACGCGCAGGTAAAGAGTAGGGAAAACCATATAAAAGAAATCAACGCTAGAGAGCAAGGCAGTCTGAGTCCGAATGCAGAATCAATTGGGTAAGCAAACAACTGTTATATAAGTCAGAGCTTCGGTTATTGTCCAGCCTGACCCCGTAGCTATTTCCCGTAGTAGATCCGTGCCTTGGATTTGTCCGGTCGGATTTGTAGAACTGTAGATGTCAGAGCTTCGGTTATTTCCAGCCTGACACCGTAGTTTTTTCCCGTAGTAGATCCGTGCCTTGGTTCCGTCCGGCCGGGGTTTGTAGAACTATAGATGTCAGAGCTTCGGTTATTTCCAGCCTGACACCGTAGTTATTTCCCGTAGTAGATCCGTGCCTTGGTTTTGTCCGGCCGGTGTTGTAACTTGTAGAAGTGAGGGGAGTGGATAAGGTATATCACCACTAGGGTGAAATTTCGTAGAACTGTAAATTACAAGTCGTTTGGTCATCCAGCGACATCTGTACCAAATAATCAGAAATAAAGAAAGTAAACTAATGAACTCTGTGAGTGTATGTTAATCTCTACTATAGCTATCCGGACGACTTGCGCCCGAATTTATTTCAGAGCCATTTAGGTGACGCCTACGACGAAAAGGGCATCACAATATATATATACACACACACACATATATATATATATATATATATATATATATATATATATATATATATATATATATATATAAATATAAATAGGGAGGGGACAGAGGTCAGAGGGATTAAAATAAAACACTTGGATAAGTTTCACATATGTCATTTATTAGCTTCTATCCTTGTTCCGGTTTAGGGACCATTGTTATTAAAATATTATAAATTAGTAAAATAATTAAAATATGATATAACTTAAGCAAAATGCGTGTAAGATATTTCTGATTTTAGATATTTCTATTGAATCCAAGTTGATTCCATACACTGACAAAACCACTATGCCCATTACAATTTATAAATAATATATTTTTTATATATGCATTTTTACTTTATTATACGCAGTATAAGTTAGTAATGTAATCATGAAAAAAATTGATCCCGAGAATATAATGGAAATATATCTTTTGACCTTCCCTGAATTGAGTCTGACTATTTATGAGATGATTGAGACATCTGTGAGACGTGTATGTGTGTGAGTGTCTATGTGTATGTGTGCACTCTACAGCCTAAACGGTAAAAGAAAAACTTATGAAGCTTCAAACTTAATATATGTAGGTGCTTGGCCAAAAAACCTCATATTTTGAAAAGAATATTCAAACAGGAAGTGCATGTTTACTCTAGTCATTTTTTGCATTTTCTGCTATAATTCTAAAACGGTCGTTGTTAAAGCAAAATTTTTAGAATAATAATGAAAGTTATTAATATTACGCATAACTTTTATTTGAAAAGTATTTTCAGAAAAGGGACCGGTTACAACAAAAATTAGGTTTTTTCAAAATTTCATTCAATACTTCTCACGTCTATTAGCGGAGGTGAAGTCTATATACTTGACCACCGCCAGTAGTTGATCTACTCGCCACGGCATGTCTGTTGCTGATCAGACAAGTATATACTGACGTATAACGTAAAGCACTAAAGGCTACTATAATGATGTCATACGCTATGCCACGACTACCTAAAATTTCAGTTTCCGTTTTATCTCGATAAGAAATTTGAACTTATATTGAATGGTTCGTGTATTGTTGCTGATTGTTTCATTTGTATACAATTGCGGATATATTTAGCGGACGAAAATTTTTTTGTGCTTACCAAAATATCTAATTACCTTAATATTAATATAAGATAACTGTGCATAAGTGTGTAAATATACTTTCGTATATGCCTATATAATTTCGGACACTCAATTTGGATAGAATTTATAAAACATTTAATTTTTCAAATTTTTTTTTATTTTTGACGAATTATTTAAAATGCGTATAAGAAAGTTCAGTGACAGACACGTCAGCTTTTTTTTTATTTATCATAATATATATAAAATTTACATACTTTCATATGTAAATTTAATTCTTTATATACGCAGTTTTTTACATTCTTGTTTTATATATATATATATATATATATATATATATATATATATATATATATATATATATATATATATATCCCACTACCGTTGATGCGTCCCCCCATTATAAATTTATATTTAATATGACGTCCATGTATAATGCTGCGTCCTTATATGGACGCAGGATTACAATCCAATATAAATTAGTATTTTGGACTCAGGGAGTTTCGAAGTGTCTAATATCGAAATATCATATGGACGCATTATTAATGTCATTTTGAAAGAAATAAAAAGTTTGTAGTTCCTGACTCTTCCAGAAGGAGCGCTATGATCGAAATTAATATACTCGAATATTATATACAAGGTATACTGCCACGACCACCGTGCGTCCATTTTATTGGCAAAGTTGTACTGCCTATGTACTGCCCTATCTTATACGCAGTATAAGTAAGTATTGTAATCATGAAAAATTTCGAACTCGAGATTTTAACGGAAATATACGTTTCGACCTTCCCTGAATCGATTCCGACAATTTTTGGAATGACGTCCGTCTGTGTGTGTGTGTTTCTGTGTGTCTGTGTGTGTGTATGTTCTCTACAGCCTAAACGGTTGAAGCTAAAATTATGAAACTTTGAACTTAAGATTCAGATATGCCTGGGGTGTGCAACTCCTATGTTTGAAAAAAATATTGAAAGCGGATGTGCCTGTTTACTCGAGTCATTTTTTGCAGGTTCTGCATTTACTCAAAAATGGTTGCAGTTAAGGAAAAATTGTATGAACAAAGATTAAAGGTATTTATATTAAGCACAACTTTTGTTCGGATTTTTTCCAAAAAGGGTACTGGTTTCAAAATAAATTTCTGCTTATTAGATATATTTTTACATAAATCGTCTGCGGCTGTCAATTGTTTAACAAAATAGACTTAAATATTTTGAATTTTGACATACTCTTAATTTATTAAATTTTTAGTTATATTTTATATATCAATCAAAAATAAGCCATGAAATATATTATATTGTTTGATAACCACAATTAATATTTTTTCCATTTACTTATAGTACTAAACACGCTATAATAGCAATTATTTGGATAAATAAAACATTACCAGTGTAACAAATCAAGCTAGTTGCGTACCGACCTAGTTCAGTTTTGCTGAGCTAGGTAATTCGCGATTAGCAAATGCAACTAGCTTCATCATATCTAGCAACAGTTGCATAAAATCTGTGCCTTCCGCATTTAACGAAATGTTGCTAGGTCTGGATTTGTTAACAATATCGGCCATTTGAATTTAGGTCAAAATTGAGTATAAAACCGCGATGTCGCTTGACTTGGATGTCTCAATTCAGATTGCGATAAGCGAGTATTGTTTTGTCAGTAAGTAACTTAAGCTTGAACCAGTATTTGTAAAATCATTGTTATTTTCATATTTGTTATATTTTATTGTTTGAATTAAATTGTTATTTATTGTTAAACCAATTTAATCTCTAACGAGCTAACCCCAGTCTGGACCTTGTGTGTGTATGAGAAGACTTCACCTAAAAACCAACCACCAGGTGAGTATAAGAAGAAACATCGCTACACGCATGTTAAGAGGGACGTTAAGGGCACGTTAAGAGGGAGCCAAACGCGTGCACGTTCTCATAAGACGTGCGTTTGTTACATTGGCGCAGTCGGTAGGATCAGTAGCTTTGTGTGATCTTCAATCACCTATACTGAATATTCGAAACGGCTTAACTATTTGTAGTGTAGTGATATCAGGATGCCGTTTGCTGGGCGTGATATCTCCACAGCGGTGGAAACAGCGCACACAACTACAGCAACAGTAACAACGATAACAACGGCATACACTTCTGAGACCGCAACATCCTTCGCACAACCACCCACCTATAAAGACGTACAAACCTCAGAGGTACACAGAATTCCTTTTTCCTATCATTTACCTCCCTTAACGAATCCTTCCAGACCAGGTCGGAGGAAGTGGGCAAATGAGATGGATAGTGGAGCGCGACTTCATACTGGGCCAATCTTTGCGGACCCATCAGCGATGAACGCATTACAGAATATCGAACATTATTCCGGCGGGGCGGATTTAGAGTTATTTTTCGACGGAAATTCAGATTGTGACAGCAATGAAACTAAGACGTAAGGGCGACGCACAGTCCTATTTTTACGCGTTGCCGGTAGATAAGAGACCGACCACGGTTTGTGCATTCAAAACTTGGCTAATCCGATTGTTTGGGAGAAAAATAGATACCGCTACAGCCGAACGCGAATTTGTAAAAATGTATCGGTTGAAAGAGAAAACACTCCGTAAATTCGTTTTCCGATTAGAATCAGCCACCGCGAATCTAT
This sequence comes from Nebria brevicollis, assembly GCA_944738965.1. NCBI lineage: Eukaryota > Metazoa > Arthropoda > Insecta > Coleoptera > Carabidae > Nebria > Nebria brevicollis. The sequence continues at coordinate 7,826,002 of OX122906.1, forward strand.
ATCGTAGTAACTATAATGAGGAAGATTCAAATATCAGAAATCATTTTAAGAGAGAAGCCGCGTTAGTACAACAATTTTCGGACGGTTTAGATACGTGTTTGAGCAACGAAGTACGTAAGCATAAAAACTTTTATACGGTGGAGGAAGCCCTTCCGGTCGCTGAGTATTATGAGGAGGTTTTTTCGCGAGAGATTAAAATATCAAAATCTGATATGCACAAGACGGCTATACGGGCCGTGACGAATATAAAACTTCCTCGGGATCAGGAAAACGGACCGTCGGTACAAAGGGGCCGGTGCCAACGTAAAAAGAGCACCAAACCGCGATCAGCAAGCAGAACAATCGGGTATCAAGCGCTGACACCACAGTGTCTTTTAAACGCGAAGACTGTCTCGGAGGCGACCCAACGCCGGACAGTTTAACGGAAGCCTTTCCAAAATTTGTTCCTCGGGTCGCGGATTCAAACGCCGGTGGCAGCAAACGATTAAACGTTTGCATGCTTAAGGTTATTCAGATACCTAAGTTAGGAATCCATAGGAAGACTGATTTGGAAAGGGACGCGAGCCACGAAATTGAGGAGAGCGCCCTTCACTCGGATCACAAACGTCTGGCAAGCGAACCATCTCAATCAAGACAGGAGTACGGATAGAGGTCGCTACCGTAAGGACACTTCCAGGGGTAAAAGAGACCAAGTACGTGTCAACAACAATCCAGGGGCTAAGCAGGATCACTTAATGGTGATCCAGAGACGTCGCTGGATTTTTCTATAAAAAAACTGAGAAAAAATCCAGCAGAATTCCGATTTAATGGCGCAGGTACTCACTAAGCTGCTATTTCTAGAAATAACAGTCAAGAAGCAAGTGAGCAACCTAGTTTGCGATGCCATTCCAAACCGATGCCACCCGTGAGAGACGAACATGAAAATCAAATTGGTTCTTGCCCGCGACACCCCTGAAGTCATTAGTGACCTGGTCAGGCAGCCGGACACCTAAGTGGAGAGATAGTGGATTGTCACGCGGGAGTTCTGCTAACAGGAACTGCCCGCTAAAGAAAATGGCTAGAGCTTAACTCTCGTGGTTCAATTGGGACCCCTATTCCTGCCGCCCCAATCCCCAGTGGTCATGTGAAAGCGCGAGTGACAGACAATCGTATCTTTTAGGATAAATTAGTGTTTAGAGCGATCGACCTAAATTCAATAGAGGACTGAATTCATCTGCAAAGGAATTCAGTCTTAAGGGGACGGTAATGTAACAAATCATGCTAGTTGCGTACCGACCTAGTTCAGGTGAGTATAAGAAGAAACATCGCTACACGCATATAGTTAATGCGTGCACGTTCTCATAAGACGCGCGTTTGTTACACCAGCCAAAATAGAAATAAAATTATCAGCTTTATACGCTATAAGAGCTATGGATTTCATACATTAAGCATTATCAAACAAAAACACTGTTATTTTTTTCAAAGTAAAACCTTGGTTTAAATGCAAATTTAATGTTTAATATTAACCAAAATTTTTTTTTTTAAATCTTATTTAATTACCGAATGGCAGAGTTTAGGCCACTTTTCGAGCGTTTCGTCCCACTGTGCGGCGCACTTCCGTTTTCGGGGTAGTTTGTGGGTGTGTTTGGGTGCGATATGATTGCGACGTGTGAATTAATGTATGTGTTGAGTGTGCGGCCGTTAGTGTTTGTGGTGTTGCAGTCCCAGTTTAGATGTCTCGCGTTAAAGTCTCCCACGACTAATGTTTTGTTTTTGTGTAAAAGTGTGGAAAGGTCTGTTTGTGTGAAGTTTCTTTATGGTCTGTTGTAAGCAGTGTAAATTACTGTGTTGTCTGCAAGTGTAATATTAAGTGTTTCTAGTGTAGTATGTGGGTTTGGTGTGAGAGTGTGTGGTATGCTGGTTTTAACTACGTGGTGGGTAGGAGAGGGAAATCTTGTGTATTAGGAATGGGGAGAGTGTCGTGTCTAGGGAGTTGCGTGGGTTGTTGTTGTGGTTGGGGTGGATTGTGGGTGGAAGGACGGGATTGCCAGTGGTTCTTGGATGGGAGGGGGGCATCTGTGTATTTGGGTAAGGGTTGGATGGTATTGATATATTGAGGGATTTGTCGTAGTTTCTGTACATACGTTGGACACTCTACGTAGTTAGCTGCATGCGGCCCTGTACAGTTGGCGCACGTAGCTGGTGTGTCTGGCGTCTTTGTACATGTTTGAGTCAGGTGACTCTGTGCGCACTTAAAGCACCGCGGTCGTAGGCGACAGTTTGCAGTGGCGTGCCCCCATAGTTGACATCGGTGGCACTGGATTATGAACTTTTTATTCTAAGCAAATTTATAGCGCACTATAAATTATTGAAGTTTCCTGACGACAAATTAAAGTCATTCTCTCCATATAGAATTATTAAAAGGATCGCCCGAGCAGAGCCTTGAACACTGGAACCTTGGATTAAAAGTCCAATGCTCTACCGACTGCGCTACCCGGGCTCTGTGTTTTACAAATAATCGGTTTTGAATTGAATTTTTTTTTTCATTTTTATAAACCCACTTTTACATTACCCAAGAATTCCAACAAGCCTCATCAAATTGTTGCAATTAAACCCCGGTCTCCCATTCATTTTCATTTACAATATTCTTTATTGTTATAACTAAAAATACATTCATTTCTTAAAAACTAATGTTTGGACAACATGGTTGGTTTTGTCACAGCTCCTACTCACATGAGGAGTGTATAGCTGTGTATGTGTGTAATTGCGTTGTGCGCTTGAACATTGTCTGATTGTCTTTGCTATAATTTTTATTTTTATTTGTGTATTGGGATTGTAATTTGTAGGAAAGGGGGTACCAAAAACCCATTTAATTATTTGACATAATGAATATTATTTTTGTTAAAACTTACTAACTAACATAACTTATTTAAAATCACCTATATTTTATTTAACAAAACATTATGGATGATTGATGGTACATTTTTGTGTGTGTGAGAGATGTTTTGTTTTATGTTCTGTTGTGTAAGGTATTGTTGTATGTGTTACTGTTAGGTGTTCTGCTCATGAAACTCTTAATGAAATATGGGCAAGTCTTGGTAGGGAAGCTTGTGTTTGAGTCTACATGTGGTGGTGTTGTCGCGAATTTGTATGATGTTTCTTATAAGTGGATTTGAATTAAATTGTGTGTTTTTGTAAAATTCTTGTTATGTATCTTGGATGTAATCACGGATATAAGGTATGATTGTGTCTTCGTGTAATTGTGTTATGCGTGTGTATCTTCCAGAGCTGGTCGCCAGGCGAAGACATTTATTTTGCAGGCGTTGCAGTGGTAGGGTGGTGGTGACCGGTGCGTTACACCAGCCGGGGCCGCATACATGATGATGGGGCGAATGATTGATGTATAAATGAGGAGTTTATTTTTTACAGTTAGGGAGCTATTTTTAACAAGGAGAGGATAAAGTTTGCGGATTACGGCTGTTGCTTTGTATATTGCGTGTTTAACATGTTGGTTGTGTCTTAGTGTTCTGTATAAAAGTATTCCCAGGTATTTTACTTTGCTTATAGGTGTGATTTTTGGTTTGTGTATTTCGAGTGGTGTGAATAATCTGGTGTTTGTGAATTTACGTGTAAAGACTATGTTTTCGGTTTTGTTTGTGTATTTTTTTATTTTTCACGTGTCCCAGTAGTGTTCTTATATATTTATGTGTATTTGTGTTTGTTTTGTGGCTACTTGGGTGCTGAAGGAGTGTGAGTATATTGCTGTGTCGTCTGCGTATTGGGCTGTGTGTGTATTCGGGAATGTCACTAATGTACAGGTTATAGAGTTTAGGACCAAGGACGCTGCCTTGATTCAACAATCGAAGAAAGTGATAACAAAAGTGTTGATGAGTCGATAATGGAACATGAAGTTATAATTGAAAATGACAATAATAAAGCCTATCAGGAATAAGATGTTAGTGGCAGACGAATAGTAGATAGAAATTTTTTTCTGAGTTCATTGAAAGCCGTGAAACATGAAGAGTTTCAATGCTCCTTTTTACTTTCTTAAACGCTCTATAAGTAGGTATTGTAATTATGAAAAATTTCGAACTCGAGATTTTAACGGAAATATACGTTTTTGCCTTCTCTGAATCGATTCCGACTATTTTTGGAATTACGTCCGTCTGTGTGTGTGTGAAATTTAAAACTTATGATTTGTATGTGCCTGGCACGAAAACCTCCTAATTTTTGAAAACCATATTCCGACGGGAAGTGCATGTATACTCTAGTCATTTTTTGCAGTTTCTGCAATTACTCAAAAACGGTTGCAGTTACAGAAAAATTGTTAGAGTAAAAATTATATATTGTGATGCCCTTTTCGTCGTGGGCGTCACTTAGTCTGCTCTGAAATAAATTCGGGCGCAAGTCGTCCGGATAGCTATAGTGGAGATTAACACACACTCACAGAGTTCATTAGTTTACTTTCTTTAATTCCGATTATTTGGTACAGATGTCGCTGGACGACCAAACGACTTGTTATTTACAGTTCTACGAAATTTCATCCTAGTTGTGATATACCTTATCAACTCCCCTGACTTCTACAAGTTACAACACCGGCCGGACGGAACCAAGGCACGGATCTACTATGGGAAATAACTACGGTGTCAGGCTGGAAATAACCGAAGCTCTGACATCTATAGTTCTACAAACCCGGCCTGACAAATCCAAGGCACGGATCTACTACGGGAAATAACTACGGTGTCAGGCTGGAAATAACCGAAGCTCTGACATCTATAGCTCTACAAACCCGGCCCGACATATCCAAGGCACGGATCTGCTACGGGAAATAACTACGGTGTCAGGGTGGAAATAACCGAAGCTCTGACATGTATAGTTCTACAAACCCGGCCGGACAAAGCCAAGGCACGGTTCTACTACGGGAACTAGCTATGGGGTCAGCCTGGACAATAACCGAAGCTCTGACTTATATAACAGCTGTTTGCTTACCCACTTGATTCTGCATTCGGACTCAGACTGCCTTGCTCTCTAGGGCTGATTGCTTTTATATGGTTTTCCCTATTCCTTACCTGCGAGTGGCTGTCCCAGCACAGCGCGCGCCGTTTGCGCTCTGGTGCGCGGACAGCTGTTCGGTAACGTAGTGGGGAGCGCATGCTTACGCTTCGTTACAATATATATGCGAATTTTGTACAAATTTTATTTGAAACTTTTTTTCTCAAACGGTACCGGAAACAAGTAAATGGCGCCTGTCAATTGTTTATCAATAAAAAACAAAACATAATTAAATAGTTTGAAGTTTGACATTTTATATTTATTCAAAGAAATATATTTAGCGCAAAAGTGTTCCAAAGGTCAGAACAAATATTATAAATTAGAAAAATAATGAAACTACGATGTGGTTTAACCCAAATGCGTATAAGAAAGTTCGGTGCATGACACTACAGATGTTTCGATTTGTATTTAATATCCGAGAAACTTGCTGGTTTGAAAAGTATCTTCAAGTTCAAATGCAAAGTGTGTCACAAAGAAGATTTTATACACACAGACGATCCAGAATCTGCTGTCAATATAAATACATGAGCGGTGAGTGCAACGGTTACAACAGGAGGTAGTTATAGTCAAGTCCAAGAAATTAGTGCGGTTTTAAATATTCCCGCGATGACAAATAAAACGTATAAGGTTAATCATTATATAATTTCAGAAAATTTAAAGCATGCGGCCTGGGAAGAAATGCTACGAGCAGGAAAAGACGAATTTAGGTTAGCACAAGACGAATGTAATGTTGGTGACGACGGTATTCCGACTATATCTGTAATTGTGGATGGCGCGTGGAGCAAGCGATCTTATCGCACATCATACACTGCTTTTTCCGGCGTCGCATGAATAATTGGTGCGGTAAGTAGGTAGGTTTAAAATTTAATGTCGTATCATATAATTGGTGCTCGTACTAAAGAAATTTTATATATTGGGGTAAAAATAAATACTGTTTCGTATGTATTAGGGGAGAGTATTTAAAAAATACTGAGAATTAACCTGATCACATTTGCTATAAAAATTGGAATTCTGCATCGACAGCCATGGAACCTAGTATTATTCTTGGGGGATTCAAAAAATCTATAGAAATGCATGAATTAAAATACGCATGTGTCATTTGAGATGGCGATAGTAGTATCTATAGGAAAATAAAAGATGCTAGGCCATATGGACCAAACTTGATGGTTAAGAAAATTGAATGTAAAAATCATCTGCTGAGATGTTATTTAAATAAAGTAAAAGAATGTGCACATACCACCAAATACGACATTAATATAAGAAAATGTTACTAAAAAATATGTGACGGTTCCGACGAGCTGTTACAAAAGCCGTAGTATTTAGAAAAGGGCAAAATATATCTTTATGTAATAAAATAAAGGAACTACAAAAAGATATTTTAAATGGACCACTTCATATTTTTAGTTACCATACAGAATGCTCTAGGCTTGGATACTTTTGTACCAAAATAAATGAAGCAGAATATTTTATAATAGATGATTTACGAAGAACCGAAATAATCGATAAAATTATGATCGCCGCTCGTCGAGTAGCAAACATCGCGGAAAGCTTGATACACGATCAAAATAACAACAGTGCAGAATTGTACAATTCCATTGCTGCAAAACTTGACGGAGGCAAACGAATTAATTTCTCTTTGCGAAATTCCTATGCAACTCACATCTTCCTTATGGCGACAGGAGAGATTTAAAAGAATCACAACATCAAACTTTGGTAACATATGTAAAAAGCGCACCAAGACTTCGATTGCCAATAATGTTCAAGCTATTCTGTACAAAAAAAAAGCTACTGTATATGAGTTGAATAATGAATCAATAGCTAGAACAAAATTTGAATCTATGTATGATATTCAAGTGGAGCACTGCGGTTTATGTATAGACGAAAATGAGCCACTTTTAGCTGCCACACCAGATGGTTTTGTTCGATCGGATGGAAATATTGAAATAAAATGTCCGTATAGCGCGCGTAACTGTACGATTGTTGAGGCTGTTGAGAAAAAATACATAAAATTTCTTGAATTGAAAGATGGACATTTATGTCGAAAACAGAACGATAATTTTATGTACAAAATTCAGGGACAGCTACATATCACGAAGAGAGAAATATGCTATTTTATAATTTGGACACCGAAAGATATTTTCGTGGAAGTTATAATAAAAAATAATTCATTTTGGACAGATAAAATGGAACTTAAATTAAAAACATTTTATATGAAGGGCATACAGCCAGAACTTCCGGATCCTCGTTATAATTTTTTTTTGCTGCGAGATGCTTTTTGAATTTATCGAACAATATTAATAGAGGCGTAATTTATTAGCTACTTTGGAAACCTAAATATAAGTTTTTTAATTTTTATTGTACTCGCATATATTTATTTATCATATCATATCCCTTTTATAATACTAAATGTTGCTAACTAAAATAAAACACTCATTATTATCTATTATGAAATGTAATATGTCAATAAGGTTTTTGATGATAAGTAGTAGCCTAAATGTCTACGATCTCAAGTCTATTCACCATCCATCTCTTTCTAAATGAACCGTGTAGCACTACAACAGTCAAGTGATGCATATGTGTTACTTCGGTTGCCTATCAAGAAAATTTAATTGCTCATTCAATAATAAGATGTTGCATTATTGGAGTGCAGAAACTCTTATTTTTTAAGAAAGCGGAAGAACGATTTATAAAAGTTAATTCTTTAAAAGAATCCTTAAACAACATTCGTTTGGACTACAGGTTTAAATTTTCATTATATTTTAGAGTTTCATTAATATAGGTGTTGGAATTGGCAAAATATAATACGCCTCTCAATTATATTCAAAATAATTTATCCACAAAACGTCGATGCAGGTCAATACGCAATAGTATTGTTAGCGTGTACCGTAAATTATATTTAATTTGTACCACTGTAAGTATTAAAAAATAAGAAGTAGATGTTGTGATTTTAATTGAAATTTAGAGTGGCATCCACGGTATACATGATATAACACGACTATACGAACTATTCATGTTAGCAAAAGAAAAATTGCTGAGATCATAAATAAGTTATTAAATTAATAATAATTATAATAAAATAAGGCGAAATTGAATTATTTTAATCGCAACCTATAACGAATTTTGAATTTATATACATTTTTAAGGCGCCTTCGGCGCTTTTGGCCTCCTGGCGCCTGTGTTCGTTGACACATTTGACACTTGGACAGCGCGCCCCTTGTTATTAATTATTGTTAATATATACGTTGTATTTT
>OX122906.1:7839283-7894283 GCA_944738965.1 Nebria brevicollis
AATAATTTTGCCATAAGGTAAAATAATTAATATTTTTTTGTGAAAATTACCATGTTATTGTAATGGAGATATAGACAACTTAAAATTCAAAGTAAACCCACTAGCAATGTTTTAGTAGCATAATCATTATTTTTAGCATAATGCTGGATAGTTGAAGTTGCAGTTAATATTAAAAATTAACAGGGCCTATCTGTAATTACAGATTTATTGCTATTTGAAATACAAATTTAGCGCTTTTTTATACTTCCGGAACTGATAGTTTTGATGTAAATGAATACTAAATTTAAGAATAAAATCTAAAATAGTATAAAACCAAAACATATTAAATAATATCATTATTTCGTTAGAAATATAAATAAATGTGCCTATAAATAAATAATTTAATATCAATATTTTCATGTAAACTTATCTGTCACTCCGACATTGAAATTCGCAGAACTGTAATTACTGTAATTCAATCGGGCTCTTATCAACAATTATAACAATTGTTACACGAAGGTTTATTTAATCAATCAAACAATATTTTTTATTTTTTTAAATATAATTCGGTTCAAAAAGCCCTACAATATCGTCATTTATAATTTTTTCGGGATTAGTGTTGAAGCTACCTATAAAACCGAATTCCGTTCCATTACATTGATGACAGCAAAACGGGATACATAAAAATATTTATATTACATTGTTGTTTAATAGAAACTAAATTATTTCAAAATTAATGCAGTCAATTGTGTATGATTAAAACAATATATATATATATATATATATATATATATATATATATATATATATATATATATATATATATATATATATATATATAACCGCCCTTTTTTTTCTCTCTTCTTCTTCCTTCGTACCTCTCCACAGTTGGCAACAACGGATGTTACCCTTACAGCTCGTCCATCCTGACAGCAGGATCGTCCTCGACTCCTGGTACGTCGTCGATTGTATGTTCATTTTCCAGTTGCAGGTATCCTTCGTTTTCCGGTTCATCTGCGTTTTCAGGCAATACGCACCGAGTGCGGGGAGCTCCTGGTACATCTTCTAGTAGATACCGGTCATGCCCTATGACAGCGGTAACAATATACGGACCTTTGTAATTTGGAGCAAGTTTCCTGGACTGTCCCGTTGCGGCCGTTTCTCGTTTAATAAGGACCAGATCTCCCTCACCGTATAGATGCGGTGGTTTTCGTCGGGAGTCAAATCTTACTTTTTGCTTTTCTTGATCGCGCTCTATCGCGTGTAGAGTTGCTTGTCGTAGATTTTCGATTGCAACGCCTTCGTTGTCAACCGATTGGTCGTCTTCGTTTAGTGCGAGCAATATTTTATTTTTCAACGCATTCCGTGGCGTAAAGCTGTATAACCGTTCATGTGGCGATTTCCCCGTCGTTTTTTTAGCAAGACTATTTAATCCCCACTGTATTGAATGGAGGTTTTTATCCCAGCTTTTCTCGTCGTCGCTTGCCATTGTCGTAATTGCGGTCAGCAACGTACGATTGTATCTCTCGATTTGTCCATTTGCACGGGGCGTCGCTGTTGCGTTTTTTATATGGCGTATGTCGCTGGAAGAGCATAAATCTCTAAATTCTTTAGCAGTGAATGCCGTCCTTTGATTTGTCACGAGTTGGTGTGGTATATACCGATAATCTCTTCCAAGAAGTCGCATGTTGGTTTTGCTTTCGTGGTTTTTACAGCCCATAAGACAATAAATTTCGTGAAGGAATCTATACAGGCGAGTACGTACGTATTTCCCTTTGAACTAGATGGAAATGGTCCCAAATGGTCCATGTGGATGGTATGAAAGGGTATTGGAACTCGTTGCATATTATGCATGGTATCCTCCCTCTTTCCTCTCGGAATTTTGTGATACGCGCATTCAACACATGACGCAATGTGACTTTTTACGTATCGTCGCATTCTAGGAAACCAATAATGCTTCTGAAGGCCCAACAACGTTTTGTCGACGCCATAGTGTCCTATGTCATCATGTTGACTTTTCACTATCCTCCACCGTATGCTTTGTGGTACTACCCATTTTTGCCCGTCTGTTTCTTTTCGGTAGATTCTCCCTTTTTCAAAACAATAATTTTTGTTTTTCGTCAGCATTTTGCGGTTGCCGTTGCAGAGCGTTGTAGATGAGTTGTAGCTTTGGATCCTGCCGTTTCATAGTTAGGAGCCAATTCTCGTTACCCACACGTAAGGTCATCATTTTCATATCCGCTATCTGTGGTTCTACTGGTTCTTCGTTTGGTTGTCTGCTGAGCGCATCAGCATGTTGCATTCCGCTTCCAGGGCGATATTCTACGTCGAAATCGTACTTCTGAAGACGTAACCACCATCTCGCGATTCTCGGCACAATATTTTTCTTGGTCATTGCTGTTTTAAGTGCACTGCAATCAGTCACGACCTTAAACCTTCTACCAAGTAGATACATTCTAAATCGATCTATCGACTCTACGACTGCCAAAGCTTCTAGTTCATAACTGTGATAGTTCATTTCGGTCAAACTCGTTTGTCGACTGTAATATGATAACGCTTTCAATCTTCCATCCTCTTCTTGCATGAGTATACCCGCTATTCCAAGATGACTTGCATCCGTATGCACCTCGTGTTTACAGTTTATATCAAACAACGTCAATATCGGTCGACTGGTTAACATCAACTTTACTGTTTCGAAGGCTTCTTGCTGTTCGATTCCCCACTTAAACGTCGTTTCTTTTCTCGGAAGGCTTGTAAGTGGCCTCACTATGGTAGCGAATTGGGACACGAACCGTCTAAAGAAACTAACTAATCCTATGAACTGTCGAACCTCGTGGACGTTCGTTGGAGGTTTTAGTTGATCAATTGCGTTGGTTTTTCGTTTTCCAGGTCGTATACCATTTTTGTCTATTTGATAGCCTACATAGTCAACTTGCTCACCAAAGAATATGCATTTTCTCAATTTGATGGTCAGGCCCGCTTTTCTTATTATATCCAAGAATCGACATATTTTTTCGATTCCTTCGCCAACCGTTGTGCTGGGAATCAAGATGTCATCCATGTAAACCAATACATCACCAGGTCGAGTTTGTTGAACTATCTTGTTCATCATCCGGTTAAAAACAGATGGTGCGTTTACTGGTCCAAACGGCATCTTCTGGAACTCGTAGTGTCCATCTTGTGTTGTAAATGCTGTGAGTTCCTTCGAATTTTCGTCCACAGCAATCTGGTAATACCCACTGGCGAGATCCAATGTAGTAGAGAATTGATTTCCAGCTAGCCGATCAAGTTGATCATCAATTGTCGGCATTGGGAAACTATCTTTCTTGCTGATTTAATTCAATTTTCTGTAGTCTATACAGAGACGTTCGTCGCCGGTCTTCTTTGCCACGAGTAAAGCGGGGCTTGCGTATTCCGATTTACTTTCCCGAATAATGTCAGTGTCCAGTAGTTCTTGTATCATGTTACGTACGATTTCACGTTGTGCGTACGGCTGCCTATACGGTTTACAATTTACGGATATCACACTCGCATCTTTGAGCTCTATTTTGAATTTAACCTAATCGGTGGTTCCTAATTCTTGTAGATTCTGCGCGAAACAATCCCGATATTTGTTTATAATATCGCAAAGTTCCTGTTTCGTATCATTGTCTAATTTTTCATTTACTGGAACTTGTTCCAACATTATTGGTTCGACGTGATTCACCTTATAAATTTTCTTTGCTTCCAGATCTTCTGTGATTGGTGCTGCTTTTGGGATCGTGTTGGCTTTAATTTTAAGTTCGTTGTTGCAACGGATGACCATTACGGTAGGTCTAGCCAACAAACTGCGTCCAACTATCATTGGTACATCTTGCGTTTCATTCGGAACGTTTAATACCTCTATTTCTTCGCAGATTTCGTCGATTTTAATCAACAAGGTGCGTTTTCCGACGGTTATGCTCCGTCCTTCACCGAATCCTCTATTTCACACCCAGTTTTTCGGCGTCTTGCTGTCGCAAAGTCACACAGTCGCTACCCATGTCCACGAATGCGATTGTTTCTTTATCATCAATGTTGACTATCTTGTGGTATTCATCTGGTAGCGTCGTTATCGTTGTTGCAACTTTTTTTATCCTGGGATTCGCTGACGTGCTGGTTTCTGATTGTTGGTTCGTCTTTTGAGCACAACTATTTGCCAAATGACCCACTTTGTTACATTTAAAGCATCGTTTTCTATTTTGGGGCATCGGGCAATTCCTCGATATGTGACCGATATCTTCACAATTGTAGCATTTCGTTGTTTCGGTTGTGTGGTTTCCGCGAATTCCATCATGTTTTCGAAGCGGCGTTGTATAAGATTGAGTTTGCGTTTTGTATGGATCTCTACGCTGTTTTTCATGAATCATGGTGTCTTCGTACATCTTGATTTTCTTCAACAATTCTTGTGGCGACTTATGACTCATCACGGACAATGATTTGGTGAGTTCATGGTCACCGAGTCCCGTAACAATGTACTTGATTAACGCTTGATCGCTAATCTCACCACGTCGTCCAATAGCGATCATGTCATAAACGTAATCTTCATGACTTTCTTCTCGTTTTTTCTTTTGTTTCATCAATTCGATGTGTGTATCCGACTCGTCTTTTACATTCGGGAAGGCTTGGAGAAACTGTCGGCAGAACATTGGCCATGTTGTCGTGTATTCTGTTGACCCATCGTACCATACCCAGGCGGCACCACGCAATTTTGAAATTGCATGTAAAACTGTAACTGCATCATCCCATTCATACGCGAAAGACACACTGTCTACCTTTTTTATCCATTGTTGGGCTGTAATGCACGCAGGTTTTGATGGATTGAATTCCGGAATCATATCGATAACGTATCTTGAATCGGTCGTTGATCTAACGCTCGATTGTCGCGGAACCGAATTGTTCATCATATCGCGTTCCCGTGCTAGCAGTTCTCGTTCACGTCGTAGTAACTCGCGTTCCCATTTCAGTAGTTCTCGTTCCTGCTGCGTAGCATTCATCGTCACATGAGTTTGAGGGACACCATTTACATTCGCATTTATCGATACGCTTGATTCATTTAGATTTGATTCGGGTTGTTCATTGCTCAATATATTGTTCACTTCTGCATTGTCGTCATGCATTTTTGTCGTATTTGTTTCGTTTTTCTTTTCGCACGTCAAATCTCGGTTATTTCAATCGCACTCGCACTCGTATTTTTGACCACGTTCTTGCTAAAATGTCTGTTTTCGTTTTTTCTGGATTACTTATCCCACTTCTGAATTGTTAGGACTATTTAAATAACAACGCACATTTGTTATAGTTAAATATAGTTTTCGTCTTTTATTCCTTAACCTCGTTTCTACACCTTAACCGCCCTTTTTTTCTCTCTTCTTCTTCCTTCGTACCTCTCCACAGTTGGCAACAACAGATGTTACCCTTACATATATATATATATATATATATATATATATATATATATATATATATATATATATATATATATATATATATATATACGAGGAGGGCGTGACTTTCTGATAGAGACACAGGTTTTTTGACAAAATATCAATTTATTTTTCTACATAGTCTCCTTTGAGCTCTATACACTTCGTCCAACGTTTCTCCAATTTTTTTATCCCTTCCAAAATATAAGTTTTGTCGAGGTCCTCAAAATAGGTGTTTGCTTGTGAGATGATTTCATCATTGGAATCAAATCTCTTTCCGCCGAGCCATTTCTTTAAGTTTGGAAACAAGAAATAGTCACTCGGAGCTAAATCCGGAGAATAGGGTGGACGAGGGAGCAATTCATAGCCTCATTCATGAAATTTCGCCATGGAAACTGTAACGACTTTCGCGAGCGAGAAGCCGACAGAACGAAATACTCGACTATACTCAGCCACCGTCCAGGATATTTATTTAGGGCGCCAGCCCGGTATTCCCGGACGTCTTGGAGGCGGCAACGAGATGTTGGTGGCTGCGCTCGGCTCTGGTGCTCTCCTAGGATTCCCGTACGAGGTTATGACTTCTCGCACGTTATTTAGGTAATAACGTCGGAATCAAATGAAATCCTCTCCTAGGGTTCCCGTACCGAGGTTATGACTTCTCGCAAGTTATTTAGGTGATAACGTCGGAATCAAATGCCTTAAAACAGGTGGAAAGTATTATGTGCGGGGTAGAGATGCGCAGTAGGTTATAGCCACGCTATTATGGAATTTTAACATAGATTAAACTAACGATAACAAGCAAATAAAGGGGCTTGAATACTGAACTGTGACGCTAGAAAAAAAAAGGAATTATAGAGACTACAATTACAAAAGGGTGAAATGAGAAACAGAATTACGTTAAGTGCTATATTGCAAAATTGAAGAACCGGTGGATAACACTAGTACGGATCTGACTATGCCAGACAACTCAACAATGGGGAATCGAATAAATAAAATTGAGTTACAGATAAGACACTGACAAAATTGATGGGCACGTGTGCCAAAAGAATTACCCCGGAACCACGAGGAAAGATGGGTTTCGGCTGACCAAAAAAAATCAATATATATGAGTAAGTAACCAAGTATACTTAACTCAGGTTGTTGCTTCTGTCGGAGACTCAGCTACGGAAATAAATTACTCACTGCAAAATTGCACGTGGCGAAAAAACTGATATAGAACGAGACGAGAACGGTAACACATCTGCCTTACTAGTGCCTTACATTTGTGCACCCTTGCATTGTCTTGCAGGAAAAGAATTTTGTTCTTGGCCAAATGCGGTCATTTTTTCTTCAAATCGTCATTGAATTGGTCCAATAAGGTGGCATAATATTCGCCATTGATTGTTCTTCCCTTTTGAAGGTAAACAATGTGGATTATACCGCGTGCATCCCAAAAAACGGTCGCCATGACTTTATTGGCTGACAAACCTACCTTGGCCTTCTTCGGCGCCGATTCACCCGAAAAGACCCACTGTTACGGTTACGAAACGGCGCAAAAACTCATCCATATTGCGGTTGAACAACGCTAAACACTCCTTCGAAGTTGTCACACGATTGCTTTTGTGGTCGATCGTGAGCAAACGCGGCACCCATCTTGCAGCTAGCTTTTCCACACCCAAGTGATCATTCAAAATCGAAACCAATGAGCCATGTGATACTCCTATGACTTCCACAATCTCCCGTAATTTCAGTCTCCGATCGGCCAATACCATATCGTGAATTTTCTTCAATTGTTTCAAGCAGGCTCCTCCGACTCGACCACAATTCTATTGTTGACGAGATTTGCTCGCTGACTAGAAAATTGTAGATGGCTCTGACAAGGAACAGGACTCTGACAACCAATGATCGAAAAGCGGATCAAAACATAACCTAATTAGACCTATTCTTTAGCTTCATTACGTTATATTTAAAATGCCCAATTGTTGTGCCGCGATCGGGTTTTAAAAGATTTAATTACTTCAAAAAAACTGCGATTCCCGTGCCAAGAGCACAAATTAAAAATAATGTCGAAAATTATCTTTATTTTTCTAAAAGTACGTTTAGAGCGTAATTGTTTGTTCTTGCAGATGCAGATCAAAAAGCAAATTTGCATAAAAAAAATTGGCAAAACATTGCATAAACTAAATATATATAAGAAATAATTTTATGTGTATTGCTTTTTACCCCTATAATTTCCCACTACAAATACCACTAAAATTTATATTTTTACTTTAAAGATAAATTATTTTGATTTTACGTTAAATGGTGATCATTCAATTTAAAATAAATAAATATAATCCTTCAAAAATTTTGGAAATACAAATAACAAAACTATAATGCAACTATATTTATAAATTGTCGCAATAAAATATTCGTACCGGTTCGCCATGAACATCATGGACGAGCCCTACTGATTGTCAGTGCCATCTTCAACTTTCCAGTCACTATTAGAAGTGTCAAAAGCTTGAGTCGGAAGGGCCTGGTTTCATATATGGCGACCTCGACTGAACGTCCAGAACGTTCAGCATCTCCCGTATTTGTACGAAATTTAGTAAACCACTCTTTTACCATTGAAATTGATGGTGCAGAGTCCCCGTAGTATTTATCAAGCTTAGTCTTGGTTTGAGTGATGGTTTTTTCCCTCAAAAAATAATGCTTGATGAGCACACGAAATTCACTTTTTTCCATTTTCTCCACAATTAACGCGGTCGGCTGCTTTCAATGACTGACAAATACAAACTAAGTGACGTGGCTTGTTCAAAATTTGACAGGAATCAACTGATAGATGCCTGTTAACAGGAGCAGTGTTGCCCTTCCTGTTAAGAGGCGGGAAATTCAAAAAGTCACGGACTTATTAACCAGCCCTCGTACTTCATGTGTAAGCGATTTCAACATTCCGAAGCTTTACGAAAAACTAGGAAATTTCAGATGCCAATTGTTTTCCAGGAAATAAGGGATTTAGTATGTGAAAGGTGTATAATACTTAAATTAAATATTATTCTGCAGCGTCAAAATGTAGAATGCCAGACAGTTGGAATATTTTAGTGATTGATGATCTAATAATAATTGAATTCAATATTGTTTCGATAGGGATCATTAAAAGCTAGAATGCCACACAGATGGTAAATTTTAGTGATTGCTGTATATTCATCCGAAAGTCGTTTAGAATTGTGTGTGTCAATAAAAAGTATTAGATTAGTAGAAAAAATTGTGCTATCGATTAGACTGTTATTTGATAATTGAGGATGTTTTATAGGTTAGGTTTGTGTTTATTCGACATTGGCAACATCGCTTTACATGATAATTTTTGAATTTGCTATGTTACCAGTACTGTTTGTCGGACTGCTCCAGCATCGCACCGGTAACTTCCAAAAGTGTATTATAGTGGCGCCAAAATTGTTGAAATTGCATCATTTATTGCTGCTAGTATATTCAACGATGGATATTACATATGATGCAATTATTAAATCTTGTAATTGGTGCGATCACGCTGCAATGTACAAAAAAGTTGGACTCTCAGCGAATATGCATAACCAACAAGAGGGCGCAAAAGGAGACGAAGGAGGTCAAGAAATTAAGGATATGGTGGACATCGGTAAAGCAGCAATTGACGGTCCAGGAATCTCAGATCTTGTTTTTCTCGAAATAACTCTTTTCAAACTAATGTACACGATATCTCAAAGTCTTCTGAACCGATTTGGCTGAAATTTACACCATTCATTTTTTATAATATCACCTTAAGCGTGCCATAGGATTTTTTCGATTGGGTTCCGTATTCAAGGTTAGACATTTTTTAAACTCAACATTTGGATGGAAATTCGAGTTTTTTTTTCAAAAAGCTGTCATATTTCAAAAAATCATTATTTTTCTACGTCACGCTTTAGCTATTACTCTTCTAAATAAGCAATATGTATGCTTTTTTTTCAGAAAATGCTGGACGGAGAAATCATTACACCGTCAGAAAGAATTATATAAAAGAGAGTCCCACTGAGCGACTCATTTCTTCGCCATTTTATTTGTTATTTAATTTTTTCAATATTAGAAATTGTTTATTCATCTATTATATGTATACGTAAAATAAAAAATACATCATATTTTTAATAGCCAAGTCAAAACAAAAGTTTATTTTTATGCCTATTTTTTCGAGCGTCAGGGCGGTGTAAGCCCTGAACTTTATGAGTTTTATGTTATAATTTGAATATAAAATGTTTTCCAGGCTATGATCAGCAAAATGATGAATGGAAGCGGAGATGCCAGTTCTAGCTATGTATTATATATGACCCCAATCTATAGAAGCCCCGAACCCAAAAACACAAGAATCCTATGCAAACCACTTCCCCAACCAACACGGAAGACCAGAGCACGAGTACAATGAAATGTTGTATCACAGTTCATATATAGTCATGGAACGCCAACACCGACCATATTTGATTCCACAATCACGGATGAATCATAGTCGCATCCGTCAAGTTAAATATAAAAAAAATATTTGACAAAAACGCAACATATCAAGGAATTTACGCGGAATTTATTTCTCCGCACCCAGTATTTTGTCAGCGGCGACAAAATCTTTCGTAGAGGGGAGTAGTGTCACGCGTAGGCAACTTTGTACACCAGTGTTCATATATAATGTCACACCAGCCGTTTACCCTTCGGTGCTGCAATCAACATCACATCTTTTTCGACAGCTAGCAGACCTACGTGATTAGCAAAGGATAGAAGATGAAAAGTGACAGAGATAGATAGAATGTAAAAGTTTTTCAGCTGCGCAACTCTGTGTCACTATGTTTTCTATATTTTTAAAACATTTTGAATTGGTATTTGGGACAATATTCACGCACGCCCACATGTTAAAATTTCGAGATCGATTTTCTTTATGATTACAATACTTACTTATAATATGTATGTATATAAGAAAGTAATAATTAGGAACCGGTTATGGTTATTGAAATGAGTTCGTATTTTATTTATTTTTTCATAAATCGTGACAGAAAAACAGAAAAGATTCAAATAATTAGCAATTTGACATTTAATATGTTGATATCAATAGTTTAATTTCGAATTATTCTATTTTTTTAATTTTGATAATAATAATAATAGTAAGTATTTTAATCGCGAAACATTTCGATCTGGAAATTTTAACGGAAATATGTCTTTTAATCTTCCCTGTATTGAATCTGAGTATTTGACATTTAATACAAAGTTATTTTACATAAATGTTTCTTTAATAGATAGATGTGAACTGTCGAAGAATAAAATACGCAGAATTGAATGAGGAGTGACATAAAAAATGCAAGGTGCAATTATCTTATCTGGTCTTTTAGATTTAAAAAGCTGGCATGTCTGTCACTGAACTTTCTTATGCGCATTTAATTAGATCATTAGAATTCAAAATATTTTAAAATTTTATAAATTCTAACGATCCAACTAAAATGCGTATACGAAAGTATATTAACACACGTATGCCCAGACATCTTATGAAAATTTTAAAATAATTTGGAAAAGTCCGCAATTGTATACAAATAAAACAATCAACAACAATCAACAACAACACACGAACTATTCAATATGAGATCAGATAGATAAAACGGAAACTATGACTCACTAAAACCGATAACGCGCTACACTTGTAGAATTAGTACCGTTATACTTTGTATCTTCACAATAGCAGAAGAGCTGAAGCGATTATTTATCATTTTATTTTATAATCTCCATGAAAAAAATTATTAGTATAATATTACATAATAATTATTGCAATGCCGATACGAGAGTGAATCTAGCAGCTCGAACTAGCAGCCGATGCGAAAAAGCGGCAAACTAGATACATAGACTAATTATGACCAAATACGCATGTTTCACTTCCATATTGATAATAAATAATAACTATTATATAAATTATTGATTTTCTATGACAAAATAAATATAAATTATTGGCAGGCGCATTTCGGAACACATACAAAAAAAAAGATTTTTTCATAGTGTAATATTATTATTAGCAACAATTGTCTGTTTTCCAAATTAATACCAATTAGTCCTTATCAACAATAGCAGCTTAATATATAAAAATTATTGATCGGTGCCCTTCGGAACCCTTAGAGAAAATATCATTTCCTTAAAATTTTCACGAATTTCATTTACTCGCATTTTTTGTTACTCTTCAATCAATTCTGCGTAATTTGTTCTGCGACGGTTCACATCTACCTATTATAGATACATTTATGTAAAATAACAAACATTTCGAGGCCTAACACAACTATTTATGCCATATACTAATTACAAATATATTATACTGTTACATTAAGGGGATATAACACTTACAAATTTAAAAAAAATATTTATAAAAATTATTATAAATTTTTTTTTTTTTTTGAATGAATATGTAAGAATAAACCTTTAAGAACATGGTTTTAATAATATAAAAGGGAAATTCTTTAAAAAAAATAGTGGGCATATATAGCAAGGTGCGTAAAGTTCGTTTTTACGGAGGAATTAAGGGGCATATTCACTTTTTTTAGCGAAAAAGTAACAAGTTTCATAATTTTTATCTAATTTAATTTATCTTAATAGAAATTAAAAATTTTTAATAAATGATTTTGGCCATCATTCAAGTAAATAAAATTTTTTTTTTCATAATATTAAATTTTCAATGCTACATAGGACGTTAAAGTGGCGGCTGAAAATTTTCCCAATTTTCGGGAGACACCATAACTTCCCTATGACTCTCTACATCCTCTTTCTCATAAACTTTCAACCTTTTACTCAATGATTTGGGGAGCGATGACTATCCCTTTAGCCTCAGATAACTATAACAAGGAAATTACCATAATTAAACAAATTGCCATCAATAACGGGTATAAAACCCAAACAATTGAAAATTTTACTAAAAAGTTTGCCTCAAAACATTCACTTCAGTTAGTCTATCCAACAATAAAAAATGAAAACACCTATCACTTCAAGCCTTTACCGTATTTCGGAAAATTTACCAACTAAATAGCGAATAAACTCATCAGGTCAAACGTTGTCATTACATTCAAAACAAACCATTCCTTAGGTAAGCAGATTAAAAATGGCAAAGAAAAAGTAGATATTATGTCGAGATCCAGAATATATCCAGAATATATAAACTAAATTGCGACGACTGTAACGGAGTTTACATAGGTCAAACTGGGAGTTCTATTAAAGCTCGCATTACCGAACACAGTAAATCCTATAGTCATAATAGAACCAACTCAACCTTTGCAAACAAACTTATTGAACACGCACATCATAGCCCGTTTAATCCGCACCTTTTACATGCAGAAAACAAAGGATTAAAACTAACTATCTACGAGTCACTAGAGATTAAGAAGTCATTGCAATACCCTACCGAAGAAGTTCATAATGACCAACTTGTCCTGAATAATTGTCCTCTCCTTAATATCCTTTTGTAAAATTTTACCGACTATTCCCCACCTTACACTTAGGTTAGAATATATAAACCGTATGGTTAATTTTAAGTTAAGTATATAACTGATGATGCTATTGTATAGTGAAACTTAAGTATTCTTAGAATAAATATTTTGTGAAATTATAAACCAAGTGTTTTATTTTATTATCAAATACAAATAAAACATATGTGCAAAGTTTCATTAAGATATGTCTTCGATTTCATTTAAAAATTTTCATTAAAAAAAAAAATTATTTGAAGGTGCTATGTCCTCTTAAGAGAATCGCTACAAATTATCATTTTTCAATATGCTTATAATATTTCTAAATATTAACTCCACACTTTATTCTGCGGCAGCATTTATTTATCATGTATAGAAAAAATCGTAAAAAATATATTTGTATTGTTAATTTTGCACATTTAGATCCCTATATTTTGATATTATTTTCCCGGCAACGGTAATAAAGAAAATGCTTCTTTATTAAGCTAAGTTTGGCGTTATGTAAATACAATAAATATTTGAAGCTTTAATAATATCGATAATTTTTGAATTTTAACTTTCTTATTAATTTCGAAAATTAAACATATTTGCTTTAAACTCACTAAAATTGATAACGCGCTAGACTGTTAGAATAAGTACGTAGGTCTGGTAGCTGTCGAAAAATATGTGATGTTGGTTGCAGCGCTGAGGGGTAAACTGCTAGTGTGACTTTATATATGAACACCAGTGTACAACCTAAACCACCGGGATAGTAAACCGCATCTAACCCTATCGGACCACCGTGATATTAGATATCACCTAGTCTTATCGAACTACCGTGATAGCACATATTTATTAAGCCTAAGCCCAATGTCAAGGTCACGCTTAGATATCACAATACAGGCACTTGGGAACGACAAAGTTTATATAAGGAACATGGAAGTGACACTCAGGACAGTCTATTGCCCAGTGTCCACGAGATTGTTGTTAAAGTGATAATCATTGGAATCATTGAAATCCTTGGAAGAGATGATAAAGAAGATTCTTAATGAGATATGGTAGCGCAAGACGGTCCCAAAGAGTAATTGAAGATAATATTATATAAAATGTCGGTACATGAAGGACCTTAATATGAGCCAAGGGATTCCACTCATCTTTAAAAGCAAATTCGGCCTACTAGACGAATGCAGCCTACAGTAGGAAAGGCTATCCATTTAATGAAGAATTAAAATGGTCGCTCTCGATAAATCTCCTATCTGGTGACAAAGGAGCTGTCACATCAAAAGCCGAGCTATCACGCTTTATGGGACACACTACCCGACTAACGAGAACATGTGCTAAGCAATGATATCTTGAAATTGGCTATCTACTGAATATTGTTTACGATAGCGTTAATTTATTTTTTTGGATTTATTCCAAATACCAGTGTCAACCGCCGTGGTTGAAATGTTAATAGTACTTTCTAATTTTGAATATTATTGCCAATAATAAGTGAAAGGTAAATTGTTATATAATGACTGAGCTTATATATTTTAGGCGATTGTATATTGAGCGTTGGGTGACAAACAAGTGGCGTCGCTCGGTATGAAGAAACGTCCAGAAATTACGTAAGATATGGTAATATTTGTCCTCCTTCTCTCGACCTAATTGTACCTTAGATTTTTTAATTTTATTTCCTAAATTGACCAACCACCAGGAAATTGTGCACCAGTAAACTGAAATCGCAAAAGGATCGTCATGTTTTGTCTAATGTCTCAACGAAACGTATTTTTGAAGTATTTTAAAAATATATTCTGGCCCTTATGCACAGTAATATTAGCTATAAATCTATAGTATTTTTACATCATCTACTATATTATATAGCATATACATATTTTTTTTATTATATCAAATCAGTATTGACGATAATAACCATAATTAAATAATTTGGTTTTCACACAATTTAGTGAAAACCAAAAGAAAGTAGCCGGCAATTTTGGTAGTAAACGAGCAGCCATCACATATTTAAGTAAACCCTAAGCAATCTTAGTGATTAGTTTACGTTGCATGAAAACATTTTACAATTCTATCCAGTTTTAATAGTGATTATATAGATAATAGCTTCACAATGATTGAACCAAATAATTCAATTGTATTAATAACAAAGAAGGAAGTGTAAAATATAACCTGATATTTATGCAGTCATTATAGCGGAATATATGTTGTTTGTTAAATGTACTACATTATATGTCAACAGAGGGCACCAGTGTTGTCGTCTGAGGTTCGAGCGACACAGACAGAGTGTGGTGTGAAGTCCATCATAGAGTAAGCATGAAAATGTTACCAACTGTAGTACAAGATACAAAAATAAATAGTGTAAGAGAAAATATGGCAGTAATTAATAACATATTGTCACGGCCTGAGATATTATAGCAGTATATTATCTCAGCCAGCCACAAAACATACATAAAACGCCATATTGTAACTAACACTAGTTAACCCTATGACATCGAACAACATTTAATGTATATTGTATGTGCGAAACAATTAACGCCGTGCATATTGTATATGCGAGGCAGAAATGACATCACCCACGAGAAGTGGTGGCACCACAAATTGATAACGAAGGCTGCACAAATCTTATAAAAGACCCAGGGAGAAATGGAGAGGACACAGTCATACTCCGGGCATCGCGAGATACCTTCAGGATATATTTTGCATTAATAAGTGTTATATAAAATCACGTGACGATGAATAGTGTAATAACAATGTAAATAGACTTTTATCTTACAAATAAAACCACATTTATATTATGTAATTGTTGTAACGTTATTATTACGCTTGACCAACCCTTGTGTTCACCTTTGATTATGTGAAAGTATAGTCTTGGCCGGTACGTTAAAGTAAAGTTAAGATCACGTCACATGCCAGCCCCCAGCACATGACAATATGTATATCTAGAACGCCTAATCACAAAATACTTATAGATATTCTGTTATATAGGTAACGGCTGCATTGGTGATCTGTCTTGCGTGTAATCTGCAAGAAATATAAACATTATTAGACATTTAATATATATACTATCCTTGTTATGTTGTTTTCTTTTTGTAGAACATACATTAAAAGTAAGATTGAATTTCA
Organism: Nebria brevicollis; assembly: GCA_944738965.1. Lineage (NCBI taxonomy): Eukaryota > Metazoa > Arthropoda > Insecta > Coleoptera > Carabidae > Nebria > Nebria brevicollis. The sequence goes on from OX122906.1 coordinate 7,855,248, forward strand.
AAGGCGAATGAATTTAATGCTTCTTCAAATACTTAAGCTTGTAAAATTTCTGGTTCATTTTAAATTCTCAGTTTTAGGTCAACCGAATTTGAAGTAGCGTTATCGCTTTTTTCCACTAATTATTTGTAATTGCTTTTCTTCTAAGGGTGTATAAATCCTAAGAGAAGATATACTATTTGCTTGTTTGATTTCTGTTTCCTTTCATCTTATAATCTAACAAAACTTATAAATAATATAAGAATCAAGAAAAGGGCCGATAGAAAAATGTCTATTGTTTCAACGGAAATACTCATTTTCCCCTTCCCTGGATTGTGAGTCCAGCTATTTTTGGAAAGACGTCTGTCTGCGTGTATGTGAAAGCTCTACAGTCTAAACGGTTAAAGGTAAAACTAATGAAACTTTAAAAACCTATTTTTCAAAAACATATTCAAACCGGAAGTACATGTTTATCCTAGTCTTATTTGCGATTTCTACAAAATATCGAAACCGATTGCACTAATAGCAAAAATAATCACAATATAAATTATGTAACGTCTAACCGCCCTGACGCTGCCCAAAGGAGTTTGACATTTAATAATTATTCTACGAAATATATTTAGTGAAAATGGGTTCCCAAGGTTAGTGAAGTATTTTTAATTAGAAAAATAATAAATATATGATATTATCTGGCCAATATTCGTATATGAATGTTCAGTGTAAGACATAGCAGATAATTTTACATTCGTATACGCAGTTTAAGTATTGGAATCATAGAAAATTTCGATCTCGAGAAATTAACGGAAGTATACGATTTGGCCTTACTTGATTCCGACTATTCATGAAATGACATATGTGTCTGACTGTATGCGCTCTACAGCCTAAACAGTTGAAGGTAAAATTATGAAACTTAAAATTTATAAACCGTACAATCAGTAATGTTTTGTATTCTTTAGGTTGGCAGCTTTGCTTTATATGGTAACGTGAGTCTTTATATGGTAAATTTCTTTTAGATATTTATCCATTGCTATACGTGTTAATGTTAACCAAATAAATATCGTTTTAACTTTAATTTTGACCGAGTTTAATTTCACGAACCTTAACAATCACAGCAACTTTAAACTTAAGATTTGTATATGCCTCGCATGTGCAACCCCTATGTTTGATAAATATATTCAAACCGGTAGTGCTTGTTTACTCTTGTCAATTTTTATGGTTGCTGCAATTACTCAAAATGGTTAGCTACAGAAAAATTGTTTGGATAAAAATAAATGGCATTTATATTTCGCATAACTTTTGTTCGAATTTTTATTTTAAAAAGAATACTGGCTTCAAAATAATGGCTATTTCAATTTCTTATTATACTTTTTTTACATAAATCGTATCATCAGCGCCTGTGAATTGTTTAACAAAAACACAAAATAGACTTAAATAATTTTAATTTAGAAATTGGAATATTATATACATTATTATTTTCAAAAAATTCGAATCAACTGTGCCCGTCGATTGTTTAACCAAAACAACCTTAAACAATATGGAGTTTGACATTTAATATTTATTCTAAGAAATATATTTATTGTAAAAGTAACCAAAGATTAGAACAAATATCATAAATTAGAAACATAATAACAATTGGATGTAATCTAACCAAAATGCGTATAAGAAAGTTCAGTGTAAGACATTGCAGATACTTATGTATGCTCTTAATATTTATTAAGAGGTCCTGTTCCTGCACCTCAAAAACTTGTATTTAAAATAATCAATTCATTCTACTGATTAACATATTTCCTTTAATATAGCATCATTTCTATCGATTAACATATTACATTCCGTAATATCTGATTACTTTATTTATTAACATTTATATTTAAGAGTTATTGATAATATTTAAAACATTTTGCTGATATTTTTCTTTATCCTTAGAATATTCCTTTTATAAGCAATATAATAAATTCATTTATCAAATGTTCATTCTCTTCAGTTACAATTATATCTTGATTGAAATTCGTTTGTTTATTTTTATATTTCATTTACTTTCCTTTGAACCATTTCAATTCCTCGTTTACTTTTAAACTTTTTATTTACTTTATATCATTACTTATTTATATCAATATTATATTTTTATTATTTTCAAGTCAATTCATTATTTCATATCCTTATCAATTCTAATTCATGTACTTTATATAATTTTTTAATTTGAATTTTTCAAGTCATTTAATATTTACTGGTTTTCAATTCAATAATGTAATTTCAATTCTCTTTTTAAAATGCATTTTTACTTTATGAACATGGCTCGATATCATTTACCTTGAACAATCAGTAAATTGTTATGATTTTCTAAATTTTACTTGTTGTTTTTATATAACTTTCCTTATTGAACCGATATTTCTGGTTACGTCTAAAGAACAATTACTTTTCTTGGTTATACAAGAGTCTACTGTATTTCGTTAATTCGATAGTTTATTTAAATATTTCTCATTATCTGCGTTAACTCACCTTATTCTTTCTGTAGCACCAATGAGTCGAGGGATTATTCTACGCTGGTGTGTGTCGAAGCATTCGATCACCTTCCAGCGATATCTCATTGACTGAGGGTCAGCTGCCTCTTGAAACCGTGTCTGATGAGCCTAGGTCTGACCGTCCTACGCCATCGATGTCTTCTATCTTCACCAGGACTATATCTCCGCCCATTGTTAGTTATCAAAAACTGACTCCCGGTTCGGTGTCTGTCATCTCGTAACATCTTTTTTCTTCTTAAAGCACCGTCCAAGCCGTCAGCACTGTATTCCGTCTTTACTTATTTCTTATTGTGCCCTCCATGCGAGGTAAGCTAGTATATCCGCAATAGCCATTAGTGTAACTAATTCAATTCGTCACCTGTGATTTCGCTACCTGGATGAGTCCGGATCGCCGCAATTTGTTGTTATTCAGCACAAGTAGTATTGCAATTGTTGTAATTACGTTCCATACGTAAAGTAGTATATCTCTAAGGTACGTTAATAAAGGCAAGTCTAGTGGTGTATTTTGTATACTAGACCAGTCTACGTTCGATTTTCCACTTTTAGATGATAAGTTTAAATGCGGAATCTGGTTCGTCCAGTTATAGTTAAGGCATTCTGAGGTTATTATATGTAGGTATATTTTCGGATAATAAAGTATTCATTCGTAATGATTTTAAGTTCGAGCAGCTGGTAATATGTGGATTATTTCGAGTGTAACACTATCTTCTCCGCATGGGATTCGTCTTGCAATACTGAATCGAGTACTTTTGTTTTATTTTATAAGAATCTATTCTGTATGATACCATACGTGATTTTTAGGTTATTTTATATTTTTTGTTAACTTTAATTGCCCGTATTCTCTGAAGTCCGTCTGTTACTTGTTTATTATAAAAATTTGTATATTCTCGTATTGTTTCTTACTCAATTGTGAAAACACTTTTCATCTCATTATTCTTTTATTTCTGTTTATCAAGTTATTTTGTTACCCAGGCGAACATAAGTCCGGTGCATTTCCTTGGTACCGTGGACGGGCTCGCTTCATTCATGCCTCCATCTATTTCTCTTCAGAGCCTCATTCTCTTTATTTGACATCCCCCTCGACCGACATGAGCCCGGCAGTGGCGTTGGTGTTTCCCTGAACGTCGGATGGAGTGACATGAAGATAATCTCGCCACGGAACTGCTACGCTTAAAACAACATTTTTTTAATTTTTATTCCGTCACTCGGTACTCGTCGAACATCTCAACTGAATCTCTGAATTAAGTATGACTATTTTTGAGATGATGTCTGTCTGTGTGTGTGTGAGTCTGTCTGTCTGTGTGCGCTCTACAGCCTAAATGGTAAAAGATAGTTATGAAACTTCAAACTTAATGTTTGTATGTGCCTGGCAGGAAATCTTCTATTTTAAAAAGAATATTCCAACAGGAAGTGCATGTTTACTCTATTCATTTTTTGCACTTTTGCTAAAACTCAAAAACGGTAGTTTTTACAGCAAAATTTTAAGAACATAAATCAAAGATACTGATATTTCGCATAACTTTTATTTGAAATTTTTTTCAAAAAAAGGTACTGGTTACGAAAAAAAGGAGTGTTTTTTCAATATTCTGCATTAACTCAAAAACGGTAGTACTTACAGCAAAATTAGTAAGAATGAAAATAAAAGATATTTATTTTACGCATAACTTTTATATAAAAAGTATTTTCAGAAAAATTACCGGTTACAACAAAAATTAGGTTATTTTCAATATTACATTCAATACTTCTCACGTTTAGTAGCGGAGGTTAAGTCTATATATTTGACCTCCGCCAGTAGTTGATCTACTCGCCACGGCATGTCTGTCGCTGATCTACAGACAAGCATATACTGACGTATAACGTGAAGCAGCGCGTAATATTGTAGTGCTACCTCCGCACTGAAGGTGGCTGCTATAATGATGTCATACGCTATGCCACGACTAACTAAAATTTCAGTTTCCGTTTTATCTCGATAATAAATCTGATCTTATATTGAATGGTTCGTGTATTGTTGCTGATTGTTTCATTTGTGTACTTAGCGGACGATATTTTTGTTATGTTTAGCAAAATTTCAAATTTCCTTAAAATTAATATAAGATATCTGTGCATAAGTGTGTTAATATACTTTCGTATACGCTAATATAATATCATACACTCATTTTGGAATGAACATTAGAATTTATAAAACATTTAAATTTTTCAAAATATTTTTTATTCTAACGAACTAATTAAATTGCGTATAAGTTCAGTGGCAGACACGTCAGCTTTTTTAGGATTAATTTTAAGTTAGATGAGTATTTTTTAACCCACGTAGAAGCAACTTAAAATTCCCAAAAAATTCAGAGACTTAGATTTGGATCTCATCTGGATATCCCAATAATATTTGACCCGAAAAATTAACCAATAACATTATTTAAATTATTAAATTTCAATGGAAAAACTAATATATCGGACCCAAATTAATATTAAGTAAAAAAATTGTAGAGATATATTCTACATATATAGGTCTTTCAAAATACCTACTTACATTGGGCTCGGTTCCAAAAAGCTTATTTATTTCGCCTCCTGCAAATGAGTTAATTTTAAAGCAGTAATTTTATATAAAATTCAAATATTTATCAAAATATAAGTATATTTATTGAATATTTGACAAATTTTTACATTAAAAAAATAATTACAATGATTGTTGTGAATTGACAGTTGTAGTACCGCTGATTTAACAGCGCAATTGACTGCGAATGTGCAGTTCATTCTCGTCAGTATAAAGACAAGCACGAATAAAACCACGCGCATAGTGCAACGCAGTTGTTTTACATTTTTTTCTGCTGAAACCAAGAAATACAGTCCATACTAATATCGACACCCTACAACCAGCAAGATTTCATACCACAGCATGGTCAAAAAACCCCACATGGTCCTTCGAACCGGATTGGTAGTGAAAAGTGTAATTCAATTCAGTGAAACAAACAGCGAAGAAGTCAGCCATCACTATCCGCAGCAACATTGTACACAAGGCCATAGTGGTGACTCAGACAAGCGGTGCAGCAAGCAACAGCGAGCTTGCACTCTCAATATCAGCAGTATTCAACTGAACGACGGAAGGGCTTATCAACCAAGCGGTGAGTCTCCATTCCAGTCCTATCTTTATACTCATTACAGCATTCTATTTGCACTGTTATTTATCAATATTAACATGTCTAATGAAGAAGCGTTAAAATCGTTACGCCGAAAGCGGAGTACTTTAAAAACAAAATTAGTCACGTTTCAATAATTTATTGATAAATTCAAGTCTGACAATGACGGTGCAGACAAACCCAGTAGCGCACGAGTCATTGAGTTAGAAAAACGATTAGCCAAGTGCGAATGCATTCTCGACGAGTTTGAACAAATTCAAAACGAAATCGAATCATTAGGCGACAGTGAGACGGAAACGGAAGAGAGTATATCATTCGAAGATGCATATTTCTCGGCCATCTCAAATGCGCAGGCGGGAATACAAAGCGCGAAAGGTGACGTCAATCTGGTTTCTACTACAGATGCAGTAGATATTTCCGTTCATAACGACAGCCCATTTCAATCAAGAGCAGTCAAACTTCCCACGATTGCGCTACCAACATTCGACGGTTCTTCGCAAAATTGGCTTGAATTCCGCGATACATACGAATCTCTCATTCACTCGGACACCGCATTACAACCGATACAAAAGTATCATTACTTACGAGCAGCGCTCAGCAGAGACGCCGCACAAGTTATCAAATGCATAGGTTTTACGGCCTTAGATTATAACATGGCATGGGACATTCTATGCAAGCGTTATAATAACAATCGGTTACTGGTAAACAACCATGTAAAGGCACTTTTCACGCTGGAGCAAATACCAAATGAATCAGCCGGAAAAATACGTAAACTCATTGACGACGTTTCAAAGAATTTACTCACACTCGCTTCATTAAAGGAGCCCACGCAGCACTGGAGCACGCTATTAATATACATCATTAACGAAAAAATCGATCCTATCACTCAGCGCGAGTGGGAGAAACAACGAGCAGACCAAGCTGTGACATTGGAAACTCTATTGCAATTTTTGCGCAACAAAGCCAGTTCGTTAGAAGCCATAGAGCGAACACAGACTGATCGACAAGGTCAGGGTAAGCCAAGGGCGCAGCAGCGCGAGAAACCCACCTCAAGATCATATGTGTCCGCAGACGCAAAATGCCCGTCTTGCGGAAATAATCATTACATTCACGGTTGTGCGGATTTCATCAAACTTTCAATCAATGATAGAATCCAACTCGCCAAGAGGCAGAATCTTTGTTTAAATTGCTTAAGAAAAGGTCATCAAATAAAAGCATGCAAAGCCGGCAATTGTCGAAAATGCGAAGCAAAACACAATACATTGTTGCATCATGACAGGAGCACCGCGGAGACACAAGGCCAGCTACAGACGCCGGACAATTACGCAGTCGCCTTATTTTGTCGCAGTGCAGCCAAACGCGAAGTTATGTTATCTACTGCTCTCGTTCTAATCGCAGACCGAAAAAACAAATACGTTACTGCTCGTGCGCTCTTAGATTGCGGCTCCCAATCAATCTTTATGACGTTCAATCTCGCTAGAAGTTTACAACTGGAGCGCTCAAAGGTTAGCATAGCAGTATCTGGGATAAACCAGGCGCATTCGGATATTCAGTTTGGATGCAGAACCAACATTAGGTCACAACACGACCGGTTTGAGCAGGACATCTCATTCTTGTTGTTGGATAGCATAACGGGTCAACTACCCGCCGTAAGAATAAATCCTTCGCAATTAAGCATACCACCCAACATACGGTAAGCGGACCCAATGTTCAACGAACCCTGAAACATAGACCTCCTTATCGAAGCAGACGCCTTTTGGAACGTAATTGGCATTGGACGCATTCTTCTCGGCTCAGATAAACCAACGTTGCAAAAGACACGACTCGGTTGAATTGTTGCAGGTCCAAGTGCCGTAGGTGCGCACTCCGCCATCACCTGCAATTTCAATCGAAATAAGGACATACAGGCACAATTGCAAACGTTTTGGGAAATAGAGGAGCAGCCCACTTCACGAAACTTTTCCAACGAAGAGAAGGAGTGCGAGGCACATTTTCTCAAGCAAACACACCGTACTGATAACGGTCGCTTCATGGTATCCATACCATTAAAGGAAAATCATAAGATCTTGGGTGATTCTCGGAGTCAAGCACTCAGACGATTTTTATCCCTTGAACGAAAGCTGCAGCGCAACACTACACTGCGTGAAGAATATACTGCATTTCTTCGCGAATACGAGGCACTAGGACACATGTCCAAGGTAGGCGAGCAAAACGATGACGTGGCCTGCTATTACCTTCCACAGCATGCGGTCCTAAAGGAGACCAGTATCACCACCAAATTACGAGTTGTGTTCGATGCCTCAGCGAAAACTACATCGGAATATTCGTTAAATGATATTCAAATGGTAGGACCCACCATACAGGATAATTTGTGGGCAATTCTTTTGCGATTCCGGCAGCACAGATACGTTGTGACACCTGACATCGCCAAAATGTATCTTCAGGTCCAAATCAATCCTGAAGATCGGTCGCTACACCGCATTCTATGGTGCGAGAAGCCGCAAGACCCACTTGGCAAGACCCACCGCTAGGTTTATTAGTGCGAAAATACTGTTGCAAGAATTATGGCAGCATCAGCTCAAATGGGATGATCCACTGCCGACGGCGCTGCACCGCAAATGGATAAGGCTCAGGGAATCATTGACACTTCTCAACGGCATTCGAATACCTCGGCTAGTAATATGCAATGAAGTGGCGAACGTGGAATTGCACGGATTTTCCGACGCGTCCAACGTTGCATATGGTGCTTGTGTTTACGTCCGCTCCACGGATGCCAGCGGCAGAATACAGACTAGTCTTCTTTGTGCAAGGTCCAAAGTCGCTCCGCTAAAAACAACGACCATCCCTCGTTTGGAATTATGTGGAGCACTTCTCTTAGCGAACTTGGTGAATAAGGCATTGGAAGCACTGCGCATAAGTAATTCACAGTGCTTCCTGTGGAGTGACTCCACCATTGTACTAGGATGGATCAGAACTCCTCCGCATCTTTTAAAATCATTTTTCGGCAACAGAGTTGCAGAGATACAATCACACACGGCCACACACACTTGGCGGCACGTTCCCACTAAGGACAACCCGGCCGATCACCTTTCACGTGGGATAGAACCTGCCGCAGTCGATAGCTTACATTGCTGGTGGCACGGTCCGAATTGGCTTTACGAACCAAACGCATCGTGGCCAGAATTAAAGGCACACCACACCGACTTACCGGAGACAAGGGCACAAACAATGGCACTCGCGACAACAGGTGTGCAGGGTATTTCTCTAGTCATATTCAGACTTGACCAAACTCGAGCGAATACTCGCACATTGTCTTCGTTTCCAGAGAGGAAGTAAGCGCGGACCAATATCACGAGCCGAAATAGAAAAGGTGTTTTTGCGGTTAATAAAGATGGCACAAGACGAACAGTTCACACACGAACTACAATGCATCGCTCGAAATAAACCCATTCAGAAAGGACCACTTGGTGCACTAAACCCTTTTGTGGATGCTGAAGGAAGAGTGGTAGGAAGACTGCACAATTCAGATTTTTGTTACAAAAAAAAGCATCCCATCCTACTTAGCGCCAAGCATCGGCTTACCAGGCTCATATTCACGCGTGAACACTTGCGTTTGCTGCATGCGGGGCCACAAACGCTGCTAGCATCAATACGCGAGACGCTTTGGCCCATCGGAGGCAGAAACCTCGCAAAGCAAATCGTCCGGCAATGCACAAGGTGTTTCCGGGCAAACCCCACGGTTATGCATCCCATGATGGGCAACCTGCCCGCATCGCGCGTACGCCCAGCACCTCCCTTACATGTCACTGGAGTTGATTATGCCGGTCCATTCTTGCTGAAGGACAAACGTGAGCGCGGAAATCGCACATCAAAATGCTACATAGCACTGTTTATCTGCTTTGCGACAAAGGCAATACATCTCGAACTTGTATCGAGCTTAACCGCAGAAGAATTTCTCGCCTCCTTTCGCAGATTTGTATCGCGACGTGGAAAACCAGCGTCCGTTTATTCGGACAATGGCACTAATTTCGTAGGAGCCAATGCGATGCTCAAATCTTTTCTCCTCGACAATGATAAAGCTCTGGTTAATGGTTTAACGAAGGTAGGTGTTAATTGGCACTTTATACCGGCTCATTCGCCGCATTTCGGGGGCCTCTGGGAAGCGGGTGTTAAAAGCACAAAATACCATTTGAAACGGGTTTTAGGCAATGCGCCATTAGTATTTGAAGATTTTTATACTGTATTAGTGCAAATAGAAGCTGTTTTGAATTCCAGACCTTTGACTTCTCCCTCTGACCAACCCAATGACCTAAGTCCTTTAACTCCTGCTCATTTCTTGGTGGGACGCACTCTAACCGGGACTCCCGACGTGGACGTCACCGCCATACCCGAGAACAGACTCTCGCAGTATCAACGACTCTAGCAGCTGAACCAACACTTCTGGGCCAGGTTGTCCAAGAAGTACGTCTCTGAGCTCCAACAACGAGCTAAGCGGAGGAAGAACCATGCAAATCTACAGCTAGACAGGCTAGTGTTAGTAAAGGATGACAAGTTGCCACCACTACAGTGGCTATTAGGTCGCATCGTGTCGTTGCACCCCGGCACAGACAATATCAGCAGAGTAGTATCTGTGCGCACAGCTCGAGGTATCATCAGACGCTCAGTCGTCAAACTGTGTCCATTACCAGTGCAACAAGACAAGCATGGCGATCAAACTTGTGTTTGTAAAACGTCACAGTGACATTGTTTTAGTATATATAGATATATATATATATATATATATATATATATATATATATATATATATATATATATATATATATATATATATATATATATATATATATATATATATATATATATATATATATATATATATATATATATATATATATATATATATATATATATATATATATATATATATATATATATATATATATATATATATATATATATATATATATATATATATATATATATATATATATATATATATATATATATATATATATATATATATATGTATATATATATATATATATATATCTTTTGATCTTCCCTGAGTTGAGTCTGACTATTTTTGAGATGACGTCTGTGTGAACACATAATAACAAATCATTTCTTTATATTCTCCACGAATGTCAAGTTCAAAGTGTAATAATTTTATTAGAAACAATTATCTGCCTTCCAAATTAATTACAATTAATTTTTATCAACCGTAGCAATTAAATATATAAAAATTATTAGGCGGTGCTCGTCGGAACATATAGAAAAACAATCATTTCGTTAAAATTCTCACGAATTTAAAGTTCAAAGTTTAATATTTTTATTAGCCATAATTGTATGTCTTCCAAATTAATTACAATTAATTTTTATCAACAATAGCAGCTAAGTATATAAAATGGTAGGTGCCATCGGTACACATAAAAAAAATCAGTTCAATAAAATTCTCACGAATTGCCAGTTCAAAGTGTAATATTTTTATTAGCAACAATTGTCTGTTTTCAAAATTAATAACAATTAGCCCTTATCAATTATAGCAATTAAATATATAAAAATTATTGGTCGGTGCCCTTCGGTATTTGGCCATAATTTGCCTATGTATCTATTTGGCCGTCGTTAGCCGCTTTCATAAAGGTGATTTTCTATTGCCCCTAATAAATAGAGTATTTTCAGTAATTATGCTACAAATACAGGTGTAATAAATAAAAATAAAAAATAAATGAGCCGCTGATTCTCACCATAAGGATAACATGTCTCTCAGCGTTGAATGCGTGTCGTTTGTGACATACCCACTTATATTTGCCTATTGGACTATATTTGAATTATAGTAACCCAATAGAACAACAACAAAAGTGTCACTTATGAATAATAAATAAAATTGTTTGCAGGATTGCAGTCAATGTATTTAATTTATAAAGAAACGCTCAACGTTTCATCAGAAAACTACAAAGGATCATAAAACTCAATTACTACTAGCATATAACTATATAAAATACAAATTATGTCTCGATTTAAACTTAGGATTTGCATATGCCTGAGGTGTGCAACTTTTATTTTTGAAAACAATATTCAGACGGGAAGTGCATGTTTACTCTAGTCGATTTTTGCAGTTTCTGCAATTACTCAAAAATAGATGCAGTTACAGAAAAATTGTAACAATAAAAATTATAGATATCAGTATTTTGTACAACTTTTATTTAAAACGTTTTTTCCCAAACGGTACCGGAAACAAGAAAAGGTCTCTTGAAATATCTTGTTATTATTTTTATTTTAAAATAAATCGGATCATCTTAGCCTGTCAATTGTTTATCAAAAAAAACAAAACCGACTTAAATAATTTGAAGTTTGACATTTTATATTTATTCTAAGAAATATTTTAAGTGTAAAAGTATTCCAAAGGTTAGAGCAAATATTATTAATTAGAGAACTAATGAAAATAGGATGTGATTTAACCCAAAAGCGTATAAGAAAGTTCGGTGCATGACACTGCATATGATTTAAGTTATAGTTTATTATAATAAAATAGACGGTTATGTTGTTAAAAGATTATATACACATAATCTTCACCGTAAATAAAACAATAAATAAGTAAATAAAATATAAAAATTATCACAGCTATTTTAAGATTTTTTTAAGCAAACATGGCTACTTTTTTCTTTTAAACTATGTGTTCTTATTTAATTATTAACCAAGTGTTTCTTGTTAATATATTGTTCTTGGTATATTTTTAGTTGTGTTTTTTTACTTTTTGTAGTTTATAAGTTCTAATTTTGTGTATTATATTTATGGCAAACGTTATAATACATTACAGACAAGTTGTCCATATCAGTTTGCATTTTAATATTATATTTATGCCTTGCTATATGTAAAATTTCCAACGATAATCATTTATGTAATTTATTTTCTTTTTTAATTATTTTAGTGTCTTAAAAATTAAATAAAGTAATTATAAAGTAATGATGTGTAGTTTCTGGTGTTGTAAATGGTTGGAAGTGTAACTCAAATATCTTTCAGACGAACTTGGTATTATGTACCACATAGTATCTAAGGTGTTGTGTATTAGTAAGATGTCTAGGAATGGAATTTTGTTTTCTTTTTCATATTCAATGGTGAATTGTATGTGTTGATTATACGCAATAAAACTTTGTACTACTGTATTAATCTTATCTTTATCAATAATAGTGATTAAATCATCAACATATTTTTTAATAAACGGCAGTTCGTAGGATAGATTCTGGATCACATCCTCTACCAAATCATCCATAACTATATTAGCAACCAACGGTGATAGAGGGGACCCCATAGCAGAGCCAAATTTTTGATTATGGTAACTATTGCTATACAACATGAAATGACATATTAAAACATCTGTAGTATCATGCACCGAACTTTCATTTATGCTTTTTGGGTTAAATCACATCCTATTTTCATTATTTTTCTAATTTATAATAATTGTTCTAACCTTTGGAACACTTTTACACTAAATAAATTTTTTAGAATAAATATAAAATGTCAAACTTCAAATTATTAAAGTGCATTTTGTTTTTTTTTTGATAAATAATTGCCAGGCGCAGATGATACGAATTTTGTAAAAATTAATATAATAAGAAGAAACTTCAAATGCCATTTTCTAGTTTCCGATACCGTTTGAGAAAAAAAGTTTCAAATAAAAGTTGTACAAAAGACTGATTTCTATAATTTTTATTGTAACAATTTTTCTGTAACTGCAACTCACATACACACACCCGCACACGCACACACACACCCACACATCCACACACCTACACTCCCACGCACACACACACAGATGGACGTCATTCCAAAAATAGTTGGAATCGATTCAGGGAAGGTCAAAACGTATATTTCCGATAAAATCGCGAGTTCGAAATTTTTCTTGATTACAATACTTACTATATACTGCGTTTAAGAAAGTAAAAATATGTTGATGATTTAATCACTGTTATTGATAAAAATAAGATTAATACAGTAGTACAAAGTTTTAATAAGTATAATCAACACATACAATTCACCATTGAATGTGAAAAACAAAACAAAATTCCATTCCTAGACACCTTAATAATACACAACACAGATACCACCTTAGATACCATGCGGTACAAAAAACAGTAACTAAACATCATTACTAACCTAAAAAACAGAGCTATAGCACTAACCTCACCTAAATATAAAAACATGGTTATCCAAGAAATTAAAGAATTGTTAATAAAAAATCAAAAACCAAAATCTTAAGTTAATATTATCATGAACACCATTAATAAAATATCTGCAGTGTCATGCACCGAACTTTCTTATCCGCATATGGGTTAAACCACTTCGTAGTTACATTATTTTTCTAATTTATAATATTTGTTCTAACCTTTAGATCGCTTTTACACTAAATATGTTTCTTAGAATAAATATTAAATGTCAAACTTCAAATTATTTAAGTCTATTTTGTTAAACAATTGACAGGCGCAGATGATACGATTTATGTAACAATATATATAATAAGCAGAAATTTATTTTGAAACCAGTACTTTTTTTGGAAAAAGATTCAAACAAAAGTTGTGCTAAATATAAATATCATTAATTTTTGTTCACAAAAATTTTCTGTAACTGTAACCATTTCTGAGTAATTGCAGATACTGCAAAAAATGACTACGGTAAACATGCTCTTCCGGTCGGAATATGGTATTCATAAATAGAAGGTTTTCGTGCCAGGCACATACAAATCTTAAGTTTAAAATTTCATAATTTTCCCCTTAGCCGTTTGGGCTGTAGAGCGCTCACACACACACACACACACACAGACGGACGTCATTCCAAAAATAGTCGGAATCGATTCAGGGAAGGTCAAAACGTATATTTCCGTTAAAATCTCGAGATCGAAATTTTTCATGATTACAATACTTACTTATACTGCGTATAAGAAAGTAAAAAGAAAAAATAGTTGTTGAACCTTTATCTTATTTCTCAGTACCGTTTTTAGATGGTGTGTAAAACATAATTAAAAAAGCTGACGTTTCTGTCACTGAACTTTCTTATACGCCTTTTAATTAGATCGGAAGAATTAAAAAAATTCTGAAAAATTTAAATGTTTTTTAAATGCTAATGATCTATCCAAAATGAGTGCACGGAATTATATTTGCGTATACGAAAGTATATTAACACACTTATGCTCAGATATCTTATATTTATATTAAGGGGGGAAATACAAGTAAAATAAATTTTTTATCAATTTTTTTTTTATTACATAAATCAATTGCCTATACATTTAAGATTTATCCTGTAAAATATCTTGGCGATTGGAAATGTAGTTACAGAGATATAACCATTTTTACTTTCTTATACGCAGTACAAGTAATCATGAAAAATTCCTTCAATGTATTGATTCCGACTATTTTTGGAATGACATCCGTCTGTGTGTGTCTGTCTGTGCGTGCGTTTGAGCGTTCTACAGCCTATACGGTTGATGGTAAAATTATGTAACTTCAAACATAAGATTTGTATATTTCTAGAAAGAAAACCTCTCATTTTTGAAAACAATATTCAAACCGGAGGTGCATGTTAACTCTAGTTATTGTTTTGCGGTTTCTGCAATTACTCAAAAATGATTGCACTTACAGAAAAATTGATGAAATTAAAATTATAGATATAAGCATTTTGAATAACCTTTATTTGAAACTTTTTTCAAATAAGGTACCAGAAACAAAAATGACTTTTAAAATTGATTCTTATTTTAATTTTTTTCACATAAATCGTATCAACTATTGATGTCAATTGTTGAAAATTACTGAAAATCAAAAAAACTTAAATAATTTGAAGTTTGACATTTAATATTTATTCTAAGAAATATAATTAGTGAAAAAGGGTGCCAAAGTTTAGCAAATTATTATTAATTAGAAAAATAAAAAAGTGCGATATTGGCTAGTATACGCACATCTTCAGCACTAAATCCGACGAGGACCGCTACACTCGCCAGGAGCGCCGTTCGTGGAGTTGCAGCAAAAAGGGCAGAACTGCTAGAAAACAGGCTCAGGCTGAACTCAACGATTTCTATGCGCAAGAGGAAGGAACCTTGTATGGCCTCGGAATCGGAGATTGTCTTAAAACAACCGAAAGATTCCAAAAATTACACTTTTATCTAACATAAACTTTAAACGCGTTTTTCTCGAAACGGTATTTTTCAAACTGGCGGGAAAAATAACTCAAAAAGTTTTCATTTAAATGACTTTTGTAACTTAGCGCGATTGAAAAGTCATTAAATTTTATTCTATATGAACCACTAAAATCATGAAAAGATAAGCAATAAATACTATTTAGGGGTGCTTAAATACGAAAAAAAAGATGAAAAGTTCATCTTTTTTCAGATTAAGTTTTTTTTTATGAAAAATCGGTTTTTTTTTATAGTTTCGGAGGTTTATATAGAACAAAATACATCTGAGAATAAGGTTTACCTAATAAAAGTAAAAAATATTTGTTTCGGGTCCCCAGAGTTCTCGCTAGTTGGGTCCGCACGCTTAACGCGACCTCCTTTCGGCGTAGCTTCAAGGTCTCACAGGGGTCGGGCATATTTCAAAAAAAATCGTTAGTGAAGCTGAATGTTTATTAAATAAAAGAAACCCAAAAAGTGTATGTTGTTTCATATTCCCAAATAAAATTCCTAAAAAACGTCGAGTTTTCAGGTAGTTACTTGTATTTCCCCACTTAAGGAAATTTGAAATTTTGATAAACATAACAAACATATCGTCCGCTATATATATCCGGAATTGTATACAAATGAAACAAACACCAACAATACACGAACCATTCAATATAAGATCAAATTTCTTATCGAGATAAAACGGAAACTGAAATTTTAGTTAGTCGTAGCATAGCGTATGACATCGTTATAGTAGCCACCTTTAGTGCGGAGGTAGCACTACAATATTAAGCGCTGCTTTACGTTATACGTCAGTATATACTTGTCTGTAGACTAGCGACAGACATGCCGTGGCGAGTAGATCAACTACGTTCGTATCGTTGTGCTCTGTTGGCCACAGGAGCCTCTTCAGAGTACTTTTCAAATAAAAGTTATGCGTAATATAAATATCATATTTTTTCATTCTTGCTTATTTTGCTGTAAGTACTACCGTTTTTGAGTTAAAGCAGAATATTGAAAAAACACTCTTTTTTTTGTAACAAGTATTTTGAAAAAACTTTTCAAAAAAAGTTATGTGAAATATCAATATCATTTATTTTTATTCTAAAACTATTGCTATAAAAACTGCCGTTTCTGAGTTATAGCGAAAAATGTAAAAAATGAATAAAGTAAACATGCACTTCCTGTTGGAATATTCTTTTCGAAGTAGGAGGTTCTCTTGTCAGGCAAGTGCAAATCTTAAGTTTGAAGTTTCATAACTGTATCTGTTACCGTTTAGGCTGTAGCGTGCACACATACAGACAGACTCACACACACATACACACACACACACACACACACATACACACACACATACACACACAGACACACACACAGACACACACACAGACACACACACAGACGCCATTTCAATAATAGTCAGACTCAACTCAGGGAAGGTCAAATGAAACTTCAAACTTAAGATTTGCATTTGCCTGACAAGAGAACCTCCTACTTTGAAAAGAATATTCCAACAGGAAGTGCATTTTTTACATTTTTCGCTATAACTCTGAAACGGCAGTTTTTATAGCAATAGTTTTAGAATAAAAATAAATGATATTGATATTTCACATAACTTTTTTTTGAAAATTTTTTTCAAAATAGGTACTTGTTTTTTCAATATTCTGCTTTAACTCAAAAACGGTAGTATTTACAGCAAAATTAGCTAGAATGAAAAAAAAAAAGATATTTATATTACGCATAACTTTTATTTGAAAAGTATCTTCAGAAAAGGTACCGGTTACGACAAATATGAAGTTATTTTCAATATAACATTCAATACTTCTCATGTCTAGTAGTGGAGGTTAAGTCTATATACTTGACCTCCACTAGAAGTTGATCTGTATAGCTGTTGAAGTTGCGAAACAGGGGCCAATAGCAGCTACAATAGGCAGCTAGTAGCAGCACTAGCGCCTGTGGCAAACACGGAAACACAATGCAACCCTCCGGACAGGTACACTGCACTTCACTGACACATACACTCTGAAGAGGCCCCTGTGGCCAACAGAGCACAACGATACGAACGTAGTTGATCTACTCGCCACGTCATGTCTGTCGCTAATCTACAAACAAGTATATACTGACGTATAACGTAAAGCAGCGCCAGTGAGTATACATCCTATTGTAAGCATTACAAATGCTAATATGCTGAGACAGCATAGTAACATCACCTTCCGTGAAGTTACTACTGCAATGTATAAATAACAATATATCGCATATTGTTATGTCAGCAGTTTGACCGACTATATAAGAACTCTATGTGGACGACAGGCAGTTGTTCCACCGCATTGTATCATGGACATTTAATATAAACCAACTACGCTATATCGACACCGTGGTAGTCTAGTGACCACCCCTTTCTCATCCTTACCCTAAACGTCTATTTGGCAAGAACCCGAGTATATAAGAGGAGAAGTGACCACCCCATTCACCCTCTTACACTATAGAGAGATAATGCTTATGGAGCGAGTGTAATGATGATAGAATGTTATTTCTGTTGTACTAAGACTGTGACATAGTTTAGCATGTGTCCCCTCGTGTAGGTAGTACAACCCAAATTGAGCAATGGGAATTTGTGTGAATCTTTGCTATATTTAGACAGTGTTGCACTGTGTTGTATATATGATAACTGGAGTTTTCTGATCGCAGACCATCAATAAAGAAAGGAAGGTACATGTATGCATCAAAATATATTTGCTCAGTTAATACGAAAATTACAAAAAAAATTAATTAATAATAATAACTATTTTGAATTTAAATAAATTTCGAAAAGTAATTCTTCCTTTATTTCAACAAATCTAGATAGAGAAAGATATTCATAAACTAAAAAATAAAAATAACAATAACAAATTTTCGTAATATTAAATACTTAAATGCTATTTGATTAAAAAAGAAAAACACTAGAGATATAACAATAATAATATTTGATAAATAAAATAATATAAAATGATCAATATACGCACATAATTACACGTCATAAATATATAATTATACATTTTTTAAAATTCGTAATTTTCTGACAGGTTTAGATTTATCTTTTGTTTTTTTATTTACTCTTATTTCTTAATTAAACATGCGAGTTTCATGAAAAATGTTTGTACGGAATAATAAATTTAAAAGATATATTCTATGATCAATACAATTCGTTTCGGAATGAACCCAGTCTTTTACTACGGATTTCACTAATATTTTTTTATACATATATTCTTTTAGTCCGTAGATAAATGGTTTCCGATCGAAGATTTTCTTAAATGTATTTAAAGCCATAGTTACTATAATTAATATTTGGTCGTTCCTATATTAAGCCCGTATTCCCTATTAAAAATCAACATTTCTCTGTCGTCATACATTTTTTCCTTTTTGCTCATCTTTTCAGAACATACGTCACAACAAAATTTTTTTTTCAATTTGTTAATTAAGTAGCCCACAAAGTATGTAATAGAGCAAGTTTGAAGATTGGTTGTAGAAACTGAGGTAGATTCAATATCGCAGGAACTTGTAGACGTATTACTGGAATTCTCTATGTTTACTGCAGTTGAAATATTATCAGCAACCATAGAATGTGTAATTGTTTCTTCTACTGTATTAAATAAATATTCATCCTCATACTTTTCTCGCTTTCTCTACTCAGTGACGCACTCATAACCGACTGATGCGCTAAACGAAAATGCTTAGTAGAAGGTTTTGGATCATATCCTCTCCTCTGCCGAATTTTTGAAAACAAATTTTCTAATGGATCTTGACATAACCGGCTAGTTATTAAATACGTATATTTTGGTTTCATATCCTGCCACAAATTCATTAATCCATTGATGGTTTGTATTAACCCGTCAAAACAGTATGGTGTATTTTTAGGGACGGACCATGTTTTTATCTATGGCACACCTTGTCGAAGAGTATCATATACAAGAGTATTTTTATCAGACATGGCAAACCGATAAGGATTGGTACTATATAGCATTCTAGAATTCATGCGATCAAAAATATCGTTTATTCTTTTTAAAAACTTTGCTGTTTCCAGAGCAAATTTTGTTGTCAACTCACCAGTAGCAATAGCGGTTAGCATAGCGGCTGAATAAGATTTGCTCAACACTTGAACAGCTAAACGAACATTCATTTTTTCAAAATTATTTGGATGAATATGTTTATGTGTAATTTTAACCAAAGATTTAGATAATGTATTTTTATTATCTATTTCATATGTTTTAGAAATATCTTGCCAAGAAATTGCATTTCCATTGATAAAAATGTTTTGTTTCATATATGTATTACGTACACTTTTTATGAGATGTGGAGCATCAAAGACTGCATATATTTTCTTCCCTTTATAAATAAAAAATGGATTTTCGGATGTCGTCTTCAACTTTGTATAAAGCGATCTATTATTGGATCCCTGGTCGCAAACTAAAGCTCTCACTTTAAAGTTCATTAAGTTAGGTTAGGTTAGGTTATTATTGGATCCCTGGTTGCAAACTAAAGCTCTCACTTTAAAGTTCATTAGGGAAATTGTTTCGATACCTGATAGAAATAAAATTTTTAAGCGGTCAGCGATTATGCTGCCACTACAAATAAAATATTCTAGAGGTATTTTCCAGTTATCGTACAAACCTCGGGCCATAAAAACTAAGGTACTTTTACCAACCTTTTGGTTTCTTTTTAGTTCTATACCAATATCCTCATATCCTTCTATTACATCCATACCTTCGTGATAGTCCAGACATTTCTTAATTCCCATTTCATCAAACATAAGAACACATTCTTTCTCTCGCAGTGTCATTGTTTTTGCCTTTTCTTTCAATTTTTCATGAAACTTACAAGAAAAGCCAGGTGTTAATCTATATACTTGCAACCACTTCCTAATGGTGCTAATAGCGGGTAATTTAAATTGATATTCTTTTAAGAAATAGCGATATAAAGAAGGTGATTTATAATAAATTGCTAGACAAATTTTTTTTTCTTGAAGGCTCCATTTTTTCATTTGGATGTGATAGATCTGCATTTTTATAAATGTCTGCACAGCAGGATTTAAGGAAGCAATCAATCGTTCTACTACAATATTATCAGATCTAACAGCAAGTCGTTTTTTAAATCGAAACTGCTGGACTCTACTTTTGGCCAAAGATTTTTCTTTTTCTAATAAACGGAGCTTTAGTTTCCTTTTTGTTGGTGTATCTACCGCGATGTTTATTTTCTTAGGCGGTGTACACGCATCTAACAGGGCCGACACTAATTTTATTTCATTCCCAATTTTTTTCGACGATGACTCCTCTAAAAAAGCCGGTCCTTGTTCAGAAAACGGACGTTTTCGAGAATAAGATTTCGCTGAATCGTGAATATTCAAATCTTTTTTTAATTCTATAGTTGAAATTGTACAACTTTTGGGGGTGTTTCACATTTATCCCTTGATTCGCTTGAATCGTGTTTAACTGGGATAGTAGTAGTTTCATGAGGGGAAGGCGAAAAATGTATAGGTACTGCCGAGTAAATAAGACGGTGATGTGTTTCATTAACAAAATTACTTTCAGTGAAATAATCTTCACAAATAGCCATATTTCGCAGCTGCTCTGGTTGTAAATCTAAAATTAAATATGGCATATTTATGAGGTATACTAATTGTTAATTTGTGGTAATTTTTTTAACAAGGTATATTACGTTTCAATTTTATATTTAAGATAAAATGATAAAATTATTATTATAAGAATGCTATCAGGTTTAGGGTATTTAGTTTGTACAATAACAATTCTAATAGGGAGCTGTATGACTACTGAAATAAAACAAATTTTGATATTTCTTTACAAATGCAAATCTACAAAATTTGAAGAAGTATGATACCAGATGAATAATTATTAATAAAAATGAAAAAGTGAGTATTTATATGTCTTTCATTTAAATTAGAATGATTATATTTATATGTTGTTTTATTAATCAGAATAGCTCGTAGTTATTTTTATCTCAATAACTGTACTATTTATTGTACGCTATTTATTTTTGTTACTGGACAATACCACAATGACCTACATTATGCCAAAAATAGTCAGATTCGACACAAGGAAGGTAAAAAGGTGTATTTGCTTTATAATGTCAAGATTGATTTTTTTCATTATGTAACAGACAACCATGTCAAATTTTAGAAGTATTTATTAGTACCTAGAGAAAGCGTTTGCGACATCCCTTCTCGTTATTCGGAGAAGGTCTCCAAAAGAGAAATACTTCTAAGTTTAACTTTTATTATCCCCATTTTGAGTTTTTATATATTTGTTAACAAGTTGTACATGGCGGTAAACTCGCACCCTTGACCGAACACAATGTATTGTTAAGCACATGATTCTCAAGAAACGGTGCGCAGTTGGGACGGCCATAAAGTTATTTCCAGCCTTGAGCTCCGAATGTCTTCGTAGAATTATTTTCTGAAGGTCAGTGCAACTGCAGTTTGTACCTTGTACCCTTCAGGTCTGACCAATCAGAGAGTAAAACTACAGAAATGTAGGGGAGGGTTTTTGCTTAAGTCACTCGGTGGTAGAAAGGAGGAAAATAAAGAACTCCAGAAGGTAGTGGCAGTGTGGTTTTTCCTGGGTAGCCGGGTTGTCGCAAACGCTGAATCTTGCTGTTATAATCATTCGGTTAAGTGCAGTTAGAGAACATTAAGTAGTGAGATCGTTGTGTTACAACATGTATTATTGTAAGTAGAGCTCTGTATCGTTTAATGTCAACTTTGTAATATCATATTGTCACCTTTGTACGGTTAATGAGCTATCAGCCTGTTGGTTAATAGTTCATATGTTAAAAACACTGTTAAAGCCCCAATAAAAACTGTGTCTCTTAAAGTATCAGCTCGTAGTATTTCACTACCCGACCCATAATTAAAACCCCTTTTCGTCGCGGAGGGTAAACAACAAACGTGACGTGGTGGCAGCGTTTAAACTAACAATCCCCATACTGATTAATCTAGTTCAAATCAACGGGTGGCGAGTTGTTACAATTATTACAATACTTATTACTATGTGTAAGAAAGTAAAAATTAAATACCACTCTGTTTTGTTTCTATGGCCGATACAACATATATATTTAATGTTTCATTAATCAGAATAACTATTTTATTTTACTAATCTAATATCGCAATGTATATTTATTTATTATTATTATTATTATTAAGGGACCGTCACAGTGTGAAATTTTCAAAAAATCAATTTTTTTTAATTTTCCGTTAGTATACACTGTTATAAACATTCTCCCCAATTTTTAAATCGAAATTGGAATTATTTCGGTCGCTACAGCCTTTCTTAGAAAAATCGATTAGAGTGTCTGGCCCGCCGTCCGCCGTAGAACCGTTATTCCTATTGTCCTTTTCCTACCTGGACGTGTACCTTTGCACCTGCCGGGATTTAGCTCTACAACATTGTGCCGAAAATAAAGACTTTGAGGAAGCAGAAGGAATATTGTATGGACCTGGCATCACCAATTGATCGTAAGTAGGCGATTTATCTGAAAATTCCTCACTCCAAACTTTAAACGCGTTTTTCTCGGAATGGTGATTTTCAAAACGGTGCCCACTCTCAAAGGAACAGTTTTCAAGCTATCCCTCTGGAATTTTGGTTGAACATTCTTCACGTCATTCTTTATGTTGCTATGGAAGCGTTTTTTTTTTTTTGAAATCTTCCAAATTTTTTTTACGAATAATTGTCGAAAAAAATTTTGTAAAACCACCGCCATTTTTTCAAATTTCATAAAACAAAAAAAAATTTCCATAGAGACATAGAGGCTTTCCTACAGATTAATAATCTTCTTGAAATTTTTGTTTCAGATGAAACTTGCGTCGGCAATCGTGGGCACCGTGCGGGACTTCTTTTTTTAACGCCATTTTCAATATATAAAAACAATGTTAAACAATAAATAAATCAATTTAAAAAAAATCATTTTGTATTCTCCATTAGTGCTGTAATTTGTAAAAAAAAAATCATACCGATTAGTTTAGCCTGGCCATCAAAAAAAAAATCGCGAAAATCAGCTATTTTTCGGGGGGTCACACTGTGATGGTCCCTTAATGCTTGCACTGTAACAAGGAATGGAATGTTCCCTCTTCAGCGTGTTGTTTGATGTCAGAGTGCGTGGCCGACTATTTATGTAGTGCGGAAGGGGAAGATATATTTTTCTTTTGCAAAATAACAACCAACGAAAATGTTATGTTTAGATTCTGAGTATTTTTTAATCCTATACGAGCAACTTATTTTACATATGTTTTTGAAACATAATATACCTTGCATTTTCAAATAATACTTTCAGGTATTTCAGTGAAAGATTGTCGTATATTACAAATTTGCAAGGTAAAAAACTCGTCATGGTAATTTACTACAAAATTAATTAATTCGAATACAATATGAATTTGATATGGAATCAGTGGGAGTTTTGATTAAATATTATACAATTGCATGAAATCATGAAAATGTAATGTTACTCAAAGATAATAATAGGCTTGAATGAAAATTAGATAATACAAATTTTACAAAAACTTACCTATCAATTCAAAATTACCACAAGAAAGAATCCATTCTTCACATCTCTTCTTATCTTTTACCGGAAAACTATAAAACTTTGATGAATTTCCTCTTCTAATTTTGCTACAGGTACGATAATTGCACCTTGTAAATGACATTGTCTATGGAAATGTAATTATTATGAATGTATATTATGTTTAAATCATGATAGTTTTAATTTCGGAAAAATATAAATCAATAATTGTAAAAAATAGAATGCAACAATTGACAATTGCATACTAATGAAGGGCAAGTCTTACGATAATTATAGAAACATTACAATTATCCATATTAACAATAGTATTATTTACAAATATTATTTAAATAAAATTACTTACCGTTATATTTGATTTTAATGCACTATAAGTTATTATAACACTGGACGAACTCACAAGACGTTGAAAATATCACAAGAGAACAATAACCAGATATATCCGTCAAGCAAATGAAATACACGATACCGTGTCAATCATAAAAAGATTCGAAGACAAATTCAAATCTACTTGCATATTTATTTTTCTTATTTTGTGTATTTAAGGCATATCAAAAATATGCTCGTAATCAATTTGTAACAAAAGAACAATTGTATGAATGTTCAATATATGTACAATGACCAAAAATTTTAACGAGAGATTAAAAACTGTCAACGTTGTAAATTTTGTTTATTGCAGACGGAACTTTTTTGCTACTGATTAGTAGGGGGCTACCTACAAAGATGATGCGTCTGTCATGACATCTATAGTTGACGGTTAGAAGCTAAATTTTAAATTTCGATATCTATCGGTGACGGTTGTCAAACCCATTACATTTATTAACATGGACATTATATCTCTATAAGCTGTGTACTCACTGGCAGCGCTTAATATTGTAGTGCTACCTCCGCACTAAAGGTGGCTACTATAACGATGTCATACGCTATGCTACGACTAACTAAAATTTCAGTTTCCGTTTTATCTCGATAAGAAATCTGATCTTATATTGAATGGTTCGTGTATTGTTGGTGTTTGTTTCATTTGTATACAATTCCGGATATATATAGCGGACGATATGTTTGTTATGTTTATAAAAATTTCAAATTTCCTTAAGTGGGGAAATACAAGTAACTACCTGAAAACTCGACGTTTTTTAGGAATTTTATTTGGGAATATGAAACAACATACACTTTTTGGGTTTCTTTTATTTAATAAACATTCAGCTTCACTAACGATTTTTTTTGAAATATGCCCGACCCCTGTGAGACCTTGAAGCTACGCCGAAAGGAGGTCGCGTTAAGCGTGCGGACCCAACTAGCGAGAACTCTGGGGACCCGAAACAAATATATTTTACTTTTATTAGGTAAACCTTATTCTCAGATGTATTTTGTTCTATATAAACCTCCGAAACTATAAAAAAAACCGATTTTTCATAAAAAAAAACTTAATCTGAAAAAAGTTGAACACTTCATCTTTTTTTTCGTATTTAAGCACCCCTAAATAGTATTTATTGCTTATTTTTTCATGATTTTAGTGGTTCATATAGAATAAAATTTAATGACTTTTCAATCGCGCTAAGTTACAAAAGTCATTTAAATGAAAACTTTTTGAGTTATTTTTCCCGCCAGTTTGAAAAATACCGTTTCGAGAAAAACGCGTTTAAAGTTTATGTTAGATAAAAGTGTAATTTTTGGAATCTTTCGGTTGTTTTAAGACAATCTCCGATTCCGAGGCCATACAAGGTTCCTTCCTCTTGCGCATAGAAATCGTTGAGTTCAGCCTGAGCCTGTTTTCTAGCAGTTCTGCCCTTTTTGCTGCAACTCCACGAACGGCGCTCCTGGCGAGTGTAGCGGTCCTCGTCGGATTTAGTGCTGAAGATGTGCGTATACTAGCCAATATCGCACTTTTTTATTTTTCTAATTAATAATAATTTGCTAAACTTTGGCACCCTTTTTCACTAATTATATTTCTTAGAATAAATATTAAATGTCAAACTTCAAATTATTTAAGTTTTTTTGATTTTCAGTAATTTTCAACAATTGACATCAATAGTTGATACGATTTATGTGAAAAAAATTAAAATAAGAATCAATTTTAAAAGTCATTTTTGTTTCTGGTACCTTATTTGAAAAAAGTTTCAAATAAAGGTTATTCAAAATGCTTATATCTATAATTTTAATTTCATCAATTTTTCTGTAAGTGCAATCATTTTTGAGTAATTGCAGAAACCGCAAAACAATAACTAGAGTTAACATGCACCTCCGGTTTGAATATTGTTTTCAAAAATGAGAGGTTTTCTTTCTAGAAATATACAAATCTTATGTTTGAAGTTACATAATTTTACCATCAACCGTATAGGCTGTAGAACGCTCAAACGCACGCACAGACAGACAGACACACACAGACGGATGTCATTCCAAAAATAGTCGGAATCAATACATTGAAGGAATTTTTCATGATTACTTGTACTGCGTATAAGAAAGTAAAAATGGTTATATCTCTGTAACTACATTTCCAATCGCCAAGATATTTTACAGGATAAATCTTAAATGTATAGGCAATTGATTTATGTAATAAAAAAAAAATTGATAAAAAATTTATTTTACTTGTATTTCCCCCCTTAATATAAATATAAGATATCTGAGCATAAGTGTGTTAATATACTTTCGTATACGCAAATATAATTCCGTGCACTCATTTTGGATAGATCATTAGCATTTAAAAAACATTTAAATTTTTCAGAATTTTTTTAATTCTTCCGATCTAATTAAAAGGCGTATAAGAAAGTTCAGTGACAGAAACGTCAGCTTTTTTAATTATGTTTTACACACCATCTAAAAACGGTACTGAGAAATAAGATAAAGGTTCAACAACTATTTTTTCTTTTTACTTTCTTATACGCAGTATAAGTAAGTATTGTAATCATGAAAAATTTCGATCTCGAGATTTTAACGGAAATATACGTTTTGACCTTCCCTGAATCGATTCCGACTATTTTTGGAATGACGTCCGTCTGTGTGTGTGTGTGTGTGTGTGTGTGAGCGCTCTACAGCCCAAACGGCTAAGGGGAAAATTATGAAATTTTAAACTTAAGATTTGTATGTGCCTGGCACGAAAACCTTCTATTTATGAATACCATATTCCGACCGGAAGAGCATGTTTACCGTAGTCATTTTTTGCAGTATCTGCAATTACTCAGAAATGGTTACAGTTACAGAAAATTTTTGTGAACAAAAATTAATGATATTTATATTTAGCACAACTTTTGTTTGAATCTTTTTCCAAAAAAAGTACTGGTTTCAAAATAAATTTCTGCTTATTATATATATTGTTACATAAATCGTATCATCTGCGCCTGTCAATTGTTTAACAAAATAGACTTAAATAATTTGAAGTTTGACATTTAATATTTATTCTAAGAAACATATTTAGTGTAAAAGCGATCTAAAGGTTAGAACAAATATTATAAATTAGAAAAATAATGTAACTACGAAGTGGTTTAACCCATATGCGGATAAGAAAGTTCGGTGCATGACACTGCAGATATTTTATTAATGGTGTTCATGATAATATTAACTTAAGATTTTGGTTTTTGATTTTTTATTAACAATTCTTTAATTTCTTGGATAACCATGTTTTTATATTTAGGTGAGGTTAGTGCTATAGCTCTGTTTTTTAGGTTAGTAATGATGTTTAGTTACTGTTTTTTGTACCGCATGGTATCTAAGGTGGTATCTGTGTTGTGTATTATTAAGGTGTCTAGGAATGGAATTTTGTTTTGTTTTTCACATTCAATGGTGAATTGTATGTGTTGATTATACTTATTAAAACTTTGTACTACTGTATTAATCTTATTTTTATCAATAACAGTGATTAAATCATCAACATATTTTTACTTTCTTAAACGCAGTATATAGTAAGTATTGTAATCAAGAAAAATTTCGAACTCGCGATTTTATCGGAAATATACGTTTTGACCTTCCCTGAATCGATTCCAACTATTTTTGGAATGACGTCCATCTGTGTGTGTGTGCGTGGGAGTGTAGGTGTGTGGATGTGTGGGTGTGTGTGTGCGTGTGCGGGTGTGTGTATGTGAGTTGCAGTTACAGAAAAATTGTTACAATAAAAATTATAGAAATCAGTCTTTTGTACAACTTTTATTTGAAACTTTTTTTCTCAAACGGTATCGGAAACTAGAAAATGGCATTTGAAGTTTCTTCTTATTATATTAATTTTTACAAAATTCGTATCATCTGCGCCTGGCAATTATTTATCAAAAAAAAAACAAAATGCACTTTAATAATTTGAAGTTTGACATTTTATATTTATTCTAAAAAATTTATTTAGTGTAAAAGTGTTCCAAAGGTTAGAACAATTATTATAAATTAGAAAAATAATGAAAATAGGATGTGATTTAACCCAAAAAGCATAAATGAAAGTTCGGTGCATGATACTACAGATGTTTTAATATGTCATTTCATGTTGTATAGCAATAGTTACCATAATCAAAAATTTGGCTCTGCTATGGGGTCCCCTCTATCACCGTTGGTTGCTAATATAGTTATGGATGATTTGGTAGAGGATGTGATCCAGAATCTATCCTACGAACTGCCGTTTATTAAAAAATATGTTGATGATTTAATCACTATTATTGATAAAGATAAGATTAATACAGTAGTACAAAGTTTTATTGCGTATAATCAACACATACAATTCACCATTGAATATGAAAAAGAAAACAAAATTCCATTCCTAGACATCTTACTAATACACAACACCTTAGATACTATGTGGTACATAATACCAAGTTCGTCTGAAAGATATTTGAGTTACACTTCCAACCATTTACAACACCAGAAACTACACATCATTACTTTATAATTACTTTATTTAATTTTTAAGACACTAAAATAATTAAAAAAGAAAATAAATTACATAAATGATTATCGTTGGAAATTTTACATATAGCAAGGCATAAATATAATATTAAAATGCAAACTGATATGGACAACTTGTCTGTAATGTATTATAACGTTTGCCATAAATATAATACACAAAATTAGAACTTATAAACTACAAAAAGTAAAAAAACACAACTAAAAATATACCAAGAACAATATATTAACAAGAAACACTTGGTTAATAATTAAATAAGAACACATAGTTTAAAAGAAAAAAGTAGCCATGTTTGCTTAAAAAAATCTTAAAATAGCTGTGATAATTTTTATATTTTATTTACTTATTTATTGTTTTATTTACGGTGAAGATTATGTGTATATAATCTTTTAACAACATAACCGTCTATTTTATTATAATAAACTATAACTTAAATCATATGCAGTGTCATGCACCGAACTTTCTTATACGCTTTTGGGTTAAATCACATCCTATTTTCATTAGTTCTCTAATTAATAATATTTGCTCTAACCTTTGGAATACTTTTACACTTAAAATATTTCTTAGAATAAATATAAAATGTCAAACTTCAAATTATTTAAGTCGGTTTTGTTTTTTTTTGATAAACAATTGACAGGCTAAGATGATCCGATTTATTTTAAAATAAAAATAATAACAAGATATTTCAAGAGACCTTTTCTTGTTTCCGGTACCGTTTGGGAAAAAACGTTTTAAATAAAAGTTGTACAAAATACTGATATCTATAATTTTTATTGTTACAATTTTTCTGTAACTGCATCTATTTTTGAGTAATTGCAGAAACTGCAAAAATCGACTAGAGTAAACATGCACTTCCCGTCTGAATATTGTTTTCAAAAATAAAAGTTGCACACCTCAGGCATATGCAAATCCTAAGTTTAAATCGAGACATAATTTGTATTTTATATAGTTATATGCTAGTAGTAATTGAGTTTTATGATCCTTTGTAGTTTTCTGATGAAACGTTGAGCGTTTCTTTATAAATTAAATACATTGACTGCAATCCTGCAAACAATTTTATTTATTATTCATAAGTGACACTTTTGTTGTTGTTCTATTGGGTTACTATAATTCAAATATAGTCCAATAGGCAAATATAAGTGGGTATGTCACAAACGACACGCATTCAACGCTGAGAGACATGTTATCCTTATGGTGAGAATCAGCGGCTCATTTATTTTTTATTTTTATTTATTACACCTGTATTTGTAGCATAATTACTGAAAATACTCTATTTATTAGGGGCAATAGAAAATCACCTTTATGAAAGCGGCTAACGACGGCCAAATAGATACATAGGCAAATTATGGCCAAATACCGAAGGGCACCGACCAATAATTTTTATATATTTAATTGCTATAATTGATAAGGGCTAATTGTTATTAATTTTGAAAACAGACAATTGTTGCTAATAAAAATATTACACTTTGAACTGGCAATTCGTGAGAATTTTATTGAACTGATTTTTTTTATGTGTACCGATGGCACCTACCATTTTATATACTTAGCTGCTATTGTTGATAAAAATTAATTGTAATTAATTTGGAAGACATACAATTATGGCTAATAAAAATATTAAACTTTGAACTTTAAATTCGTGAGAATTTTAACGAAATGATTGTTTTTCTATATGTTCCGACGAGCACCGCCTAATAATTTTTATATATTTAATTGCTACGGTTGATAAAAATTAATTGTAATTAATTTGGAAGGCAGATAATTGTTTCTAATAAAATTATTACACTTTGAACTTGACATTCGTGGAGAATATAAAGAAATGATTTGTTATTATGTGTTCACACAGACGTCATCTCAAAAATAGTCAGACTCAACTCAGGGAAGATCAAAAGATATATATATATATATATATATATATATATATATATATATATATATATATATATATATATATATATAAATATATATATATATATATATATATATATATATATATATATATATATATATATATATATACACATATATATATATATATATATATATATATATATATATATATATATATATATATACATATATACATATATACATATATATATATATATATATATATATATATATATATATATATATATATATATATATATATATATATATATATATCTATATATACTAAAACAATGTCACTGTGACGTTTTACAAACACAAGTTTGATCGCCATGCTTGTCTTGTTGCACTGGTAATGGACACAGTTTGACGACTGAGCGTCTGATGATACCTCGAGCTGTGCGCACAGATACTACTCTGCTGATATTGTCTGTGCCGGGGTGCAACGACACGATGCGACCTAATAGCCACTGTAGTGTTGGAAAGTTGTCATCCTTTACTAAAACTAGCGTGTCTAGCTGTAGATTTGCATGGTTCTTCCTCCACTTAGCTCGTTGTTGGAGCTCAGAGACGTACTTCTTGGACAACCTGGCCCAGAAGTGTTGGTTCAGCTGCTAGAGTCGTTGATACTGCGAGAGTCTGTTCTCGGGTATGGCGGTGACGTCCACGTCGGGAGTCCCGGTTAGAGTGCGTCCCACCAAGAAATGAGCAGGAGTTAAAGGACTTAGGTCATTGGGTTGGTCAGAGGGAGAAGTCAAAGGTCTGGAATTCAAAACAGCTTCTATTTGCACTAATACAGTATAAAAATCTTCAAATACTAATGGCGCATTGCCTAAAACCCGTTTCAAATGGTATTTTGTGCTTTTAACACCCGCTTCCCAGAGGCCCCCGAAATGCGGCGAATGAGCCGGTATAAAGTGCCAATTAACACCTACCTTCGTTAAACCATTAACCAGAGCTTTATCATTGTCGAGGAGAAAAGATTTGAGCATCGCATTGGCTCCTACGAAATTAGTGCCATTGTCCGAATAAACGGACGCTGGTTTTCCACGTCGCGATACAAATCTGCGAAAGGAGGCGAGAAATTCTTCTGCGGTTAAGCTCGATACAAGTTCGAGATGTATTGCCTTTGTCGCAAAGCAGATAAACAGTGCTATGTAGCATTTTGATGTGCGATTTCCGCGCTCACGTTTGTCCTTCAGCAAGAATGGACCGGCATAATCAACTCCAGTGACATGTAAGGGAGGTGCTGGGCGTACGCGCGATGCGGGCAGGTTGCCCATCATGGGATGCATAACCGTGGGGTTTGCCCGGAAACACCTTGTGCATTGCCGGACGATTTGCTTTGCGAGGTTTCTGCCTCCGATGGGCCAAAGCGTCTCGCGTATTGATGCTAGCAGCGTTTGTGGCCCCGCATGCAGCAAACGCAAGTGTTCACGCGTGAATATGAGCCTGGTAAGCCGATGCTTGGCGCTAAGTAGGATGGGATGCTTTTTTTTGTAACAAAAATCTGAATTGTGCAGTCTTCCTACCACTCTTCCTTCAGCATCCACAAAAGGGTTTAGTGCACCAAGTGGTCCTTTCTGAATGGGTTTATTTCGAGCGATGCATTGTAGTTCGTGTGTGAACTGTTCGTCTTGTGCCATCTTTATTAACCGCAAAAACACCTTTTCTATTTCGGCTCGTGATATTGGTCCGCGCTTACTTCCTCTCTGGAAACGAAGACAATGTGCGAGTATTCGCTCGAGTTTGGTCAAGTCTGAATATGACTAGAGAAATACCCTGCACACCTGTTGTCGCGAGTGCCATTGTTTGTGCCCTTGTCTCCGGTAAGTCGGTGTGGTGTGCCTTTAATTCTGGCCACGATGCGTTTGGTTCGTAAAGCCAATTCGGACCGTGCCACCAGCAATGTAAGCTATCGACTGCGGCAGGTTCTATCCCACGTGAAAGGTGATCGGCCGGGTTGTCCTTAGTGGGAACGTGCCGCCAAGTGTGTGTGGCCGTGTGTGATTGTATCTCTGCAACTCTGTTGCCGAAAAATGATTTTAAAAGATGCGGAGGAGTTCTGATCCATCCTAGTACAATGGTGGAGTCACTCCACAGGAAGCACTGTGAATTACTTATGCGCAGTGCTTCCAATGCCTTATTCACCAAGTTCGCTAAGAGAAGTGCTCCACATAATTCCAAACGAGGGATGGTCGTTGTTTTTAGCGGAGCGACTTTGGACCTTGCACAAAGAAGACTAGTCTGTATTCTGCCGCTGGCATCCGTGGAGCGGACGTAAACACAAGCACCATATGCAACGTTGGACGCGTCGGAAAATCCGTGCAATTCCACGTTCGCCACTTCATTGCATATTACTAGCCGAGGTATTCGAATGCCGTTGAGAAGTGTCAATGATTCCCTGAGCCTTATCCATTTGCGGTGCAGCGCCGTCGGCAGTGGATCATCCCATTTGAGCTGATGCTGCCATAATTCTTGCAACAGTATTTTCGCACTAATAAACCTAGCGGTGGGTCTTGCCAAGTGGGTCTTGCGGCTTCTCGCACCATAGAATGCGGTGTAGCGACCGATCTTCAGGATTGATTTGGACCTGAAGATACATTTTGGCGATGTCAGGTGTCACAACGTATCTGTGCTGCCGGAATCGCAAAAGAATTGCCCACAAATTATCCTGTATGGTGGGTCCTACCATTTGAATATCATTTAACGAATATTCCGATGTAGTTTTCGCTGAGGCATCGAACACAACTCGTAATTTGGTGGTGATACTGGTCTCCTTTAGGACCGCATGCTGTGGAAGGTAATAGCAGGCCACGTCATCGTTTTGCTCGCCTACCTTGGACATGTGTCCTAGTGCCTCGTATTCGCGAAGAAATGCAGTATATTCTTCACGCAGTGTAGTGTTGCGCTGCAGCTTTCGTTCAAGGGATAAAAATCGTCTGAGTGCTTGACTCCGAGAATCACCCAAGATCTTATGATTTTCCTTTAATGGTATGGATACCATGAAGCGACCGTTATCAGTACGGTGTGTTTGCTTGAGAAAATGTGCCTCGCACTCCTTCTCTTCGTTGGAAAAGTTTCGTGAAGTGGGCTGCTCCTCTATTTCCCAAAACGTTTGCAATTGTGCCTGTATGTCCTTATTTCGATTGAAATTGCAGGTGATGGCGGAGTGCGCACCTACGGCACTTGGACCTGCAACAATTCAACCGAGTCGTGTCTTTTGCAACGTTGGTTTATCTGAGCCGAGAAGAATGCGTCCAATGCCAATTACGTTCCAAAAGGCGTCTGCTTCGATAAGGAGGTCTATGTTTCAGGGTTCGTTGAACATTGGGTCCGCTTACCGTATGTTGGGTGGTATGCTTAATTGCGAAGGATTTATTCTTACGGCGGGTAGTTGACCCGTTATGCTATCCAACAACAAGAATGAGATGTCCTGCTCAAACCGGTCGTGTTGTGACCTAATGTTGGTTCTGCATCCAAACTGAATATCCGAATGCGCCTGGTTTATCCCAGATACTGCTATGCTAACCTTTGAGCGCTCCAGTTGTAAACTTCTAGCGAGATTGAACGTCATAAAGATTGATTGGGAGCCGCAATCTAAGAGCGCACGAGCAGTAACGTATTTGTTTTTTCGGTCTGCGATTAGAACGAGAGCAGTAGATAACATAACTTCGCGTTTGGCTGCACTGCGACAAAATAAGGCGACTGCGTAATTGTCCGGCGTCTGTAGCTGGCCTTGTGTCTCCGCGGTGCTCCTGTCATGATGCAACAATGTATTGTGTTTTGCTTCGCATTTTCGACAATTGCCGGCTTTGCATGCTTTTATTTGATGACCTTTTCTTAAGCAATTTAAACAAAGATTCTGCCTCTTGGCGAGTTGGATTCTATCATTGATTGAAAGTTTGATGAAATCCGCACAACCGTGAATGTAATGATTATTTCCGCAAGACGGGCATTTTGCGTCTGCGGACACATATGATCTTGAGGTGGGTTTCTCGCGCTGCTGCGCCCTTGGCTTACCCTGACCTTGTCGATCAGTCTGTGTTCGCTCTATGGCTTCTAACGAACTGGCTTTGTTGCGCAAAAATTGCAATAGAGTTTCCAATGTCACAGCTTGGTCTGCTCGTTGTTTCTCCCACTCGCGCTGAGTGATAGGATCGATTTTTTCGTTAATGATGTATATTAATAGCGTGCTCCAGTGCTGCGTGGGCTCCTTTAATGAAGCGAGTGTGAGTAAATTCTTTGAAACGTCGTCAATGAGTTTACGTATTTTTCCGGCTGATTCATTTGGTATTTGCTCCAGCGTGAAAAGTGCCTTTACATGGTTGTTTACCAGTAACCGATTGTTATTATAACGCTTGCATAGAATGTCCCATGCCATGTTATAATCTAAGGCCGTAAAACCTATGCATTTGATAACTTGTGCGGCGTCTCTGCTGAGCGCTGCTCGTAAGTAATGATACTTTTGTATCGGTTGTAATGCGGTGTCCGAGTGAATGAGAGATTCGTATGTATCGCGGAATTCAAGCCAATTTTGCGAAGAACCGTCGAATGTTGGTAGCGCAATCGTGGGAAGTTTGACTGCTCTTGATTGAAATGGGCTGTCGTTATGAACGGAAATATCTACTGCATCTGTAGTAGAAACCAGATTGACGTCACCTTTCGCGCTTTGTATTCCCGCCTGCGCATTTGAGATGGCCGAGAAATATGCATCTTCGAATGATATACTCTCTTCCGTTTCCGTCTCACTGTCGCCTAATGATTCGATTTCGTTTTGAATTTGTTCAAACTCGTCGAGAATGCATTCGCACTTGGCTAATCGTTTTTCTAACTCAATGACTCGTGCGCTACTGGGTTTGTCTGCACCGTCATTGTCAGACTTGAATTTATCAATAAATTATTGAAACGTGACTAATTTTGTTTTTAAAGTACTCCGCTTTCGGCGTAACGATTTTAACGCTTCTTCATTAGACATGTTAATATTGATAAATAACAGTGCAAATAGAATGCTGTAATGAGTATAAAGATAGGACTGGAATGGAGACTCACCGCTTGGTTGATAAGCCCTTCCGTCGTTCAGTTGAATACTGCTGATATTGAGAGTGCAAGCTCGCTGTTGCTTGCTGCACCGCTTGTCTGAGTCACCACTATGGCCTTGTGTACAATGTTGCTGCGGATAGTGATGGCTGACTTCTTCGCTGTTTGTTTCACTGAATTGAATTACACTTTTCACTACCAATCCGGTTCGAAGGACCATGTGGGGTTTTTTGACCATGCTGTGGTATGAAATCTTGCTGGTTGTAGGGTGTCGATATTAGTATGGACTGTATTTCTTGGTTTCAGCAGAAAAAAATGTAAAACAACTGCGTTGCACTATGCGCGTGGTTTTATTCGTGCTTGTCTTTATACTGACGAGAATGAACTGCACATTCGCAGTCAATTGCGCTGTTAAATCAGCGGTACTACAACTGTCAATTCACAACAATCATTGTAATTATTTTTTTAATGTAAAAATTTGTCAAATATTCAATAAATATACTTATATTTTGATAAATATTTGAATTTTATATAAAATTACTGCTTTAAAATTAACTCATTTGCAGGAGGCGAAATAAATAAGCTTTTTGGAACCGAGCCCAATGTAAGTAGGTATTTTGAAAGACCTATATATGTAGAATATATCTCTACAATTTTTTTACTTAATATTAATTTGGGTCCGATATATTAGTTTTTCCATTGAAATTTAATAATTTAAATAATGTTATTGGTTAATTTTTCGGGTCAAATATTATTGGGATATCCAGATGAGATCCAAATCTAAGTCTCTGAATTTTTTGGGAATTTTAAGTTGCTTCTACGTGGGTTAAAAAATACTCATCTAACTTAAAATTAATCCTAAAAAAGCTGACGTGTCTGCCACTGAACTTATACGCAATTTAATTAGTTCGTTAGAATAAAAAATATTTTGAAAAATTTAAATGTTTTATAAATTCTAATGTTCATTCCAAAATGAGTGTATGATATTATATTAGCGTATACGAAAGTATATTAACACACTTATGCACAGATATCTTATATTAATTTTAAGGAAATTTGAAATTTTGCTAAACATAACAAAAATATCGTCCGCTAAGTACACAAATGAAACAATCAGCAACAATACACGAACCATTCAATATAAGATCAGATTTATTATCGAGATAAAACGGAAACTGAAATTTTAGTTAGTCGTGGCATAGCGTATGACATCATTATAGCAGCCACCTTCAGTGCGGAGGTAGCACTACAATATTACGCGCTGCTTCACGTTATACGTCAGTATATGCTTGTCTGTAGATCAGCGACAGACATGCCGTGGCGAGTAGATCAACTACTGGCGGAGGTCAAATATATAGACTTAACCTCCGCTACTAAACGTGAGAAGTATTGAATGTAATATTGAAAATAACCTAATTTTTGTTGTAACCGGTAATTTTTCTGAAAATACTTTTTATATAAAAGTTATGCGTAAAATAAATATCTTTTATTTTCATTCTTACTAATTTTGCTGTAAGTACTACCGTTTTTGAGTTAATGCAGAATATTGAAAAAACACTCCTTTTTTTCGTAACCAGTACCTTTTTTTGAAAAAAATTTCAAATAAAAGTTATGCGAAATATCAGTATCTTTGATTTATGTTCTTAAAATTTTGCTGTAAAAACTACCGTTTTTGAGTTTTAGCAAAAGTGCAAAAAATGAATAGAGTAAACATGCACTTCCTGTTGGAATATTCTTTTTAAAATAGAAGATTTCCTGCCAGGCACATACAAACATTAAGTTTGAAGTTTCATAACTATCTTTTACCATTTAGGCTGTAGAGCGCACACAGACAGACAGACTCACACACACACAGACAGACATCATCTCAAAAATAGTCATACTTAATTCAGAGATTCAGTTGAGATGTTCGACGAGTACCGAGTGACGGAATAAAAATTAAAAAAATGTTGTTTTAAGCGTAGCAGTTCCGTGGCGAGATTATCTTCATGTCACTCCATCCGACGTTCAGGGAAACACCAACGCCACTGCCGGGCTCATGTCGGTCGAGGGGGATGTCAAATAAAGAGAATGAGGCTCTGAAGAGAAATAGATGGAGGCATGAATGAAGCGAGCCCGTCCACGGTACCAAGGAAATGCACCGGACTTATGTTCGCCTGGGTAACAAAATAACTTGATAAACAGAAATAAAAGAATAATGAGATGAAAAGTGTTTTCACAATTGAGTAAGAAACAATACGAGAATATACAAATTTTTATAATAAACAAGTAACAGACGGACTTCAGAGAATACGGGCAATTAAAGTTAACAAAAAATATAAAATAACCTAAAAATCACGTATGGTATCATACAGAATAGATTCTTATAAAATAAAACAAAAGTACTCGATTCAGTATTGCAAGACGAATCCCATGCGGAGAAGATAGTGTTACACTCGAAATAATCCACATATTACCAGCTGCTCGAACTTAAAATCATTACGAATGAATACTTTATTATCCGAAAATATACCTACATATAATAACCTCAGAATGCCTTAACTATAACTGGACGAACCAGATTCCGCATTTAAACTTATCATCTAAAAGTGGAAAATCGAACGTAGACTGGTCTAGTATACAAAATACACCACTAGACTTGCCTTTATTAACGTACCTTAGAGATATACTACTTTACGTATGGAACGTAATTACAACAATTGCAATACTACTTGTGCTGAATAACAACAAATTGCGGCGATCCGGACTCATCCAGGTAGCGAAATCACAGGTGACGAATTGAATTAGTTACACTAATGGCTATTGCGGATATACTAGCTTACCTCGCATGGAGGGCACAATAAGAAATAAGTAAAGACGGAATACAGTGCTGACGGCTTCGACGGTGCTTTAAGAAGA
>OX122906.1:7896783-7944283 GCA_944738965.1 Nebria brevicollis
CAATTCGTAAAGCTCCACAGCGACACCACCAGGACCTACGGGAATGCAAGGGGACATTAACGTGACTATAACTAAATTTTTTTGATTTGTTCTTAAAAATGTTTGGCCTGTTAAATTCTTTTGATTTCTGTCTCAGATAAACGTTCCTTTATTTTTGTTATTAGTGGTACACTTCACGGGTTAAGTACTATACTGTTTTTGTTATTTAATTCAATATAACGGTGAGATACACACACGGAGGTTTATTTGTTCCTACGCGGACTTCCTCACACCTACGCCGATTCCGTCTGCCCATCCTTCCTCGGCTTTCAGCTTACCCCGACCACTCCTGAGCTAGTGGGCCAAGCCCCTAATTTGACGGTGACAATATATATATACACATATATATATATATATATATATATATATATATATATATATAAATATATATATATATATATATATATATATATATATATATATATATATATATATATATATATATATATATATACATATATATATATATATATATATATATATATATATATATATATATATATATATATATATATAAATATATATATATATATATATATATATATATATATATATATATAAGAAGGTAAAAAGTAATAGAACAGAATTTAAATAACATGAAAAAAACAACAAACAATTTATTTTCACAATTAAATGACACTATACCATTAGTATTACAGTGCAACTTAATTTATAAAATCCCTTGCAACGATTGCACTAGCATATATACAGGCCAAACAAAAAGATACCTTAAAATTAGATTACAGGAACATAAAAGAAACCCGAAAAAAAAAACACTACAAAATAGGTTAAATGTGCCCTAGTAGAACACGGCCTTACAAAACAGCACTCTTTTAAATTTGAAGACACTAAAATAATTAAAAAGAAAAAAAATTACATAAGAGATTATCGTTATAAATGTTACATATAGCAAAGGATAAATATAATATTAATATGCAAATGGATATTGACAACTTTTCTGTAATGTATTATAACGTTTTCCATAAATATAATATACTATATTAGAACTTATAAACCACCAAAAAACAAAAAAACACTACTAAATATATACTAAGAACTATAAATTAAGAAGAAACAATTGGTTACTAATTAATTAAGAACAATTAGTTTCAAAGAATAAAGTAGCCACGTTTGCTTATAAAAAATCTTAAAACAACTATGATAATTTTTATAATTTATTGACTTATTTATTTATTTATCGTTTTAATTACGGTGAAGATTATGTGTATATAATATTTTAACATCATGACTGTCTATTTTGTTTTAATGGCAAACTGGGACTTTTAAATAAAATGTAAGTACTGGTGTGTATAATCGAGACATAATTTGTATTTTATACATATATATATAAGCTAGTGAAATTGAGTTCTATGATCCTTTGTAGGCTTTTGATGAAAACAACTGTGATTGTTGAAACGTTGAGCGTTTTTTATAAATTAAATACATTAACAGCAATCCTGCAAATTTTTTTTATTTATTATTAACTACACCAGTCGAAAAATTAATGAAATTATTATTATTATAGAATTTACGTCTATTCAAATGTATTCTGTTCATAGATGTTTAAAATTAATTTATAATAGAAACTATGTACTATGTACGGTAATTTGGAAACTAGTGAGTCCATTCATTTCATATTGAATTTTCTTTATTATTTTTGTTAATAATAATACCTTATTTACGTGTATTTGTAACTGTTTGTTAGCCACCTGCGCACTGAACGAGTGCACCATAATAATCCGCACCCTGCCCAATCGCAAAGCTCCCGGACCAGACCGCATAGAAAACCTCATCTTAGAAAATCTATCCCGAAAATCCATCGTACAATTAACGTATAACATAAATTCCATCACAAAGCTTCACCATTTCCTCACTGCATAGAAGAATGCCATAATCCACCCTATCCTCAAGCCTAACAAAGATCCTCATCACCCCGGCAATTATAGAGCAATTAGCTTCCTTAACACCCTCTCCAAACTGACCGAAAAGGTCATCCTATCCCGGGTAGACGATATCGATACAGGACGAAAAATTACCCCCGACATCCAATTTGGAATTAGGGCTAGGCACAATACTATACAGCAAGTATGCAGGATCGCAACCGATATCGCTACCCAATTTAACCAAAGTAAAGTTACAATCATGGCCCTGCTAGACATCGAAAAAGCTTTCGATAAGCTTTGGGTATCAGGGCTCATGGCCAAATTAATCAATAACCATTTTCTACCAATCCTAATAAAACTTATCCACTCATATCTAACCTACAGATCCTTCCAAACCAAAATAAATAACTCTCTCTCAACCTCTAAACCCATAATGGCAAGAGTCCCCCAAGGCAGCGTCATTGGACCCAAATTGTTTAACCTATACCTAAGCGATTTCCCCACTTTCCATAACTCGTATACGGCTCTGTACGCAGACGACACGGCCATCTACGCGCACTCATTCAGGGCGCAGGTGGCCAACAAACAACTACAAATACACATAGATATACTACAACGCTACTGGGAGAAGTGGAAAATTAAAATCAACGCCACAAAAACCGAAACCATAGTCTCTTCACGCAAATTCACACAAAACAAAGTAATCACACCACTACAAATACACAAACAAAAAATAACGCCCACACACACGGTTAAATACCTAGGCACACACTTATACCGAACACTAAGACATGGCCTACACATATCACACACAATTAAAAAAGCCCAACACGTAATCCGAAATCTCTATCCTCTCCTAGTTCAAAACAGTTCCCTTTCTATAAAAAATAAAATCCTCATGTACACCGCAATCAAACGCCCCATACTAACATATGCAGCCCCAGTTTGGTGTAACGCTTCAGCAACCGCACTAATCCCATTGCAACATCTCCAGAATAAATGCTTACGACTGGCCACCAGCTCTGGACGATACACACGACTAACAGACATACACGAAATCGTAAACATACCATACATAACACAATACATAAAACAAATATCACAAAATTTTTATAAAACACAGTTAAACTCAAACACACTCACAAAACACATCACAAAATTAAGACACGACGACACAACACATAGATTAAAGCATAAGCTCCCCTACCAGACACTACCCATATTTTCGGAAAGCCTCCATGAGCCGAACACGTAACACAGACACACACAACAACAATGCAACACACAACACGCATCACTATACAACAATAGAGTCAACCACAGATAGAGAACATTTCGCATAAATTTAATGTCCATAGAATCACCAATATTGTTAAATTTTAATTTAGTTAAGTTAGTTTATAAGTTTTATTAAAAATGCCATGCATTTAAATGGGTTTTTGTTCTTTTTTTTCCCATAAAACACAATCCTAACACGAATATAATGTAAACCAAAATGTAACAGAAAATAACACAATGTTTTAAGCACACAACGCAATATACACTCATACACAGATATACACTCCCTTTTGTGAGTAGGAGCTCTGATAAAACCAATCATGTGTTTCCATATTATTTAATATTAAATAATATTTGTATAAAGAAAAATAAATAAAAGAATTTCAAAATGAAAATGAAATGAACGGGTGCGCGTAGATGGCTGTGTCGTCTGCGTACAGAGCAGTGATCGTGTTTGGGAATGTGTAGAAGTCGCTTAAGTACAGGTAGAATAGTTTGGGTCCAAGGACGCTGCCATGGGGGACTCCTGTCATTATGGGTTTTGAGGATGATAATGTGTTATTTATTATGGTTTGGAAGGATCTATTAGTAAAGTAGGAGTGGATGAGTTTTATTAGGATTGGGGGAAACTGGGTTCTTATTAGTTTGGCCTTGAG
Source organism: Nebria brevicollis (assembly GCA_944738965.1). Taxonomy (NCBI): domain Eukaryota; kingdom Metazoa; phylum Arthropoda; class Insecta; order Coleoptera; family Carabidae; genus Nebria; species Nebria brevicollis. The sequence goes on from OX122906.1 coordinate 7,900,640, forward strand.
CCCTGCTACCTAAAGCTTGTCGAAAACTTTTTCGATGTCTAGCAGGGCCATGACTGTTACTTTGTTTATGTTAGATTGGGTACCGATATCGGTTGCGATTCTGCATACTTGTTCTATAGTGTTGTGCCTTGCCCTAAATCCAAACTGGATGTCGGGGATAATTTTCGTCTAGTGTCGATATCGTCTATCCGGGATAGAATAACCTTTTCGGTTAGTTTGGATAGGGTGTTAAGTAGGCTTATCGGTTGATAGCTACCTGGGTGTTGTGGGTTTTGTTTGGATTTAGGATGGCATGGACAATGGCATTCTTCCATGCAGCTGGGAAGTGGTGTAGTTTAATGATGGAATTGATGATATACGCTAACTGTATGATGGACTTCCGTGATAGGTTTTTGAGGAATAGGTTTTCTATATGGTCTGGTCCGGGAGCTTTGCGATTTGGTAAGGTGCGGATTATTTGGTTTAGGTCTGTGGGATTAGTTAGGAGTTTGGAAAGGATTTTATCTGTGGTTCTGTGTGTTGTTCTTAAGAAGTGTTGTGTTTCTAGAAGGATCTGCTCGTGTTCTTGAGTGTGCTGTGTATCGATTACATGTACGTTTGCTAGTTCACTAGCTATGGCTTCTGCTTTTTCAGGGTCAGAAGCCGCTGTGGTTGTGTTAGTTAGTGTGAGTGTAGGGATTGGGGTATATTGCTTTTTAAGATTTTTAGTGAGCCGCTAGAGGGAGTTGTCATTTGGGTTTAGTGAGGAGAGTTGGAGGGACCAGGTTGTGTTCTGATATTTTCTTATTAAATTTTGTATTATAGAATTCATGGCGTTGAGGTGTTGTCTGTTTAGTGGGAGGCGGGTCCTCTGCCATTATCTTCTTATGTTGTTTCGTTGTGTGATAGTGTCTAATATGTGTTGAGGCAGGTGAAGTGTGTGTATTTTTGTTTTTATGTTGTGTGCGTGTTCACGTTTGGCTGTATTTATTGCTTGTGTTAATTTGTGTGCTTCTTGGGTTGTATTTATGTTGTTGTTTATTGTGTTGTATTTGTCTTATGTGTGGCGGAAGTGTGGCCAGTTTGCGTGTTTGTCCGACGTGATGATTTTTGTTCTGTTGTGTATTTATTTATTGTGTAAGGTGAAGCTGATGGGGTTATGGTCTGAGCTGGGCTCAGGGACGGATTCAGGAGGGGTGATGTTAGGGACGTTTTTGTTTATTATGATGTCGATTGTGGAAGGCGTTGTTGCGATTTGTGGGTAGTGTGTTGGTGTATGTGGATGCATAATGATAGCGACGTGTGTGTTTGTGTATCTGTTGAGAGTGTGGCCGCTTGTGTTGTTTCTGTTGCAGTCCCAGTTTGTGTGTTTTGCGTTCAGATCTCCCATCACTAGTGTTTTGTTTTTGTGTAATACGGTTGTGAGATCGGCGTTTGTAATGTTGTTTATTGGTCTCTTGAATGCTGCAGTGATTATGGTGTTGTCTGTTAGTTTTATGCTAAGTGTTTCTAGTGTAGTGTGTATTGGTACTAGTAGTGTATGTGGTACGTTGCATTTTATTAATATTGCTACGCCTCAAGCCGGTACCGGTCCTTGCAGTGGCCTATTAGCTCTGTAGGTGGTATATGTATGTATTTTAAGTTTACGTGTGGGTGTGAATTTTGCTTCGTTTAGTGTCATGATGTGTATGTTGTGTGTGATCATGTACTGCTTAAGCTCCCCTACCTAACCTAGTATTTCGTTTGCGTTCCATGAGCTGATGTTCAATGTTGATTTGTTTTTAAATGTTTTATTGGTGTACATTTTGCGTGAAATTCATGAATACGGTAAAGTGTTGTTGCTTATTTTTAGCCTTTTCAAGGGCGTTGTTTAGGTCCTTCAGGGCACGTATCATGTTTATGATATTTATTAATTCGTTCAGTCTGTTCATTTCTGTAAAAAAGTCGGTCACGTCGTCATTGTTGTTGTTGCTGTCTTGGGAATGTCGTGGGGTTTGGGGCTGGCGGTGAAACGGTTGTTTGGTTGTTCGGAGTGAGGGAAAATCTTGCTGGGTTAGGTTGACTTGGTCGGGGGCGGGGTTGGTAAAAGTAAAAGTGTGTGGGGTTTGGGTTTCCAGTAGGGAGTCATTTATGTATTATTTTTGTCTAGTTTGTTTTGTTGGCTTATTAGTCGTTTGTTCGTCCAGTTGTCGGATACGTGCCACGTGGTGCGCAGGTGGTGGGGGAGTCCTTAGTCTTTGTGCAAGTCGTAGTCATGTGGTCTTTTGCGCATTTTAGGCTTTTTGGTGGCAGTCGGCAGTTTGTAATTGCGTGCCCCCACTGTTGGCAACGGTGGCACTGGATGATCCTCATTCGGTTGATGTGCCTCTCCCACGCTACTTTCGTGTGAAAGACGTATTTGGTATCGAAGTTGAGTTGGGTCACCGTGTGCGTGTTACCCACCGTTACCAGGTATGGTATTCCTCATTTTGAATACCTTGTGCGTCTATATGTTATTGTCATGTAGTTCCGTGGTTACTTCCTCGATCGTCGGGTCGTTATCGTACCCTCGGATGACGAAGGCATGGGTCTTTGTGGTTCTGTACGTGTATGTTTAGTAATGAAATTCGACGTCATTGTTCATGTCAGTGATAATTTTTTGTCTTTCGTTCTCGTCGTGTATGTTAGTGTTATTGTTTGTGTATGTGTAGTGGTATCCTTTAGTCTCGTGTGTTTGCAGGTCATTTGTCACTTCGTTGGGTTTTTGGGAATTCCGGGTATAATAATGGGTGGGGGAGGGTGGCGTCTGGTTGGTTGTTGTGGTTTCGGGTGCGAGGGTGTGTCTGTCTCTGTTTCGTCTTCATGTTCAGTTTCGTCTGCGTCTGTTAGTGGTTTTATTTGTTTTTCGTGGTAGTTGCTTTTTCGGGCAACTCCGCTTTAGGTTTGGCGGTCCGGTTAGGGTGCTTAAATACCCCCGGGTCTTCGTCGTCCGCGGACCGCAATCTTATTCTGGCGATTCTGTCTGTTCTGTTTTTGTTTGTGTGTTTAGTGTGTGTTTGTTTGTGGTCCGTGCGGCGAACAGGTCACTCACCTTTTTTGTGTGATGTTTGCAACTATTTTTGAGTAATTGCAGAAACTGCAAAAAATGACTAGAGTAAACATGCACTGCCCGTCGGAATATTGTTTTCAAAAATAAAAGGTGCACACCTCAGGTAAATGCAAACCTTAAGTTTAAGGTTTCATAATTTTAGCTTGAACGGTTTAGGCTGTAGTGAGCATACGCACACAGACACACACACATACACAAACATACACACAGAGACAGGCGCCATTCCAAAAATAGTTATAGTCGATTCAGGGAAGGTCAAAACGTATATTTCCGTTAAAATCTCGAGATCGAAATTTTTCATGTTTACAATACTTACTTATACAGTGTATAAGACAGTAAAAATAATTAATCTGATAACTGTAATGGAAAAAAAATAGGCATCTTAAAAGAAGTTATTTTAAAATCTTGTAAATCTCGCAGTTTCAGTAGATAAATTGTTCCTAGCAATTGCTTACGTATATCATGTAATTGATTAAGAAACGCAGTTATATTTCTAAATAATTTTTTTAATCTATAATTTCTGTAGATCAAATATCAACTAAAATTACTACTACTTCAATTAGTACTTATAATTCCTAGGAAATGAAAAGAAACATATTCTAACATAATTTTAATGTTGTATGTTAAATCTAAATAAATATAAAAGAAAACGTTATTCCATGATATATTTAGGTATATTTGCTTAATATTAAATATTTATATAAACATAGATAATATAGATAGTGTTAACAGATTTATCTAAATGAACTGCAGACATTATCATAAGCACATCTGAGAATTTGTTAAATTTTCAAATATATGAACCATATATAAAAATATTTGAAATTATGATAAATATAACTAAATTATTTTATAATCATTGACAATTTATCATTTTTAATAAAAATTTAAAATAAAATATATACATGTATTAATTTATTTGGTTGATTGAAAATTTTGGTTTTTAAGGTCATACGTATTTAAAGTACTATTTTTATTTTGACTCTCGTTGAACGTTGACACATGCATAATGAATGTATTCTCACTGATTAATATATAATATGCAAACAACATAAGTTTCATAAAAGCTTATTTGAAACTCACAGCAAATCTGGTCTAATTTTTCACAAATTTTCACCGATTTTCCACAGCGATATTTTCATCTTTAATGCTTGAACTAAGTTAACGAATGCCGTAGTTTATAGCTCACATTTGTACTATTTGTGCTAGGTATAAATTTGATTTAATAAACAAAACCCACTCAACTGACATGTAAAACTAAATTTTAATTGAAATTTTACATAATTCTAATTCATAAAATGTAATTCAACTATTCGTTAACAATATGAAATTACTTCACTCGATATATAGTAGCATCTGAAGCTTTATTTAATAAAAGTTCGAATAGAAGAATAGTAAATTTATTTTTATTTAATTATTTTTAGCTAATAAGAAATTATTACTACTCTAATAAGTAAACTGTAACAAAGGTGCATCTTATAAGAACTTGCACGCGTTTCTTAACTATATGCGTGTAGCGATGTTTCTTCTTATATTCACCTGGTGGTTGGTTTTTATGTGAAGTTTGCTAATACACACTTTAAGGTCCAGACTGGGGTTAGCTCGTGAGAGATTAAATTGGTTCAACAATAAATAACAATTAAATTCAAAATGACAAAATATAACAAATATGAAAATAACAATGACATTACAAAATACTTATATAAAACATAACACTAATCCGCGACAACAACACTACAAGTAAACTCAAACACAAGTTACCCTATCAAAACTAACCCATATTTCTAGAGGGGTTTCATGACCTGAACACTAACACGCACAACAACACTGTACACTACACACACGCACACTACACAACACAAAACAAAACATATTTTCATACACAAAACTGTACATCCATCACCAACAAACATGTAAATATTTTAAATTAGTTAAGTTAGTTTGTAAGTTTTAACAAAAATATTGTTTTCAATTTATTAAATGGGTTTTCTGGCATCTCTTCTCCTACAAAATACAATCCCAACACGCAACGTACAACAAATATTTATAACAAATACAAATACACAATGTTCAAGCGCACAACGCAATAACACACATACACAGATATACACTCCCATTGTGAGTAAGAGTTCTGACAAAACCAACCATGTTGTCCACACATTAGTATATAAGTATTATTGTAATTAAAATTAAAATAAATAAATTATATATATATATATATATATATATATATATATATATATATATATATATACATATATATATATATATATATATATATATATATATATATATATATAATTTATTTATTTTAATTTTAATTACAATAATACTTATATACTAATGTGTGGACAACATGGTTGGTTTTGTCAGAACTCTTACTCACAATGGGAGTGTAAATATATATATATATATATATATATATATATATATATATATATATATATATATATATATATATATATATATGTGTGTATAAATTAAATACTCAATATTTAAATAACTAAATCTTTTATATTTCGTATAATATTAAATACAACACAAAAATAAAACATATTCTCATACACAAAACTGCACATCCATCACAAATGTGTATTTATTTTTAATTAAGTTAGTCTGTGAGTTTTAGCAAAAATATTGTTTTCAATTAATTAAAATGGGTTTTTTGATACCTCCTTTCCCACTAAATACAATCCCAACACGCAATTTAAAACAAAAATTTATAACACTTATAATAACTCAATGTTCCAGCGCATAACGCAATAACACACAAACACAGATATACACTCCCCATGTGAGTAGGAACTCTGACGAAACCAACCATGTTGTCCACACATTAGTATATATGTATTATTGTATAAAAAATAATTAATTAAAAAACAAATAAAGAGAATTCAAAATCAAAATGAAAAATGGGAGACCGGGGTTCGATTCCCCGTCGGGGAGGTAACTTTTGCTGGTATATTTACAAACGCAATTAACAGATCCCACAAAAATTAGTCGCCCAACGTGGGGCTCGAACCCACGACCCTGAGTTTAAGAGTCTCATGCTGTACCGACTGAGGTAGCCGGGTGATAATTACGATAATTTTTACTAAATTTAAAAAATTTTATTACTAGGTAAAATATATTTTTGTAGAAACTATTTGGGTAATCATCTTTTTGCAGTCTACCCTTTAGAGTTCACATAAAATAATTGCTTCAAAAAATTCCGGTACCGGGAATCGAACCCGAGCCTGCTGGGTGAAAGCCAGCTATCCTAGCCACTAGACCATACCGGAGAAGAAATTCCGAAACTGGGATCGAACCAGGGACCTTTAGATCTTCAGTCTTCTTTTCATTTGTTTCCATTATCAATATTCTATATTACTTTAATTAAAATTACATTAATTTCTTAAAAACTAATGTTTGAACAACATGGTTGGTTTTGTCAGAGCTCCTACTAACATGGGGAGTGTATATCTGAGTATGTGTATAATTGCGTTGTGCGCTTGAACATTGTGTGATTGTCTTTGTTATAATTTTTATTTTTATTTGTATATTGGGATTGTAATTTGTGGGAAAGGAGGTACCAAAAACCCATTTAATTATTTGACAAAATGAAAATTAATTTTGTTAGAACTTACTAACTTACTTAACTAATTTAAAATCAGTTATATTTTATATAACAAAACATTATGGATGATTGATGGTACATTTTTGTGTGTGTGAAAGATGTTTTGTTTTGTGTTGTGTTGTGTAAGGTATTGTTGTATGTGTTAGTGTTAGGTATTCTGCTCAAGAAACTCCTCATGAAATATGGGCAAGCCTTGGTAGGGAAGCTTGTGTTTGAGTCTACATGTCGTGTTGTTGTCGCGAATTTGTGTGATGTTTCTTATAAGTGGACTTTAAATAAATTGTGTATTTTTGTAAGATTTTTGTGATGTGTATTGGATGTAATCACGGATATAAAGTATGCTTGTGTCTTCGTGTAATTGTGTTATGCGTTTGTATCTTCCAGAGCTGGTCGCCATGGGAAGACATTTATTTTGAAAGCGTTGCAGTGGTAGAGTGGTGGTGATCGGTGCGTTACACCAGACCGGGGCCGCACACATGATGATGGGGCGAATGATTGATGTACAAATGAGGAGTTTATTTTTTACAGTAAGGGAGCTATTTTTAACAAGGAGAAGATAAAGGTTGCGAATTACGGCTGATGCTTCGTATATTGCGTGTTTAATATGTTGGTTGTGTCTTAGGGTTCTGTACAAGTGTATTCCCAGGTATTTTGCTTTGTTTATAGGTGTGATATTTTGTTTGTGTATTTCGAGTGGTGTGAATAATCTCGGTTGTGTCAATTTACGAGTAAAAACTATGTTTTCGGTTTTGTTTGTATTTATTTTCATTTTTTACGTGTCCCAGTAGTGTTCTTATATATTTATGTGTATTTGTGTTTGTTTTCTGGCTACTTGGGTGCTGAAGTAGTGTGAGTATTTTGCTGTGTTGTCTGCGTATTGGGCTGTGTGTGTATTCGGGAATGTGAGGATGTCACTAATGTTCAGGTTAAAGAGTTTTGGACCAAGGACGCTTCCCTGTGGAATTCCTGCTACAATGGATTTACGGTTTGAGAGGGAATTATTAATTTTGATTGTGAAGGATCGGTTTGTGAGGTAAGAGTAGATCAGTTTGGTTAAAGTGGGAGGGAATTGGTAGGAGATAAGTTTGGCCACGAGTTCTACTGTCCAGACCGTATCGAAGGTTTTTTCGATATCCAGTAGGGTCATGACCGTGACCTTATTTTTATTGAATTAGGTCGCGATATCGGTTGCAATCCTGCACACCTGCTGCACCGTGCAATGCCTGGCTCGGAAGTCAAACTGGTGATAAGGTGTGAGTTTTTGTCCTGTGTCGATATCGTCGACCCGGGAGAGGATGATCTTTTCGGTGAGCTTGGAGAGGGTGTTTAAAAGGCTTATGGGGCGATAACTTGTGGGTGCGGATGACACTTTATTTGGGATTGGGTGGACAGTAGCAGTTTTCCAGGCAGCAGGGAAGTGGTGCAGTTTGATTATGGAATTTAATATGTAGTGGAGTTCAATGATGGATTGTCTTGAGAGGTTTTTCAGGATACGGTTTTCTATTTGGTCGGGGCCAGAGGCTTTGCGGTTGGGTAGGATTTTAATTATTTTGGTTAACTCGGATGGGATAGTAAGGAGTCTGGCCAGCGTTTTGGTGTCAGTGTGATGTGGAATGTTTAAATATTGTAGTGTCTTGTGTGATTTTATCTTGTGTGGGGGTGTTTGGCATGTGTGTTACGTGTATTTGTTCAAAAGTGTTAGCTATCAACTCTGACTTGTCCTCGTCGGTGATAGCTGTTTTTTTATTGTGTGTGAGAGTGGATATTCTGGTGTAAGGTTTTTTGAGTGTTTTTGTAAGCCGCCAGAGGGAGTTGTCATTGGGGTTGAGGGCGGAAAGTTTAAGGCACCATATGTTATTTTTGTGTGGTTTAATTTGGGTTTTAATTTGTGAGTCTAGTGTGTTGAGGTGTATTCTGTGTAGGGGAGTGTGTGTCCTCTGCCATAGTCTTCTGGTGTGATTTCGTTGTATAATTAATTGTGTTATGTGTGGTGGCAAGTTAAGATTGTGTGGGTTCACTTTAATGTTGGTTGTGTGTTTCCGTTTTGCTATGTGTATAGCGTTTGTGAAGTGTTCTATTTGTGCATCGATGTCTTGTGTTGTGTGTATTTGATTGTTGATGGGGTTGATCGTGTCAAGTGTTTTGCGAAAGTGCGCCCAATTTGTGTGATTGTATGATGTGATTGTTTTAGTGGTGTTTTCTATGTGTTGGTTAGTTAGCTGGAATATGATTGGATTGTGATCTGAGTTAAGCTCGGGTAATGATATGGGGGGAGTGATGTTATGAACATTTTTGTTTATGATTACGTCTATGGTGGAGGGCGTATTTCCGTTTTCGGAGTGGTGTGTGGGAGTGTTTGTGTGTAGTATGATGGCGACCTGTGAGTTTAAGTTTGATTTGAGTGTGCTGCCGTTTGTGTTGTTTGTAATGCTATCCCAGTCCGCGTGTCTCGCGTTGAGATCGCCGATCACGAGTGTCTTGTTTTTGTGTAATAATGTAGTGAGATCTGTGCGTGTGGAGTTGTTTATTGGCCTGTTGTAGGCAGCGTAGATTACTGTGTTGTCTGTAAGTGTTATATTTAGTGTTTCTAGTGTAGTGTGTGGGTTTGGTGTGAGTGTGGGTAGTATGTTGTTTTTGAATAACACCGCATCACTTCTAGCGGGTACTGGTCCCCGCTGTGGTCAGTCAGCTCTGTATATTGTGTATTTGTGTATTTTAAATTTCTGTGAGTCTTTGAGTTTTGTTGCGTTGAGTAGGCAAATGAATATGTTGTGTATTTGTAGAAAGTGTGTTTGTTAACCTACCTTACCCATAACTCCATTGGCGTGACTAGAAAAAATGTTAAGTGTTGTTTTGTGTTTAAATGTTTTAGGTGTGTACATTTTTTGTGAATGAAAGATATATTGTAAAGTGTTCAGTGGATCTATTGGCTTTGCTTTAAGCGTTATTTAAGTCTGTAATGGCTCGTAGCATGTTTGTGATGTTTATTGTGGCTTTTAATTTCTCCATTTCGGAGAATAACCCCGTCAGTTCGTCGATATCGTGGTTTTCGTTGCTGTCCTATGTCTGATGCTGTTGTGGATTATCTGGCGGATGGGATTTTGTTTGTTTTGGAATTGGAAGCGCTGGGATGTATTGTTTTTTAGGGAGGGTGTTTTATTTAATAAGTTGGGTTTTAGGGTTGGGTATCTTCCAATGAACGTTGGAAGGGATTGGTGCGTCTATGTACGTAGTGGTCTTTGCAGTCAGTGGTCTATTTACTTCCATTACTTTGACCTTATTTAGGTAGACGAGGCATTCCGTGTAATTTGCGGGATGTGGGCCTGTGCAGTTGGCACAAGTAGCTGGTGTGTCCGGGGTCTTGGTGCAAGTTTGCGTGAGGTGGCCCTGCGCACACTTGAGGCACCGGGGGCAGAGCCTCCAGTGCGCTGTAGCATGTCCCCATTGCTGGCAGCGATGGCACTGGATCACGTGTTTTTTAATCACGGGACGCTCCCACTCTACCTTCACATGGAAGAGGTATATCGCTTCCTTGTGTAGAGATTTGATGGTGTGTGCGTTGGAAGTTGTGATAAGGTAGAGGAGGCGTCTTGTGTTTCGCATTCGAAACAGTTTATGGACTTCAATGCCCAGCGTGGTGATCTCTGTAAGCAGCTCCTCGATGTCCGGAGCACTATCCAAACCCCTGAGCATGAATGCATGTGTTTTGGTTTCCCTGTTGGTGTAGGTGTAATAATGGAAGTCTGAGTCTAAGTTTATGTCAGTTATTAGTTTTTGTCGTTCTGGTTCTATATGTATGTATATGTTGGTCTTGTTATTTATTTATTTATTTGATGTGGTAGCCTTGCGTGGCGAATTTTTGTATATATGTTGTCAATTTGGTCAGGCTGTTAGTCATGGTTGGTATAATTATTGGAAGGGGTGGTCGGGGTGTTTTAGTCCATGGTTCGTCGATGTCTTTGTCGTCTTGGTCTGTGTCCGAGTCTTCGTGGTCAGTTAAGGAGTGGAATCTGTTTTTTGTATGCGTTGTTGTCATCTGTGTTTTTGTCGGAGCCTTGCTTGTCCTCTTGGGCACCTTGAATCGCCTTCCATGTGGGGGTGGGCTGTCATCCCTAAGTCTTACATAGGCTTTTTGGGTGTCAAATAAGGCACTTATCCGGAAATGACCTATGCCGGTAGGGCTGGGAGTCGGATCCTCGGTAGTTCTCGTGGAGGGTAGGGGTCTTCTTCCTCCATTGGGGTGATGGTTTCTCCACTAAATTCGAAGTCCTTCTTTGGGGTAGGTTCCTGGTGGGAAAATTCGAAAGTACCTGGAAGGCTTCCCAGGTGCTGTTCCTTGGGGTACAAGAGGTAACCCTAAGGTTTTCCCTATGTCTTTGCCCTGAGGCTCACTTTTGGTTTATTTTTTGGTGCACTTTGATTATTTTCTCTCGTATTGTTCATACAGTTAGCCTGTACGAGAGGTTTAATTATTATTTAAACAATAGCGAACTTGCTTTAAACAATGATTAGAACTTTATTAATATCAGACTGAATTCGGTATATACGTCTGTACAGCACGAGGGATAAACTCAGAACGGATGTACGCTCCACTGCTCTACCAATTGAGCTACGAAGCCCACGACGAATAACCGATGAATTATTCTCAAGTTCGAATTCTAGAAGTGGCCTAGCTTAGTTACTAATGAGTCTTCGGATAAGATAGTTAGATAGACTCATTAGTAACTAAGCTAGGCCACACCTAGAATTCTAACTTGAGAAAAATTCATCATTCATCATAGTCGCACCAATCCCTTCCAACATGCTTTTGTAGAAACCCAACCCTAAAACCCGACCTATTAAACAAAAGACCCTCCCTAAAAATAAGACTTCCCTGCGCTCCTAATTCCAAAACAAATAAAACCCGTCCGCAAACTTATCCACAACAACAGTATCAGAAACAGGACAGCGACGAAAACCACGACATCGACGAACTGACAGGGATATTCTCCAAATTGAGAAACTAAAAGCTACAATAAGCATCACGACCATGCTAGGAGCCATTAATGACTAAAATAACCCATTAAGCAAAGCCAATAGTTTCACTGACTACTTTACAATATTTCTTTCAATCACAAAATATGAACTTGTTAGTGTTCGTGTTAATATTAGTGTTGTGCCTGTGTTGGTTCCAGCATCGTAGCATCATCTAAATATTTATTTAGATTTAAATATTACTTAATAAGCACTCGAATAATATATTGGTTGTTACATGTTATAGATGAGTGTGCAACATTATTATATTGTTGGTTGATTATAAACGTTGATGTAATAATTGTAATACGTCATACCCTGACTTGAACGTACTGCTCGTGATAAAATATATATATATATCTTTTTACTTTCGTGGCGAACAGACGTCAAGAACCAGGTTTTGACAGACGCTCCATGTGTATTAAATAAAACGATTGTAGTTTATAACAAATAGTATTTTTTTTATTAACCTCTGCTATAAACTATAACATCAGAAGTGGGATACTTACGCTGACATATAATAAGTGGAATAGTGCTACGTTATAGCAAAAATATAAATGGCAACTCCAACCGAAAACCTCGACACACAAACACCGTATATGCAAGTGATGATGCAATTGCTGGAACGATTAGTTAGCAAGGCAGATTCACACAAACAGCCAACCCTAGTCCAAGGGCCTGTAGCTCTTCCAAGTTTTCATCCTGAAAACCACGCAGATGGAGCTATCACCTGGTGTGATAAAATTGAAGAAGTTGGTAAAGCTTTTCAGTGGGGTTCCATCGAAATGCTATCAAGAGCGATTCCTGTCATGAAAGGAAAAGCAGCCGTACGGGCCGAGAGATGGTCACCTAGAACTAGAAGTTGGGAATCTTTCCGAAAAGATGTTACTGAAGCTTTTCCGGTTAAAAGAAATCTAAACAGTCGTCTGATGAAGGCCGCGAATTATAGTTCCGACGAAACTGAAACGTACTGTGAGTATGCGAGGGAAAAATTACATCTGTTGGAACAAACTAAGGTAACTTTTTCTGTAATGCAATTGCTTGAAATTATCATCGGAGGAATTAAAGACCATTATGTTAGAACAAATGCCCTAAATAGTAATGTCACTTCTATTGCTGATTTACTGTTACTTCTTAATGATTTTTCTAAACGAAGTCGCAAACGAGCTATGCCTGATGTTTCTACTGATATTAAACGTCCTCGAATGGACCGTAGGGTTTGTTATAACTGTAATTTGCCCGGTCACATCAAGCGCGACTGTCGTAAGCAAATTAAAACTAATAATTTCCTAAATGATAAGACTAATACAAATGTGACAATTCCCCGTAATGAAACCAGGGTTATTATTTGCGATTATTGTAAGAAACCTGGCCACAAAGCGGAAAACTGTTTCCGTAATCCCGCCTTGAAACCTAAAGATCTCCCCAAGTCTGTACATACGATTCAAGCAGTAGATGCCACCCAATGACTAGTACAGGCTCATGTAAATAACTTTCCCATAACATGTTTAATCGACACAGGTGCTGAATGTTCATTAGTTCAAGATAAGTTCCTGGAAAACTCAAAAATATTAGCCGCACCATGCGAAGTGTCTATAAAAGGCATTGCGTCAGAAGTTTTAACACTGACTCATCAAGTAGATATAACGATTCAACACAACGACTTCTCATTTAAGTTATCGTGCTACGTAATTCCGTCAAACTACCTGACATCTACAGTTCTTATCGGTCGAAATATATTTCAAAACCCTTATATCCAAATATCACATGATATGTATGGGCCGAAATTGGTAATGAAACATTCTATATTGATGACTCAAATATTGCCGACTCACATTGTAACAGATCTTCCAACCGAAAGTCAAAATCCCTTGTTAGAATTGCTAAACAGTCATAAAGCCCATATTACGGTAGGAAATAAAGTAACCGCATTACATACGACACAATTAGAAATTCGCTTGACCGAGAACAAAATTATTTCATTAGCACCTTACCGCGAACCTTGGGACATAAAAATGCGAATAAACACAATAATCGAAGATTTACTCAAAAACGGAATTATTCGTGAAAGTGAATCGCCATACGGTTTTCCTGTTAGATTAGTACGTAAACCAAATGGATCAGATCGTTTATGTATAGATTATAGAGCTCTTAACAAAATAACCGTTAAAGACGTTTATCCCTTGCCCAGAATTGAAGATCTCATTGATAAAGTAGCAGGGTCAGAATATTTTACTGCCCTAGATATGGCTGCTGGTTACCACCAAATACCAGTGTCGGAATCATCAATTCCTAAAACCGCGTTTGTTACTGCAAGTGGTCATTATGAGTATGTACGAATGCCATTTGGCTTAGCTAACGCTCCTGCGGTATATCAGAGAGCAATTACTGCGGCATTGAAAGGGTTAACTGATAAAATTGCTTTGGTATACCTAGATGATATACTGATTCCTTCCAAAACCGTTGAAGACGGCATGCAGAGACTACGTCTTGTGTTAGCTGCTCTAGAAAAAACTGGCTTCTCATTAAATTTAAAGAAGTGTAAATTCTTAGTTAAAAAAATTGTATATCTCGGACACGAAATTACGGGTGAAGGTGTTAGACCAAATGAATTGCGTGTAAAAACTGTATTAGAAGCACCAGTTCCTAAAACTGTTAAACAAGTTCGCCAATTTTTAGGGTTAACCGGTTACTTCCGGAAGTTCATACCCAACTACTCAAGAGAAGTGGCTTGTATTACCAAATTAACCCGTCAAAATGAAATATTTGCATGGACAGACGAACAAGACACAGCGCGAAAATATATCTGCAAACATTTGACTCAGAAACCCTTGCTTTCGATTTTTGACAGAACTCTTCCAACCGAATTACATACGGATGCTAGTTCGATTGGCTATGGTGCAGTTCTATTTCAGAAGCATTTTAGAACCCTTAAGGTTGTGGCATATTTTAGTAAAAGAACCACCTCAACCGAAGCGAACTACCACTCATACGAACTCGAAACATTAGCGGTGGTTAACGCAGTTAAAGCTTTTAGAATTTATCTATTAGGTATAAATTTTAAAATTATCACGGATTGTGCCTCACTACAGGCCACCCAAAATAAGAAAGATATCATCCCTCGAATTGCAAGGTGGTGGTGAGAATATCTTCAAGAATTTACATTTACAGTCGAATATCGCAAAGGAGAATTATTGCCTCATGTTGACTATTTAAGTCGTAACCCAATCCCTTTGATTGTAAATATCGCTAATCTCATGCCCTGGATAGTTATTGAGCAAAACAAGGATACAGATATCCGACAACTAACGTCAGAATTAACAATAAATCACAACTGTGACAGAAATTATACTATTAAGAACCAGACATTGTTGAGAAAAGTAATAATTGAAAATAAACCACAATATAAAGCTGTTATTCCTAAAAAGCAGAGGTGGAATATTTTAAAAATATTTCACGACGGACAAAGTCATGTCGGGTGGGAAAAGACACTCAGAAAAATTCAGTGTAGCTTTTGGTTTAAAGGAATGACTAAATTTGTGCGAAAATATTGTAATCACTGTCTAGTTTGCTTTACAAGCAAACGACCCTCCGGTCCAAAAAGGGGTTTCTTGCATCCAATAGATAAAACACCTACACCATTTCATACCCTCCATGCCGATTGTATGGGGCCTTTAAAAATTACATCTACAGGTTTTAAACATATAATTTTGCTAATTGATGCTTTCACAAAATATATTATACTAGTACCTATACAAAAATTAACTAGCGCTGCAGCTGCCCAGGCATTAAGTCCCTATTTAGAATTATTTGGAACACCTAGACGATTCATATCAGACAAAGCTGGTAATTTTATAGGTTCCGAAATGAAAAACTTATTGAAATCTCTCAATATCGAGCAGCACGCTATAGCAAAAGAGGTGCCTCGCGCAAATGGTCAAGTTGAACGATATGTTCATACCGTTTCCAACTTACTTATCACAAATCTAACAGATGTGTCAGAATGGACGAGCGAGTTAGCTCAAATACAGCTCTCTTTAAATACAACTGTCCAAAAGACGACGGGGTATTCCCCCTTATATTTACTCACGGGACAGATAGCAAACTGCCCACAAATACAAACTTTATTAGACCAGACAGAAACTGACACTGTCACCACTAATTTAGAAGAAGATCGTCAATTGGCTTATAAACGAATGTGTTTACAAGCCGAGAAAGGTAAAACAAGGTTTGACGCAAAACGAGTAAAAGGACCCTGTTTGAATCTTGGTTGTTACGTAATGGAATCTGCAAGAGAGCGAAATAGTAAACTATCACCTAAAGTCAAGGGACCATTACAAATAACAAAAATTTTGGATAATGATAGATTCGAGGTCCTGTGTCTTAACTCGGGTAAAAGACATACAGCTGCGTTGGAGCACTTAAGAGTTTGGCCCGGTATGTGGTCTGGAGATATGGATGGTAAGAGAAATAAACTTTTTTTTGTATATTTACATGATTTTTAATATATATGTGACACGGGCAACGCCGTCCCTAAACTTATTAAAGTTATACGGTAGTCCCATGGTTTAATATATATGTGAGACGGGCAACGCCGTCCCTGAACTTAATTAAGTTATACGGTAGTCCCATGGTTTAATATATATGTGAGACGGGCAACGCCGTCCCTGAACTTATTAAAGTTATACGGTAGTCCCATGGTTTAATATATATGTGAGACGGGCAACGCCGTCCCTGAACTTATTAAAGTTATACGGTAGTCCCATGGTTTAATATATATGTGAGACGGGCAACGCCGTCCCTGAACTTATTAAAGTTATACGGTAGTCCCATGGTTTAATATATATATATGAAACGGGCAACGCCGTCCCTAAACTTATTAAAGTTATACGGTAGTCCCAGGGTTTAATACATTTGTGAGACAGACAACGCCGTCCCTGAACTTACTAAAATTATACGGTAGTCCCGTTGTTTAATAAAATAATAGAATGAGAAACACCGTCACTGATAATACGGTAGTCCTTAGTAAAGTTCAAGAATAACTTAAAATTATCCCTGAATCAACTTAGTTGGACATGCAAAACGTATATATGTACATATAAATATAAATATGTAACTCAAAGCAAGGATTGGCGAATAGTGCAATAATTATCAATATAATTATTGTTTGGCTTTAGATCTTTATTCGGAAAGCGAATCGGAATAAGATGACATCACGGATATAAGTTCGAGGACGAACTTAGTATCAGGATAGCCGTGTTAGTGTTCGTGTTAATATTAGTGTTGTGCCTGTGTTGGTTCCAGCATCGTAGCATCATCTAAATATTTATTTAGATTTAAATATTACTTAATAAGCACTCGAATAATATATTGGTTGTTACATGTTATAGATGACTGTGCAACATTATTATATTGTTGGTTGATTATAAACGTTGATGTAATAATTGTAATACGTCATACCCTGACTTGAACGTACTGCTCGTGATAAAATAAATATATATCTTTTTACTTTCGTGGCGAACAGACGTCAAGAACCAGGTTTTGACAGACGCTCCATGTGTATTAAATAAAACGATTGTGGCTTATAACAAATAGTATTTTTTTTATTAACCTCTGCTATAAACTATAACAAACTCACCTAAAACATTTAATCATAAAACAGCACTAAACTTTTGTTCATGGAACGCCAATGGAGTTATGGGTAAGGTAGGTTAACTTAAACACTTTCTACAAACACACGGCATCATAATAAAACTAAAATAAAAACACACAGAAATAACACATGGTCCCTTAAACTTTCCGCTCTCAACCCTAATGACAACTCTCTCTGGCGGCTGACAAAAACACTTAAAAAACGTTACAGCAAAATTCCCACTCCCACACACAACAACATAACAGTTATCACCGACGAAGATAAGTAAAATTAAAATTTATTTAAATTCAGTAAATTTTTCAACAAACGTTCGGTTTTTTCATCGATACTGGCCTTTAAGGCCATAACACACAAGGAAAACCGCCGTCTGAGCCCCCCAGCTGCCCTAGACACATTTTCCTTTAGGGAGAAAGCCTCTTCAGGGCGACTCCAACCAGAAGGTTCGTTTCTGACGACATTTGAAGAAGACTTAGCCTCGACGTGCGAGTTTTTACTGCAGAAACCAGACGTAAACCCTAAATCAGACCTTTGCTCCACTGTTGAAACAGTGATGGAGATGGACGAATACTTCGCCCCCAAACCACCACCTGAAACATCAACACCTGGCCTGACTAACAAAGTCATATCATAGGTAAGCGAGGCCTTTACTATGACCAAATTCTACAACATAAACACTTATAAAACCACAACTACGACGTCGACTACCGAAGGAATATTCATATCTCCCAAACCCAAACAAATTGCCCAAACCCCGAAAGACACTACTCCGATCCCAACAAAAACTCAAAACAAATATACCCCTCTAACACCCACTCCCAACAACGACTACATATACAACGAAGATGAAGATATAGATGAACAAACAACCCTAGCCCCACCCAAAACACGCCGTCCACCACCGCTAATCATCCCTGGCATCCCTGCTAACAGGAAAAAAATCCTGAATTTCCTCCAATCATACGCCACAAAAAAATACCACATCAAGCACACCAACAACAACACTAACCTTTACATCAATGACGGGATACAGCGACAAACAATAATGGAAGAAATGAACAAAACACATAACATCAAATACTACACATACTACGACAGAAACAACTGCCCTCCCGACAACATTCAAGACATTGCAGAAGAACTAAATAGCAAATAATCACTAAGCATCGAAAAAATTTTCCAGATGAGAAACACCTTTCGCCCCCTATACCTACTAACCACTTCCAGCGACATTACCCTATCCCACCTTAATTCCCACTGTAAATTCCTTTTCCACACCAAAATCACCTGGGAGAGACACCACAAAGAAAAAAGAATAATACAATGTCACCGCTGCCAACAGCAGGGCCACTCAACAGCAAATTATCATATGCCCCCACACTGCCTGAAATGCGCCGAGCCACACCCTCAAACTACGACAGTTCATAGTACATAGACACGTCCGTCCGCAGCAAACTAATGCTAATAAAACACACAATCAACTACACACTCATGCACACACCACATACCTCCTTCGAAACCATACACATAAAGCTCGCCAACAACACCTCCATCATCGCAGCATACATCAGACCCACAAACTACTTCCCCGCCAAGGCATCTCCACACTCATGACACACAACTAAACCATACTAGTCTGCGACCTAAACGCTAACAACACCAACTGGGGCTGCCACCGAAACAACACCAACGGAAACACACTCACCAGATGCATCAAATCACACGTCGCCATCATTCATCACACTGACATCCCCACACACTACCCTGAAAATTCTACTACTCCCACATACATAGACATAATTATAAACAAAAACGTCCCTAACATCTATCACCCAGAATCCCTCCCGGAACTAAGCTCAGACCACATTCCAATCATCTTTCAACTACATAACATACACACAAATAAATACACAAGACAAATAACATCCTTCAAACACACTGACTGGACCTCCTTCAGAAAAACCCTTGACTCAACAATCACCATTAACAACAACATAAACAACACTCAACAAGTTGAACACAAAATACACTCATTTACATGCACTATACTGAAAACAAAACACACAATTAATCACCATCAAACCATACCTCGACCCCATTACTGATCACATAACCAACCTCATTACAAACCGCAACCACGTCCGCAGACAATGGCAGAGAACCCAACTCACTACACACAGACTCTAACTAAAGACGTTAAACAACAAAATCGAAACAGAAATCAAAAGACATAGGAACGAGATCTGGACCACCAAGCTCGCATCAATCAACCCTATCGACAAATCATTATGGAATCCTTAAGAAACCTTTTAACCTTATCCCCACCCTCATTATCAACAACATAGAATCAATTACTGACAGACAAAAAGCACAAACACTCGCATACACAGTCGAACAAATACACATATCCAACACCCCCGACACACCAGACCGGGCAGACATCATACAATCTACACAATTATATCTAAACACTAAACAGTGCAGAATTGCGACAGATGTAGCGATTTTTTCAACAAATATAATGTTACTGCTATGACCCTGTTAGACATAGAAAAAGCATTCGATAAAGTATGGATAACAGGATTAATCCACAAACTAATCAAACATAACCTACCTCCATTCTTAATCAAACTCATACACTCCTACCTCTCTAACAGATCCTTTAGAGTCAAAATCAATGACACCCTCTCCGATGCCAGACCAATCGTGGCTGGAATCCCACAAGGGAGTGTTTTTGGCCCCAAACTCTTCAACCATCACCTTTGCGATTTCGCAGATTTCCCTAAAATACGCACCGCATTATATGCTGACGATACTGCTCTCTATGCGCACAGCTATAACGTACGAGTGGCTATCAAACAGATACAGATCCACTTCAATATCCTTCATCAATGCTGTGACAAATGGAAAATAGCAATAAACGCCGACAAGACTGAAGCCATTGTCTTCACACGGATATACACGAATCTCAAAATAAACACCCCTTTAGTCATTCACAACTACAAAATCACCACCATGAAACATGTTAAATACCTAGGTTTTCATCTCTCATCTCGACTCAAACATGCACACCACATTCAACAACTTATCCTAAAAACTATCCCTCCGCAATATATACTGCCTTCTAACCATAAACAGATCATTATGCCTTAAAACCAAACTCCTCCTTTACAAATCTCTCCTACGACCAATCCTTACCTACGCCTAGTGTGGCGCCCCATACACTACTACACTGCCACTCCAGAAGTTTCAAAATAAATGTTTACGCCTTGCTGCACAGTCGTCAAGGTACATTCGCATCACAGACCTTCACCTACTGACCAACATGTTTTACATAAATGACTACATCACTCAACAAGCACAAAAAAATTTAACACACAAACTACTACCAACCCCAATTCACTCGTACAAAAAATCACTCTCATCATAGCACGCAACGTACCCTTTAGGACAAAGCGCAAACTCCCCTACGAATTACTTCCAGTATACCACGAGCACCCCCCAGAGTAAATCACCTAACAATAGCACACCAACCACACCTTATCTCATACCCACACACTAAACACACATACCCCACATAAACACAACCAGCTAATAAAAATTCAACATATTCCTCATGCAGGCCTCTCATGCATATCCAACCACCACCACACATAGAGCATCAGCAAACCAAGCCAAACTACACTCAACAAACAAAACAACTACACAAAACTCCAAGCATATCATGCACAACTAACATTATTATACCATCCATCACCACAACCTAATTGTTCTTAATTAATTAAGAGTAGATTTAAGTTTTACAAAAATCGTTTTCATTTGCAAATAAATGGGTTTTTTTCCTCCTTTTCCCATATGTAATCCAAAATTCACAAAACAAAATCACAGTTATTATAAAATTTACACTTTTCATACAATTGTTATTTCATACATATCTCATTGTTAAACTCCTTCGTGGGTGGGAACTCTGACAAAACCCGCTATGCGTTCCAAATTAATATTCTGTATTAAAAAATTAAAATAATAAAGAGAAATTTGAAATGAATGAATGGAGCGTAAATCCAAATGCTAGGTTCGATCCCGGGCGAAGCCCGATGAAATTTTCTCAAATTGGTAAAATTCAACACTTTAAATAAATTAACATTATTTAATAAGCTACTTACAAAACTACTATAACATTATTTTGTTTTAAAACAAAATTATGTTTTTCTTTCAAAATATCAACAGTTCGCGACCATGAATATAGTTAAATCCATAATAAGTAACAGACAGAACTACTATAACAACTTATTTTTCTTTTTATTTCACATTCTATATCAATACAGTTCAATTAATTCAAATTTCTGATCCAAGATCGGTAGAACATGATATCCGAGTTTGTCAATCGTTGCTAAATCGCTTTATGTATAAAACAAAATATTTAAATATTAAATCTTAATGTATATTTGTATTTCATTACATTTACTTATAAAATATAATTTGTTCGTCGATGAAGTCAGAATCATTTGCTAATTGCAATTTGGAATTTCAATTTAGAATATAATTTTTGAATTCAATTTCGAATTTCAATTTCGAATTTCAATTTCGAATTTCATTGTCGGATTTCAATCTCGAAAATCAATTTCGAATTACGAATTTCAATTTCGAATTTCAATCTCGAATTTTTAATTCTGAACATAATTCTCGAAATCAATTTTGAATTCAATTTCGATTTTCAATTTCGAATTGCAATTTCGATCTTCTATTTCGAATTTCAATTTCGATATTCAATTTCGAATTTTAAAATGAATTTTGAAATTCGAAATTGAAATTCGATATTGCAGTTCGAAATTCGATATTGAAATCCAGAGTTGAAATTGAAATTCGATATTGGAATTCAAAATTGGAATTCGCAATTGGACTTCGAAATTTAAACTCGAAATTAAAATTCGAAACTTTGAATTTTGTGGGTTGCTACTCGAAAGAGAAACTCGAATTTGAATTTCGAAATTAAAATTAGACAATCGAATATTCAATTCGAAATATGAATTTCGCAATTTGAAATTTAAATTCGAAAACGAAAATCTAAATTGGATCTCGAAATTGCAATTCGATACTCAAATTCGACGTTTTAATTCGAGAGTAGTTGAATATATTCTCAAAAATATCTGCAGTGTCATGCACCGAACTTTCTTATACGCATATGGGTTAAACCAAATCGTAGTTATCTTATTTTTCTAATTTATAATATTTGTTCTAACCTTTAGATCGCTTTTACAGTAAATATATTTCTTAGAAACAATATAAAATGTCAAAATTTAAATAAAGAGACTGTCGATAAAATAATGAAAAAAATATCTGCAGTGTCATGCACCGAACTTTCTTATCCGCATATGGGTTAAACCATGTCGTAGTTACATTATTTTTCTAATTTATAAAATTTGTTCTAACCCTTAGAACGCTTTTACACTAAATACATTTCTTAGAATATATATTAAATGTCAAACTACAAATTATTTAAGTCTATTTTGTTAAACAATTGACAGGCGCAGATGATCCGATTTATATAAAAATATATATAATAAGCAGAAATTTATTTTGAAACCAGTACTCTTTTTGGAAAAATATTTCAAAGAAAAGTTGTGCCAAATATAAATACCTTTAATTCTTGCTCAAGAAATTTTTCTGTCACTGTAACCATTTTTGCGTAATTGCAGAAACTGCAAAAAATGACTAGAGTAAACAGGCACTTCCGCTTTGAAAATTTTTTTCAAAAATAGGAGGTGCGCACCTCAGGCATATGCAAATCTTAAGTTTAAAGTTTCATAATTTTAGCTTCAACCGTTTAGGCTGTAGAGAACATACACACACACACACACATGCAGACACACACGCGCGCACACACACACACACACACACGCACACATACACTGACGGACGTCATTCCAAAAATAGTCGGAGTCGATTCAGGGAAGGTCAAAACGTATATTTCCGTTAAAATCTCGAGTTCGAAATTTTTCATGATTACAATACTTACTTATACTGCGTATAAGAAAGTAATTAACAAAGCCAATATATAAATACAACAATAAAATTCTTTCAGCTATTTAAAAGCCGATTATTGAATAACTAATGCATAAAGAAAGTACAGTTTATACCAGAGGTTCCCAAACTTTTTTGTGTCGTAGACCCCTTGCCATGTTTTTTGTAAATTTCTAACTGTAGCGAAGTTTCGTGTTAGAAACTTAAAGTAAAAACGCATGTTAAGTTTTATACATTTATTAATTGAATTTAAATTAATACTCAAAATAAAATTTATTATCTGTTATACACAATATACATAACATAAAATAAACTCAGCAATAAGTAAATGTTTTTGTGAGAAGGATGAACCTGATGCTTTAATAATAAATTATCAACATTTGGCGTCCATTTTGTAAGGTTTAATCTTAAATCTCCTCGGCTCATCATGTCCAGTGTGTTTCTTTTTTTCGTTAGGAGATTGGTAACAGCACTGAACCCCCGTTTCACTAGGTATTACCATGGTAAGGAAATTGAAAATATCCTCGCTATATTCCATAATACGGGATAAGTAACGGGGGTGTTGTTTTGCAGCCCGAATTGCTGAAATCCGTTTTTAAACTGAAACTTAAGATCTTCGTTTGTACAGATCCTCTTGTAGTATGATATTAGTTTCTTCTATGTCACTAAATGGGTTAATTATCCACGATGGTATTACCATAGTCAAAACGTCCTCAAACCTAGTTTCAAAATCTGAATAGAGGGCATTTAAATGTTGAACGTAGGTTGAAACGTCGTCTTCTTGGCCGTTTGTCTGTGACAAATTAGGGAGCTGGGTATATTCGCCCCGTCCAATATTTTGCTTAATTAGTTTAACTCTGACAAGAAAAGCTGATAAGAAAGACATTGTTTTAATCAAATTAAGACTGTCGCCTTGTTACTTCAAATTAACAATATTAAATTTTGTAAACAAATCCATTAAATAGGCGATGTCTGTTTTCCACTTCATTAAATTTTCTTTTAAAATTTTATCTTTAGTATCCAGAAATTCTAAAATAGTCTCAAAAAGTGCAAAAAATCTTGTCAAACATAAGCCTTTCGACAGCCAGCGTACTTCAGTGTGAAGGAGTAGTTGATGAAAGTGTTCTTCATTTTCTTCACACAACTGCGCAAATAACCGCGTATTCAACGCGTTGCTTCTGATTCGGTTTACTGCATTAATGACTAGTTGAAGAGATTCATGCAATCTCACACTCAAATTTATAGCAACTAAATGTTGCCGATGGATGATGTAATGTATTGCTAACACCCCTGACACATTTTGTTTTAAATACTAGTAGCTTATAAATCCACGATAACGTCCTGCCATAACCATGGCAGGTGCGCTGTGCATCTGTAGCTACTGATATTATATTTGATAAAGGGATTGCTTTTCAATGAAAAAATCCTTCAAAACATGAAATATTGATTCACCTTTAGTGTCGGTTGTTAAAGTTCTTGCGAAGAGCAGTTCTTCGTATATTTCTTGATTCATAATGGGTGCTTTCCAGCTAGGTACAAAGTTAACACTATGTAACACAGTGTATGATACCTGCGTTCCAACTACGCCAGAGTACTACTCAACTCGACTCTGCCATACACAACTAAAAAGCAAAGTCTGGTGCAGTATTGATAATTTGCATACCAATTTTTAAAAGATTTACATGTAAATTACAACATAACCATATTGTACTTGTGCATTTTCGGCTTGGATTGATATGTTAAATATTTAATTAAATTGCACACTTCGAATTTAATTAATATAATTAATTATTAATAGGTTCTTATTGAATTTGTCAGGATCTAGGGATAAATGACTTTCGCGCACTCTATTGGATAGAGTACGTAACTCCTGAAGTGTTCCAACTAGCAATCGACACAGTGTTTGAGAATGTCTGACTTTGTTTGACAAAGTGCCCTTGTTGGAAAGCACCCAATAAAACGAACATATGCCAATAATAATGCTGCATTGCCAGGTAAAGTTGACTCGTCCAGTTGTATAGAGAAATGGGTAGTTTACAAATAATTACACAAGAAGCCTTCAATATCAGAAATCATTTCATCAATACGTCTTTCAACAGTATTGTTGCTTAAGGGAATTCTTTTAATGATATCAGATGCAGGTTTGTGTAAAACAGCTTTTAAAACCTCTTCAACGGCTGGCAAAATTAAATTCTCTCCAACAGTATGCGGTTTTCCGGATTTTGCTATAAGTAACGAGATATTGTTAGACGCCATCATCGCAAACCATCATCGTTTCTTTGTGACCTCGAAGCGAACATTCTGCCCAGTGTGGGTCTCTTCTGAAATTTATCTTTGAATGTTTGAAAGTATTTCAAATCTTTATCTGTTTTATCAGGGTGACATATTCTCAGATGATCCTGCAGCTTAGTTGGTCTCATAGCGCCATTGCCCAAAACTTTGTTGCATAAACGGCACATAGGCAATTGTTTGTCCGACAATAATGGAATAAAGCCAAGCTTCAAATAATCAACACTGTACTGTCTACATTTCTTTTTAGATTTGAACATGGCATCAGTCATCTGTGGGCAAACTTAATCTATTTAAATAAGACATAAAGTCCAGCATCTGTATATTAAAAAAAGTCAAATTTAAATCGTATGGTCTTAGATTTTATGGCAGGCATAGGCATAGGTATTACTACGAGTACAAAACTAAAATTTAATAAAAAATAATGTTCTTACTTTTCTCCGCCACTCTCAAACAAAATAAACACTGATTCACTATAATTTGTATGATAAACTACCAGTTTATATTTTTTTAAATATTTTTTTAGGACTTTCCTTTTCTAGATTCAGGAAACGAATAAACGTATTTGTCTCACATTCGTATTTATAGAGTGACGAATTGAGCAAGTCAGTGCAAGTTCGCGAAGCTCTGAGCAAAGACATTAATAATTAAAAAGATGTTTCTCTGAGACTGCGCGTATACTTGTAACAAGATGATACTGGTATATCATTATGTGCTTTACAAGTTCCACAATGTATTGCGGCCACAAAACGAAATTTGGATTAAAGTTATTCAACACTGGCAAAGTCAATGAAATTTGAGAGCTATTATAGGAGACAAGAGATTTATAAGATCTACGATCTTATTTATACCCTTTGTCCAATACTTACGTTCCGCAAGTATATGAGGCATATACAAAGCTTAAATTTAAAGTTTCATAATTTTACCTTCAACCGTAAAGCGCGCGCGTGCGCACACACACACTTACATTTTATAAATACATGGTAGTATTATGTCATATTATAATAATTATATATATATAGTCAAATGGCTGGATTAACTAGATTAGGGTTATTATTTATAAGTTATCAAAATTAATTGGGAAATTTTTTGGGATAAAATCAAGACATTGTAAAATTTAGATATGACCATGTATATAATATATATTGATTCAATTTGAACGATAACAGACGCATAGTGCGCAAAATGTATTGTCACTGTCAAATAGTTTGAGTGTAGATATTTCAATTGTTAAATAAAATTATTTAAAATATTACTTTAAAATGTCTGGAATTTAGAAACAGCGAATTATGAGGTAATTGTGCGCCACTTATGAATACATCTTAATAAATCTGTATATTTTCATTAGTCAACACGAATATGTTTTATTTAAATGAATAATATAAATCAATCAATAAATAAAAAAAATACTTATTCGATAATTTAAACTGATAGATAAATATGAATTCGAAAAAAATCGCAGCATTATACATATGTATATCGAAAAATGTTTCGAATTTGGATGCCGGCTAATCCAATTTTAAAGACATTAGTAAATGATGCATACATACATATATTAAATTAATTCACTCTTACAGCATTCTTTTTCAGTGAAATCGTATCAGTCAGCTCAGCTCCTGTTACATAAATAATTCGATAATACATGCTTCTTGATATATGCGATATAAATAATAGTAATGTGTTTCAACAAGATCATATTTTCGCCGAATTCATGATAAAACATGCGGAGGTAAGGGTTCATAACAATAATGAGGCCTGAGGACAGGAATTACAATAGCTTACAACGACATTATTATTTTATTAATCAAGAATTTATTTACGTGCCTGAATAAAACCCAATAATTATTAGTATTGGTATATTCGATATTCGAGTATTTTAATTTTTAATTAATAAGAGCAGTGTACAGCTGTTTAATATGTTGAACTAAAAATATACGAACCTTCAAATACGGAGCCATCTTTGCTTTATAAAAGCTTGCAATTTTAGTATATTTGCATTTATGCAGTAAAATATCTCAACTAAAGTAATCTGTAATGTTGTACAAAGAGTATGTACTTCAAAGAGCATAGCAGAATTTATTTAAATTTATTTATGTTAGTTACTAATTATTTTACACTTACATTAGATAGGAAATTAATCAACACGGAAAGTTCATGTTAGACATTATTACCTGATTTCGAACTTTTGTGTTTTCGTGAAAACAAGTTATATAACCTACCTGACATGGCTTTATTTTTTTATGTTCTCGAATTTAGCATTTTAAATGTAGTGCTGACTTCTATTTGGTCAACATATACATAACTATTTAAAAAAATTCAAATTGTAACGTAAAAATGCAATAAAATTAAGCCAAATAAATGGGTGCACAGTGATGGTTGATGTATAACTAGCAAACAAAAGAACAGTCTACATTTTATACACAGCGTTCCACTTATCGCTAAGCGTTTATTATAGAGACTACCGTACGTCCCATCTATATTCATGGTCATTGGATCGCGTATGACACGTCCAATTTTAATATACATATGTATATCCTACATTAAGGGGGTTCCCTGGTGTTTAAACCGTAAAATGAAATCTTTTATTTAAAGCGATACTAGATGAAGGGGAATAAAGAAAAATCCACGATATTTGGTACAATTATTTATTAATTGTGCAATTTATGTATTGGGTTATAAAATTTTTAAAAAATTACAATATTGCGGTCGGGACAGCCAGTTGTTAACACGCACTCCGCAGAATTTCTTCATCTGCGTGGCACAGTGCAGGGATCGCAACTTTGATCTGAAAAATAAAAAGGAACATGTTTCTGTTAGTGGGTAATATCTTTGACGGTAATATGTTGAGTTTTATACAAAATAGTTATATCTAATTACTTTCAAAATGTATTTTATAATAAAAAATTAGAACGAAAGCGTGATCAGTTCTCGAACAATCCAAAAACATAGTTAAAATCAATATTTTATTGAAAACTCAACATATTACTGTCAATAATATTGCCCACTAACAGAAAAATGTTTGTTTTATTTTTGCAGATCAAAGTTGTGATCCCTGCATTGTGTCGCGCAGGGGAAGATATTTTGCCAAACGCGCGTTATCAATCGGCCGTGCTGTTTTTAGTATGCGAAATGTATTTTATTTGAACTTGGCCTTGATATATAAGAATAGTTTTCATTTGAAAAAATGTTTACAGCTATTTAAATATGTGTTTCAAAAGAAACCAGCATTCTGCATACGACCTATTAGATATATAGTTATTTATGAACCGAAGCAACAACATATTGCAATATTTATTATTAATTTTAAAATTATTGATCATGTCAATAAAATTTGTTTTTGAGGTTTGTATATCTAAAACAATCAATGATTTTATATCAAACAACAAATTTTTATTGTTTTGCTATATTGAAAATATTTTTTAATAATCTCTAAATGAAGCATACTTCCGATGTAATGTTTTGCCTAAGATAACTCATTAAGACAACAATAAAAAGATAACTACGGCAAAAAAACATTTAGAAGACTTGAGCAATTTTTATTTAACCAGCCGTCTGGCGCAGGGTCTGCCGTAATGGGCGCATTGTATCAGAATGATCACGCTTATAATTATTTTAAACTTAGAGAGGCAATCAATTAACATGGGAAATACATGTTCGAAATTACTAACCGATTCAGAACTATTATGTTTGGTTATTAAAAGTTTAATAACCTACCTGACAATGCCAATATTTTTAATATTCTTGAATTCAACATTTTAAGGCGATGTTCCAATTTTTTAAAATAAAAAATCGTTTTTTTTTAAATAATTTTATTCAAAAACATGTTAAAAATATGTAAAAAAAAAATTTAAGCTAAATTTCCAAACCATTTCAGAGATATTTACATTTCTATAAGTAGTAACCGGATTATAAATACGTGCTTTCGACTATAAAATTAAACTTTAAACACGTGTTTCTCGAAACTACATTTTTAAAAACGGTGTGCACTCTAGCTAAAAAAATAATTAAGTTAATGACTCTAATCCTTTTTTTTAATTAATTATCTTATTGCACGGAACGCTAACCGACCTTTTGACATAAATATAAATTTTTTCCATTTTAATTCAATCCCAAAGGTCCAATTTTGTGTACAAAAAATAAGACCTTTCTTAAATATTTGACTTTTTATTGGTTTACGGTCCAGGTTATTTTGTTCTTAATAAAACCCCATTACATATTTTAGTATATCCTGGACTGGAGTTATCGTGCACACCGCAAAAGACCTCATCTTCGCGGCCTCTAATTAGTCACCTTCTATATAAGTAACCATGCATAAAAATAAAAAACAATTTTGACCAAAAAATTGATACATCGCCTTAAATGTAAGTGTTGACTTCTATTTGGGAAACAACTAACATTTAATAAAATTCAAATATAGTTGTACTGTGAAAATGTATAACAATTTATCCAAATAAATGGACGCAGAGTGGTTGTTGATGTAATACTAGCAAACACAGGAACAGTATACATTTAATACATAGCGCTCCACTTATTGCGAAGCGTTTATTATGGAGACTACCGTACGTCCCAACTATATTCATAGTCATTGGATCGCGTATGACACGTCCAATTTTAATATACAGTGAGCGTAAAAAGTATTCGTACAGGTCAAGTTTTCATAATAAAACTACATGTAAAAAAAACTATTGAAGATAGATAAAAAATAAAAATATTTGGAGTTATATGGAGTCATATGTTTATTTAATTCACGAAAACTATTCATCAAAAATAATATTAATGTGGAAATAAAAATTAAAAACCAATATCACTACCCAAATTAACGCGCAAAAAGTATTCGTACATGTAACAAATTGTTATAATATTTACAATTTTAGACAAATAACCTATATATTTTTGGATGTCTTTTGGCTCTAATAACAGTAAGGAGTCTGTTTGGTATTAAATTTGCCTAATACCTTAAAAAATATTGAAATGCCATACCATTCTTCATGGTTCTCAATTTTCAAACAGATTTTATTAGAAATTAGCCGTTTTCTTATTTCTTCATCTTAGTCCATAAATGCTCATTTTTATTCAAGTCCAATGATTCGGAAGGCATTTTCGATAGCTTGGATTATTAAAAAGGATACACAATCTGGAGTGCCAAGCGCTAGGTTTTGGATCATTGTCTTGCATGAATATGACATTTCTCTTGGCCCCCATTTTCTCCATGCTAAGGAACTATTATTTTAAGATGATTATATAGGCTATATAATCCATAATTCCATCAATTGATTGTAGTTTTCCAATACAGCAACACCCATACATCCCCAGACAAGTGCATATTCGCCACCGTGGTTTACTAAACGAAGTAAGCTTATTTTGACCAATTTTGTTTGTGTTTTTCTCCTTAAGTGCCCCTACCATCCGAACCAAAATTATTGTTTTTTGAGTCATCAGGATATATAACTTTATTCCAAAGCTAAATTTTCCATTTATGAAGTCTTTAATAAACGTCAATCGCTTTTTTCAATTAACTTCGTAATCTCAATATTTTCTTCGAGCAGATTGACCATGATACCCCGTATATCCTAGTACATTTCGGACACAAATATATTTCAGTGGTAATTTACAGTTCTTCAGTAAATTTTGGTGCAATAATTTATGGAATTTCTTTAAGGAAAATACAGTTTTCCGACGATCAAAGTAACTGACTCTGGTGACCGGGCCATTTCTGTCTTTATTTTTCGTTGTTTTAGTTTCACGAAAGCTATTAATTCTATTTTACACTGTGGAATACGGTAAATGTATGATATTCGAAATCTTTCTCAATGAAATGCACTAATTATGCAATGAAATAAATTTTCTTTCAGTTTAACTAGTTTCTTTGCTTTTACTTCTTATATTGCACAGATATTTGGTAAATGACATTGGTTTATGGAAAATTTCATATAATATGTTCGGAAGAGGTCCCATGTTATTGTTATTCATGCCATTCGGCGAAAGTCTATAAAATAACTGATATCGAAAAAAAAAAAATAAAGTGTACGAATACTTTTGCGCGCTAATTTGACGTGTGTCATCGGTTTTTGTATTTTATTGGCACTATAATTTAATTTTTGTTGATTAATTTATGTATAAATATTGAATGTAGTATCCATGATACTCTACATATTTTTATATTTTACTTACCTTCAATTGTTTTCCTGTAAAAGTATTTTCTTCGTAAAAATTTTAACTGTACGAATGCTTTTTGCCTATCCCCCTATCCAAAGCATAGAGCGCAGCACAAATAGTTATATTAGCCCGCAAAATGTTTGGAATTTAATATAAATGTTTCTATTATAGATAGACCTATGTTGTCGCGGAATAAAATACGATACGATTTATTCAGGAATAACATAAATTAAGCCAAATAAATTAAAAGCCAAATAAATGGGTGC
The DNA here is from genome assembly GCA_944738965.1 of Nebria brevicollis. Classification (NCBI taxonomy): domain Eukaryota; kingdom Metazoa; phylum Arthropoda; class Insecta; order Coleoptera; family Carabidae; genus Nebria; species Nebria brevicollis. Next base: position 7,932,718 of record OX122906.1, read on the forward strand.
ACAGTGATGGTTGATGTATAACTAGCAAACAAAAGAACAGTCTACATTTTATACACAGCGTTCCACTTATCGCTAAGCGTTTATTATAGAGACTACCGTACGTCCCATCTATATTCATGGTCATTGGATCGCGTATGACACGTCCAATTTTAATATACATATGTATATCCTACATTAAGGGGGTTCCCTGGTGTTTAAACCGTAAAATGAAATCTTTTATTTAAAGCGATACTAGATGAAGGGGAATAAAGAAAAATCCACGATATTTGGTACAATTATTTATTAATTGTGCAATTTATGTATTGGGTTATAAAATTTTTAAAAAATTACAATATTGCGGTCGGGACAGCCAGTTGTTAACACGCACTCCGCAGAATTTCTTCATCTGCGTGGCACAGTGCAGGGATCGCAACTTTGATCTGAAAAATAAAAAGGAACATGTTTCTGTTAGTGGGTAATATCTTTGACGGTAATATGTTGAGTTTTATACAAAATAGTTATATCTAATTACTTTCAAAATGTATTTTATAATAAAAAATTAGAACGAAAGCGTGATCAGTTCTCGAACAATCCAAAAACATAGTTAAAATCAATATTTTATTGAAAACTCAACATATTACTGTCAATAATATTGCCCACTAACAGAAAAATGTTTGTTTTATTTTTGCAGATCAAAGTTGTGATCCCTGCATTGTGTCGCGCAGGGGAAGATATTTTGCCAAACGCGCGTTATCAATCGGCCGTGCTGTTTTTAGTATGCGAAATGTATTTTATTTGAACTTGGCCTTGATATATAAGAATAGTTTTCATTTGAAAAAATGTTTACAGCTATTTAAATATGTGTTTCAAAAGAAACCAGCATTCTGCATACGACCTATTAGATATATAGTTATTTATGAACCGAAGCAACAACATATTGCAATATTTATTATTAATTTTAAAATTATTGATCATGTCAATAAAATTTGTTTTTGAGGTTTGTATATCTAAAACAATCAATGATTTTATATCAAACAACAAATTTTTATTGTTTTGCTATATTGAAAATATTTTTTAATAATCTCTAAATGAAGCATACTTCCGATGTAATGTTTTGCCTAAGATAACTCATTAAGACAACAATAAAAAGATAACTACGGCAAAAAAACATTTAGAAGACTTGAGCAATTTTTATTTAACCAGCCGTCTGGCGCAGGGTCTGCCGTAATGGGCGCATTGTATCAGAATGATCACGCTTATAATTATTTTAAACTTAGAGAGGCAATCAATTAACATGGGAAATACATGTTCGAAATTACTAACCGATTCAGAACTATTATGTTTGGTTATTAAAAGTTTAATAACCTACCTGACAATGCCAATATTTTTAATATTCTTGAATTCAACATTTTAAGGCGATGTTCCAATTTTTTAAAATAAAAAATCGTTTTTTTTTAAATAATTTTATTCAAAAACATGTTAAAAATATGTAAAAAAAAAATTTAAGCTAAATTTCCAAACCATTTCAGAGATATTTACATTTCTATAAGTAGTAACCGGATTATAAATACGTGCTTTCGACTATAAAATTAAACTTTAAACACGTGTTTCTCGAAACTACATTTTTAAAAACGGTGTGCACTCTAGCTAAAAAAATAATTAAGTTAATGACTCTAATCCTTTTTTTTAATTAATTATCTTATTGCACGGAACGCTAACCGACCTTTTGACATAAATATAAATTTTTTCCATTTTAATTCAATCCCAAAGGTCCAATTTTGTGTACAAAAAATAAGACCTTTCTTAAATATTTGACTTTTTATTGGTTTACGGTCCAGGTTATTTTGTTCTTAATAAAACCCCATTACATATTTTAGTATATCCTGGACTGGAGTTATCGTGCACACCGCAAAAGACCTCATCTTCGCGGCCTCTAATTAGTCACCTTCTATATAAGTAACCATGCATAAAAATAAAAAACAATTTTGACCAAAAAATTGATACATCGCCTTAAATGTAAGTGTTGACTTCTATTTGGGAAACAACTAACATTTAATAAAATTCAAATATAGTTGTACTGTGAAAATGTATAACAATTTATCCAAATAAATGGACGCAGAGTGGTTGTTGATGTAATACTAGCAAACACAGGAACAGTATACATTTAATACATAGCGCTCCACTTATTGCGAAGCGTTTATTATGGAGACTACCGTACGTCCCAACTATATTCATAGTCATTGGATCGCGTATGACACGTCCAATTTTAATATACAGTGAGCGTAAAAAGTATTCGTACAGGTCAAGTTTTCATAATAAAACTACATGTAAAAAAAACTATTGAAGATAGATAAAAAATAAAAATATTTGGAGTTATATGGAGTCATATGTTTATTTAATTCACGAAAACTATTCATCAAAAATAATATTAATGTGGAAATAAAAATTAAAAACCAATATCACTACCCAAATTAACGCGCAAAAAGTATTCGTACATGTAACAAATTGTTATAATATTTACAATTTTAGACAAATAACCTATATATTTTTGGATGTCTTTTGGCTCTAATAACAGTAAGGAGTCTGTTTGGTATTAAATTTGCCTAATACCTTAAAAAATATTGAAATGCCATACCATTCTTCATGGTTCTCAATTTTCAAACAGATTTTATTAGAAATTAGCCGTTTTCTTATTTCTTCATCTTAGTCCATAAATGCTCATTTTTATTCAAGTCCAATGATTCGGAAGGCATTTTCGATAGCTTGGATTATTAAAAAGGATACACAATCTGGAGTGCCAAGCGCTAGGTTTTGGATCATTGTCTTGCATGAATATGACATTTCTCTTGGCCCCCATTTTCTCCATGCTAAGGAACTATTATTTTAAGATGATTATATAGGCTATATAATCCATAATTCCATCAATTGATTGTAGTTTTCCAATACAGCAACACCCATACATCCCCAGACAAGTGCATATTCGCCACCGTGGTTTACTAAACGAAGTAAGCTTATTTTGACCAATTTTGTTTGTGTTTTTCTCCTTAAGTGCCCCTACCATCCGAACCAAAATTATTGTTTTTTGAGTCATCAGGATATATAACTTTATTCCAAAGCTAAATTTTCCATTTATGAAGTCTTTAATAAACGTCAATCGCTTTTTTCAATTAACTTCGTAATCTCAATATTTTCTTCGAGCAGATTGACCATGATACCCCGTATATCCTAGTACATTTCGGACACAAATATATTTCAGTGGTAATTTACAGTTCTTCAGTAAATTTTGGTGCAATAATTTATGGAATTTCTTTAAGGAAAATACAGTTTTCCGACGATCAAAGTAACTGACTCTGGTGACCGGGCCATTTCTGTCTTTATTTTTCGTTGTTTTAGTTTCACGAAAGCTATTAATTCTATTTTACACTGTGGAATACGGTAAATGTATGATATTCGAAATCTTTCTCAATGAAATGCACTAATTATGCAATGAAATAAATTTTCTTTCAGTTTAACTAGTTTCTTTGCTTTTACTTCTTATATTGCACAGATATTTGGTAAATGACATTGGTTTATGGAAAATTTCATATAATATGTTCGGAAGAGGTCCCATGTTATTGTTATTCATGCCATTCGGCGAAAGTCTATAAAATAACTGATGTCGAAAAAAAAAAACTAAAGTGTACGAATACTTTTGCGCGCTAATTTGACGTGTGTCATCGGTTTTTGTATTTTATTGGCACTATAATTTAATTTTTGTTGATTAATTTATGTATAAATATTGAATGTAGTATCCATGATACTCTACATATTTTTATATTTTACTTACCTTCAATTGTTTTCCTGTAAAAGTATTTTCTTCGTAAAAATTTTAACTGTACGAATGCTTTTTGCCTATCCCCCTATCCAAAGCATAGAGCGCAGCACAAATAGTTATATTAGCCCGCAAAATGTTTGGAATTTAATATAAATGTTTCTATTATAGATAGACCTATGTTGTCGCGGAATAAAATACGATACGATTTATTCAGGAATAACATAAAAAATACGAGGTGCTATTATCTTATCTGGTCCTTTAGATTTAAAGAGTATAAGAAAATATGAGCCGCGCGTTCCATATAACGCAATGCATTTCATTTGAACATTTAGAAAAACTATGGCGACGCCAATCACAGGCTGGCAAGCTGTTGTCCACACTCTTATATATCTAGTCACTCTACACAGAAAAAAAAAAGATTTGGAAAATCTCCTAATACTCTAGATAATTTATCTAATGTTCGTCATTGATTTTCAGCCTTCTAATTACAATAGTTGATTTATCTAATTAGGAATAGTCAACTCATCTAATATATAGATATAGCATATTATCTACTTAACTAGTCAAATTATAAAATAGAAATAGGTAGTTTATCGAATGATGATTTGTTATTTTAACAAAAACAGTACGTAAATTAACTATTTAGTTTAGATGAATAAACTAAAAATAACAGAAAATTTATGTATTTAAAATAGATATAAAATCCTTTTAAATATTTAAATTGTCTAATGTTACTAGATACTTTAAATAATTGGAATATATTAATCAACTAATAATGTTAAATGTTTTCAATATAAATAAATATATGAATTATCTAATTATATAGGTTTATAAAATAATCTAAAACATATTAATTTAGTAAAAAAATTTATTTAAATAATAAAAAATTATATAGTAGTTACATATAATTTTACAAAAATGGTGGTTTTAACTTAATTATATGTGCACAATTTCCTAATGTTACAATATTTGTTGGTGGATAAACAATATCAGCGGGTTTTATTATTACTATAATATCGCTGGTATATATATAAAATCCACCAAAGTGAACGTCAAATCCGTGATTTAACACTGTTTTTGTTAAGAAATAGTACTTATTTTCTAGGTAAACAATATAAGATATTAAATAAAGATTTATTTCACCAAATTTTTCAATAGCAATTATATCATTTATCTGATAATTAGTGTTATACAAATATATATTTTTAAGAGTCAGTTTACGCTGAAAGTGTTTAACTTTTATAAATATATCATTGTTTATATCCATTTTTGATAGTTCAGCAGTTAAATCTACATACTGTCCATCAATTGCAGTATTTGTTAATAGAACATGTTTTTTAGAAAAAATGTAATTAGCATAATTAAACTGCCACTTAATTGTAGTACTAAGAAGTACATTTTTTCTAGAGGTAATAACATTCAAATATGATTTTGCTTGTTTATGTTTAGCCTCTTGTCGAAATACTCACAATCTTTTCAATGGACCCAATTTTCTGATAACAGTAGTATAATGCAAAATAAAATGATGTTTGGGTATCAGATGAACATCCTCAAATAGATTCATGTAAGTTTTATGATGCGGCATAATAATCGTATTTAATTCCTTTAGTTGTTTCTCATCAAAAGATGGAAGAAGACATGTATTCACTAATTTAGTTAAAAGATTTCAAAAATTCCAAACTGGATCCGTGCTGGGCACTAAAGCGCCTATTATTAAAGATAAATGATGAATAAAACATTGCATTTCACTGCTAGACATTTTCAACTTAAATGCATTCACATGATTTGACGTTATATTAACCGATCTATTTGCATTTTCGGAAATGTGATATTGAAAATTAGTTTTGCGATTATTCAAAGTATGTAAAGTGAAATATTTTTTTTTCGAAAATAAAATAGTTCAAAATATGGCATAACTCAACGTGACAAATACCCTCAGAAAGATCGTGCATAATGTCAACAGCTATATTATCTGTTATTTGAAACGACGAAATGCTATTAAAAGTACATGCTTCCCTAATTCCAGATTTGGATACATCATTTGCAAGAATATCTTGTTTGTAATTTTCCTCAGTTCTTAACAATGATTTATCTTCGGCTATTTGTGTTTTAATTATATCTTTATGAATTTTACATATACTACAATAATAATTTGCTGAAAATGTTCTTGTGAAACCCATAACAGTGTTTAGGCCTAAATTGTCACCTGTGAGTGTAGCCAATACAAAATGAATGCGTTGTTTTCTTTGACCTATTAGAACTTCAATACCTGTCTCTTCTAAATCCTTCAATACACTACATAAGGCTCCAAAATAAAATGATAATCCAAATGCCAAACTCGTAGTTTTAGTCAAGCAACAAACGAAAATATTATTTAATTTTGAAATTTCGTCAGCATTGAGTAATGGAAACGTTATATAAAATGCAGACAATTTTTGAACACCAGATTTAGAACCTAAAGGGTTGGTTATTGACTTCGAAATCATCTTGATAAAGTAAATATGGCATTACACATTTATTACCAAACAATTTTAATTTATTTTTCCATGCTGACCCACTACAAATATTAATTATTTTACTATTTTCATTTACTATTTCCAAATTTTGTTGCATACTACTTAGAATATTTGGCAATTCAAAAAACCTCTTTAAGTTCTCTTTTATAGGTAAAAGCACTCCCTTACTGGCCGAAGAAGTTATAGATGCTGTAGTGGAACTGTCACTTATTAAAAACTCTGTGGGATCTATATAAATATCATTCTCCTTTAAAAATTTCACCAATTTATATTCAGAATTGAATAGCTCAAAAAAATCCTTAAATTCTCTTAATTACTTTCTTATATGCAATATAAGTAAGTATTGTAATCATGAAATCGAACTCGAGATTTTAACGGAAATATACGTTTTGACCTTCCCTGAATCGATTCCAACTATTTTTGGAATGACGTCCGTCTGTGTGTGTGTGTGTGTGTATGTTCTCTACAGCCTAAACGGTTGAGGCTCAAATTATGAAACTTTAAATTTAAGATTTGCATATGCCTGGGGTGTGCACCTCCTATTTTTGAAAAAAATATTCAAACCGGAAGTGCCTGTTTACTCTAGTAATTTTTGGCAATTTCTGCAATTACTCAAAAATGGTTACAGTTACAGAAAAATTTTATGAACAAAAATTAAAGGTATTTTTATTTAGCACAACTACTGTTTGCATGTTTTTTCCAAAAAGTGTACTGGTTTCAAAATAAATTTCTGCCTTTTGTATATATTTTTACATAAATCGTATCATCTGCGCCTGTCAATTGTTTAACAAAATAGACGTAAATAATTTGTAGTTTGACATTTAATATATATTCTAAGAAATGTATTTAGTGTAAAAGCGTTCTAAGGGTTAGAACAAATTTTATAAATTAGAAAAATAATGTAACTACGATATGGTTTAACCCATATGCGGATAAGAAAGTTCGGTGCATGACACTGCAGATATTTTTTTCATTATTTTATCGACAGTCTCTTTATTTAAATTTGATGTTTCTTGTTGAAGCTCTACTTCTATATAATTAATCAATGGAATAATGGTAAATGTTTGTATAAAACTGACAATTTTAGTAGCAATATCTCTGCTTATGGTCATTGTGCCATATAACACAAGAACAAAAAGAACTAAACTTATTTTGGGATCTAATATTGTATTTTTACATTCCGTCTCTGGTATGTCATCTGGTATGTCAAAATCATCAACTATATCAGTAACAGATTCTTTTTCTGGGCTTACATCAGAAATTGGTAAATTTGTAGATGATTCGTTCAAGGTTGTTTGCTATAAGTATATCAGGACTAAAGTATTTTTTGATATGTCGCTTGAATGAATTCAAAGATTGAAAAGATTGTGGGCAGTTGGAACATTCAAAAGTAGATATATTTGTACATTTATGAATTAACTTCAAATGAGAAATGTATATATTTATATCAAGAAATTCGATCTTGCATATAAAACAATTAACCATTGTGCCGATCAAATAAAATACTTAATTCTAAATAATAACAACTTTCTCTAGTACTTTGAGTTCGGAGAGCAAAGCGTTTAGAGCCGTGGTCTTTTTTGCAGATGACAATTTATAAAAATAATGTTCAATAAAAGACCAAGCTTGAATGCACTGCGGAGAATATTCTACGTTAAGCACATGATGCAGCTGAAATGTTATAGACACTGCTTTTAAAAAGGAATCCACTTTATATATAATGTCATTTATGTAAATGAAGAATTCAGTTAGATCAGCGATTGATTTTCCCACACAGATTATTGTTGGCTGGAGGGTCCAATCTTTCCTCTCGTATTCTCTCTTTTTTGACTCAAATGTTTCTTGTATACAACTCTTATCCTGCAAATAATAAAATAGATTTATACATACATTCACACACAAACACACATACCGGTAAATATAAAGCAAATGAAGATTGCGCATCTAAAATCGATGGTTTGAAAGATTTTATTTTTTCTTTATGTCTTATAATTTGTGGTTTTAATATAGAGTTTATTAAAATTAGCAGTACATAAGTTTTGGAATCTAAAAATGGAAAAGATATAGCAAATAGATTATCAAGAATATCAATATGATAAAATCGGACATAATTACCTTCATTTGTAAAGGTATCGAATTCTGAAAAGGATTTCTTGTTTTTCGGGTCCTTAATATCTCTACTGTAGATTCGTATAATTTTTTCACGAAATTCGTTCCATTTTGAAAATAATAATGTACTTTTTAACGGATGAAGTTTTTCAAAATCTATTTCAATCTGTTAAATTTAAAAATAAATAAATTTATAAATATATATATATATATATATATATATATATATATATATATATATATATATATATATAATTTATATAGTTATAAATAATATATATAAGATTTAAACTTACCAACGAGGTGGCTATTTGTTGTTTTAATATCGGCCAGTGAGCAAATGTGTCAATATTATTATCTAAAATATGTTTTCGGCGTAATTTATAAGTTAAATTCCACTTTTCTAAGATTAGTGATTCGGGCGTATTATTATTCTTAAGCCATTCGAAATGACTAATAATGTCATCTGTGATTTCCTCTGTATTACTTGTCTCGCTAGTGGAAGTACTTTTCTTTCTCTTCAATGAATAAGGACTTTTTATAATGCCTGCATTTTGGTATTTTTTACGTAAGCTGTAATATTTCCAGCCAATTTTCCTCTTTGTTTTTTCCACTTAAATATGTAAGCTTTAAATAAAAACATATAATAAGAACATTCACATTTGACTTAATTACAGTCACCTCGCTTTCATTAGGAAATAATTTAATAATCTGCTCCGTTGCATTTCGGTAATCATTATTGTTTACTTTGGAATTTCGATTAACCCAAAATTCTCCTACTGCAGCTACAATAAATTTTCTATCATTGTTCGATAGAAAATTATTTGCAGTATAATTCCCTATCACGGATTTACCTTCTAATGTATTATTTAATGTATTTAAAAGATTCTGAAATGTCATATATAATATACAAGATTTTGTATAATAATATACTTATTAAAAGTATTATAAGAATTTATTTGAATGGGAAATTTTATTGCTAAATCATTAATTTTTTTATAAAATCTGGAATGAAACCTTACAAAAGCGCCTGATGAGGATTCGTTCGGATTTATTATGATTTATTATAGATATTGGAATAGACTCTACCCAGCTTCGAACGGTATTTACTTCTGTCGTCGCTAATGGTGTTTTAAAACCTTAAAATGGACGCAGCATTGCACATGGACGTCAGATTAAATGTAAATTTATAATGGGGGGACGCATCAACGGTAGTGGGATATATATATATATATATATATATATATATATATATATATATATATATATATATAAATATATATATATATATATATATATATATATATATATATATATATAAATATATATATATATATATATATATATATATATATATATATATATATATATATATATATATATATATATATATCCCACTACCGTTGATGCGTCCTCCCATTATAAATTTACATTTAATCTGACGTCCATGTGCAATGCTGCGTCCTTGTATGGACGAAGGATTACAATCCAATATATGTTAGTTTTTTGGACTCAGGGGGTTTCGAAGTTTCTAATATCGAAGTATCGTATGGACGCATTATTAATGTGGTATTGAAAGAAATAAAAAGTTTGTGGTTCCTGACTCTTCCAGAAGGAGCGCTATGATCGAAATTAATATACTGGAATATTATACACAAGAAATACTGCCACGACCACCGTGCGTCTATTTTATTGGCAACGTTGTACTGGATGTACTGTCCTACCTTATTTTAATTTTAACTCAGTCGCAGACCGGTGGAATATTTTATAATAGAATAATTTTATAAAGTAGAATTCTTCTTTAGCCATATTTACTCAATTAATAAGTTTTATTATTCAATTTTCACACAACATCAAAACAGATCATTGTATTCTGATATCCAAATAAATATGAGTTTATATTCATTATAAGATATTTATGATTAATGGAAAACACGTCTCCAATTAAAGGGCCATGTAAATAAAATTCAGCGCTCGAAGGCACAATTTAGTAACAAGCCCATGCCTTGTCTTCGTAGAAACTAAAATTTTAATTGTACTGCAATCAGGCATGCATATCTAAATATCAAGATTTATAACAGTGCACTTGTTACAAAACTACTTCAATAGTTGCGCTAACCGATGTATATACTGTAAAATTTACTACGCATGCAAGATTGAGTCTATATATGTAAATTTGTTAGTCTCCTTCTTTTCGGATGCACCTACAAATCGGTACTGATTTCTAGTTTTCAAATTTTTTTCAAAAAATGTATATAGTTTTAGGTACTGATACAATTAAATTTCATTATATATCGTTTTTATCGGTACTTGCAATATAATGCTATTGAATTATTTTATATGAATTTCATCTTACACAAAAAAACTTTCCATATATGAATTTAAAAAATTTGTTGAATAATAAATATGCGGCATGTCTGTCGCTGTACTTTCTTTTACGCATTTTTGGTATATGGGTTCAATGCGTATAAAAAACTTCAGCAACAGTCATGCCGCAAATCTATTATTTTACAATTTATTTTGGCACTGAACGTTCTTAAACGATTAGATCATATCAAGTATTTTTAAGACGTCTAATTAATTATATTATATTAACATTTGAGGCCCTTTTTCACTAAATATATATCTTAGAATAAATATTACATGTCAAAGGACTATACGATTTACGTAATTAACAGAAATTTGGAAAACAATACTCAATAAAAAATTTCAAACGAAACATTTATATTTATATTTTTTATCCAAACAATTTTCCTGTAAGAACAGCCATTGTTGCGTAATTGCAGAAAACGAAAACGATGACTTTAGTAAGCAGGCACTTCCGGCTTGATTTATTTTCAAGAATGGGGGGTTTTCTAGACAAGCATGTACAAATCTTAAGAATAAAGTTTCATAATTCTACCTTCAGTCGCTTGGGTTGTAGAGCTAATACATACACACACGCAGACACACACACACACACACACACAAACACACACACACACACACACAGAGTCGTCATTTCAAAGATAGTTGGAATCGATTCAGGGAAGGTCAAAATGTAAATTTCCGTTCAAATCTGAAGATCGGAATTTTTCATGATTACAAAACTAACTTACTCCGCATGAGAGCGTAAAATAGACAATATAAAAACCAATTAAACGCTGAA
>OX122906.1:7953259-7993259 GCA_944738965.1 Nebria brevicollis
TCTAAAATTATTTTTATTTTTCTAAAAGTACGTTTAGAGCGTAATTGTGTGTTCTTAAATGCGGATCAAAAAGAAAATTACATAAAAAAATTGGCAAAACATTGCATAAACTAAATATATATAAGAAATAATTTTATGTGTATTGCTTTTTACCCCTATGATTTGCCACTACAAATACCACTAAAATTTATATTTTTACTTTAAAGTTAAATTAATTTGATTTTACGTTAAATGGTTATTGCGTTATTCAATTTAAAATAAATAAATATTATCCATCAAAATTTTTGGAAATACAAATAACAAAACTATAATGCAACTATATTTAGATATTATCGCGTTAAAATATTCGTACCGGTTGGGCCATGAATATCATGACGAGCACTACTGATTGTCAGTGCCATCTACAACTTTCCGGTCACTATTAGAAGTGTCAAAAGCTTGAGTCGGCGGGGCCTGTTCCTCAATAAGTTCTGGGTATTTTATTCCGCGACAGCATATGTCTATCTATTATAGAAACATATTAAATTCAAATATTAAGCGGGCTAATACGATTTATGCTGTATACTTGCAGGTATATCTACTGCTACATTTCGTGAATAATCACTTTTCAACATGTTTTTTCACAGTTCTAATTATTCACTGCAGTAGGGTAAAACGACCAGTTTTGGCACATCGCTAGTAATGGCACAGGTATCAAAAACATGGTTTTATACGTTTAAAATTGTGCAAATGCGTAGGTATAACAATGATTTAAATATTTATATATAGTTTTAAACAAGAAAAAGCCTTTAGAACGTCCATTTTAAAATTATTTATTAAAAAAAAAACGAATATTGTTTAGCGATATCAAAATTGTACTTTTCACAGCCATTTCTAGTTAGTTTACGGTTACCATAGCTTAAGCAATTACAATCATATTTACTAGAAAAACGTATTTTTTTAATATGTACCTGGTTAAATAAACTAAATGAATAGTTCATCGAAACATTTCAAATGTTGAATATTGACTTTTTTTTATTTTTTAATATTAAAAACACGTGTTTTTTAATTGGTATGAAATTTGAAGAGCGCGCCAATTATAGAAACACTTTATGCTTACAGCGCTTTTCTATTGGCAGCCGCTGCTATAAATGGAACGGTACCTAAGCAAGCGAGTTTATTAATGTTTATACATATTTTATATCAAAACGAATTTTATCTGCACATATATAATTCTTTAAAAAGTATGTATCAGTTTACATATATTATTTACATTATACCTATACTGAAACTTTATTGTTTATCGCATAAAAAGTAAAAATCGAAAACATAACCCCTTTAATTTATTTTTGTATTCATTTGAATAAATTATTTTTATTTTAGTGAAAACTGGTGAAAATATAACACCGATATTAAAAAGGGCAAAAAGAAATATAAAAAATTAAAAACTAGGACCACAACATCATATACGCTTGAAAATTTAATGAAAGCTTTAGAAGAGATAAAAGAGAAAAAAATTAGTTTCAGAGCAGCAAAAGTAAAATATGGCATACCACCCAGTACACTATTTGCAAAGTATCATAACAAGACTCCAATAATTGCAAAAAGAGGCCCTACAACAGTTTGTTCATATGAAGAAGAAAATAGAATAGTCGAATGGATAATTGCTTGTGGCGATAAAGGGTCACCAGTCACAAAAAAAACAGCTATTAGACAGTGTACAGGAGTTAATGGTTGTATCAAATAGGAAAACCATTTTCATTAAAAATCGTCCAGGGAGCAAGTGGTTTTCTTTGTTTTTAGAGAGGCATAAAGACAGATTAACCAAAAGATGTACTGAAAATTTCAGTAAGGCAAGAGCTTATGCAACTGAGGAGCAAATCAAACATTGGTTCCAGCTTGTAGAATCATATTTAACAAAAAACAATCTAATTGATATTGATGCATCACGAGTATTCAACCTCGATGAATCAGCATTTTGTTTGAATCCAAAATTGGGTATGGTACTGGCAAAAAAAGGCACTAAGAGACAGCTTGCCTATTCTTCTCCAGTTTTGGTATCTGAAGAAGGTAGACGGATATTGAAAGATGAAATTGAAAAAAAAAACAAGCAGAATTAGCCAAAGAAGAAAATAAAAGAAAAAAGTAAGAAGTTCAAAAAGTAAAAGAAGAAGCAGATAAAAAACTAGCTGATATTAAAGTGCAAAAAAAACTTTTATCTGAACGGCAAAAAAAATTACAAGCTGAAATAAAATTCTTTTCTAAAAATATAAAAAGAAGGAATTAAATTTTTCATTGTTTATATTAATTATAATTTTATAATAATTTAGCTTTAGATAGATATACTACCTATGTAATTTAAAACTTTAGAAAACAAAGCTATTGTAAGTGTTCTTTTATAAAGACTAGCTAAAATATGTAAATTTATAAACCATATTTAATCAAAATTAAATTTATAATAGAACTTATTTATTTATTGATTTACCTAGTTCATTTAACAAAAAATATAATTTGCCGTGCTATTACTAGAAAGGACTGACCTCTTAAAGGCAACCACCGTGCCAAAACTGGCATTTTAACATCGAATTATAAATTGTGAACAAAACATCAATAAACAATTTAATTTTTTTTTTACTTTATAAAACACTTAAACTTTAAAAATTTTCAATTATTATATAAATATATTATCCATATTTTTTTTAATCCTCAAAAGAGTAGAGAATTTTCTTAACTGTGCCAAAACTGGTCGTTTTACCCTATACATTTATCATTTATAGAAAATATCTGCAGTGTCATGCACCGAATTTTCTTATCCGCATATGGGTTAAACCACATCGTAGTTACATTATTTTTCTAATTTATAATATTTGTTCTAACCTTTAGATCACTTTTACACTAAATATGTTTTTTAGAATAAATATTAAATGTCAAACTTCAAATTATTTAAGTCTATTTTGTTAAACAATTTACAGGCGCAGATGATACGATTTATGTAACAATATATATAATAAGCAGACATTTATTAAGAGATCAGTACTTTTTTGGAAAAAAGATTCAAACAAAAGTTGTGCTTAATATAAATATCATTAATTTTTGTTCACAAAAATTTTCTGTAACTGTAACCATTTTTGAGTAATTGCAGAAACTGCAAAAAATGACTAGGGTAAACATGCACTTCCGGTCGGAATATGGTTTTCAAAAATAGGAGGTTTTCGTGCCAGTCACGTACAAATCTTATGTTTAAAATTTCATAATTTTCCCTTTAGCCGTTTGGGCTGTAGAGCGCTCACACACACACACACACGCGCGCGCGTACACACGCGCGCGCGCACAGACGGACGTCATTCCAAAAATAGTCGGAATCGATTCAGGGAAGGTCAAAACGTATATTTCCGTTAAAATCTCGAGTTCGAAAGTTTTCATGATTATAATACTTACTATACTGCGTATAAGAAAGTAAAAATTATATAAAATTCCAAACATTTCGCGAATGAATAACTATTTATTAATGCTATGAATTTACATGTATTTGTATAATTATTTTTTAAGAATTGCTGAAAAAAACATATTACAATATTTCACCATATAACGCAATGCATTTCACTGTGCTTAGAAAAATACGAAAAATTATTTTAAAATACGTCTTCCTGTTATAAATTATCCGCATTATCTTGCACTGAACTTTATTCTACGTATTTTGTTTAGGTAGGAGGATATTAAAATATTTATTTTGAATAATGCACGAAAATACAATTATTTATTTTATTGTATTTATAAATAACGAGAGTGAATCTAGCAGCTCGAACTAGCAGCCGATTCGAAATAGCGGTTAACCAAGGCCAACTAGATACATAGACTAATTATGACCAAATACGCATGTTTCACTTCAATATTGAAAATAAATAATAACTTTTTTATACATTATTGATTTTCTATGCTTCATAGACACAAAATATATATAAATTATTGACAGGCGCCCTTCGGATCACATAGAAAAAATCATTTCTTTAAAATTCTCACGAATTTCATGTTTAAAGTGTAATATTATTATTAGCAACAATTGTCTGTCTTCCAAATTAATAACAATTAGTCATTATCAACCATAGCAATTAAATATATAAACATTATTGGCCTGTGTTCTTCGGAACACATGATCAACCTAATGTGCAAATTAATATAATTGAGTGCACTGCGCATCGCATCGTTGTTTTTTTAATCATTTTCATATCAAATCATAATTATCTTTTAATACAAATTTATTAGTTTTCTTTCCTTAATAGTACAATAATTCTCTTCTATGTAAAAGTGTGTTATTGATTGTTTGATTGTTTTTCTGATTGATTTTCATTGAGTTTGGTGCTGATAGCTTGTTGCACATAAAACTTACATTGTTGAACTTTTTACATAGCATTTTGTTACCTAAGAAATGTTTTGAGAATCATTCTTTGTTTGTAAGTCAAACGTAGATATTTAGATTATTTTACTGGTGTATTTTGTTTGTAGTGCATTAAATCAGTTGATATCAAGAAAGTTAGCCCTAACATCATCAACCGCATATACAAATTAAAATAATTTAGTACACTGTACATCGCATCATTGTTTTTCAATCATATTCATATCAAATCATAGTCATCTTTTAATACAAATTTATTATTTCAGTTTACTTAATAGCACAAGTGTGTTTTATTTTTTTGTTTTCTTATTTGAACTTAATTCTAACGCTGATAGCTTGCTTCAGACAAGCATTGTAACGCTGAAGTTCTACGAATTCTGGTTTTTGCAATTGGGAATTGCGAACATAATATCTTTTGGTCGTGGTTTCTATACTGATACTTTTCACAATATTGAACAATATGGTTGGATGAAAAATGGCCAACAGTGAAGTTGCTTCTAGGTGTCAGCATTTTCATAGCTTTCTGCTGCTCCTGATACCGTCGAAAGATTAGATTAAGAGTCATACTATCCTGAAAAGTCAATCTTTTCAGTTGCTTGCAGTTTTATGGGTGCTCATATTCGGCACATACTCAAATTGCCCGGCGGTAGGGTTTGTACCTTTTTTGACCTTTCATTTTGCCCGAACCATCGGTTTAAAAAAAAGGTTCACTAATCCTCTTAAATTGCCTAGTTTTACGAAAAGTACGTATTAAACTGGAAGATTTGAAATTGGTACTTTTCGCGAAATTTCCTTTAATTTTCTAAAATTAGTATTACAGATAACAATGTATCAATAGGGAAAATATAATTTAGTTTAAAGTTTATCACGATGGAAGAAGTGTCGTTTTGTGTTGCTGCTAATGGTTTCCGCTATTGTTTTATACTTTTATATTTATTCATTTAACTTCTATATTTTTCCATTTATCCATTTATATTTTTATATATACATTTAAATACAATATCTAAAAGATTTTGATTATTTTTTGTCTTTGCGAATCTACCTTCTAAAATACAGATTTCTTAAAATTTGCATTCGGGCAAGATGAGTATGCGATTTGACAGTCCAATGATTTGTGACACCAACCGCCGGGCAGTTATCGTATGCGCCTCAAAATCACGTTAATAATCGCAGTAAATATCAGAAATTGGGGTTGCGTCATAGAAACCGCATTCTGTCTCTTTCAGCTAGTTCCAAACCTTTCTTAACATTAGAGAACACCGATCCTCCTGAACATATCTCTTGTAAGAATCATTGTGAGAATTAGTTCATTCAAAAGCTGAATGAAAATGATTCTGCTTCTAGTTTTGCCTATGAAACTACAACAACTAAAAATGTTGCTTCAAAGTCATCTTCTCCCGTGTTTTTTACTTATATGACTGTACCTACAATATTTTGGATTACCTATTACAATAGTAAAAAGTTATTCAAGATAAACTGGACTGATGATTTCAATTATTACTTTTCTCAGATATTTCTTATATGCGTTTTGAAATTTTTATGGCATAAATGTTATCTGCCTTCTCGAAAACGTCCCAGGTATCAATTTGTTTCAAAAGCCGAACGCAAACATACTGGTTGTGCAAAATTTAAATTCTATGTGAGGGAAATGTTATCTTCAGGAACAGATATCACAGTGTTCATTGAAAGACATGGGAACATTTATCATAGTGGTGAAAAATATAGACGTTTTGTGAAGGATTCCCGAAGGCAAGAGTTAGCTATGAAACTACTTCTAGATTCACCTAGTGTTGTTAGATATCAGCAGCTAAATTCGGCCAATATGGAGGCATTTAACAGTGGCAATTTAAATAACCTGCCAAATTTAAATATTTCAAAAAAAAAATTCCAGCGAGACCATTAAAGCCGATGATTTACACAAAGATTTATTTCAAGATTTAGTCTATCAAAAAGATCTTAGTTTTTTCATAAATGGAACGGAAAATATATTACTGGTTATATACAAGAACTTAGCTATTCACCATTTTTTGTTCGACAACAAACGGAGTATCAACTACGGTATTTTATTTCACTACGGAAGAATCCTATTTTTCTTTATTTAGATTTCACTGGTAGGATTTGTAGTAAACCCAGCAGGATTAAAAGCAGATTTATTATTATGTCCTTGTTCTTCCTAGTACAAATAAATCGCCTGTACCTATTGCTGAATGCAATTTCATCTGCCCACAATATTTCAACAATTCAGTATTTTTTATCTTCCTTTTTCTACGATCTAAATAGAGTTTTCCATTCGAAAAATCCTATTATTTCGAAAATAGAAACAGATTTTAGTATGGTTCTTATTCAAGGTGTGCTATTGTCTTTTAATAAAATGGATCTTCTACAATACTTGAAGCAAATGTGGCATCATATAACTTTCTCAAATACTATAGATCATCTTGTTATATTACATGTTTGTCCTACGCATTTATTTCATGCTGTCACATTTAAAATAAATTTTCTTACAAAAAATAAACGTCTGAGGAATCTGAAAAAAAGAATTTTTGCTTGTTTAATTCACAGTAATAATTTCATTTGCGTAATTGTTTTTTGGACAAATACTGTGAAAGTCTTCGGGTTGCCCTTCATTTGTTCTGATTCTGACGATTCTCTAAGATTGTAGTTGATGTAGTAGTAAGGAAACGGAAGCATCTTCATTAAGAAAAAAATCATCTTTTTTTTCTTATTTCCAATTATTATATGATGATGTTCTCGCTGGTTCTTGTGCTTCTGGTATTTGTAATGATTTATACTTACCCGCTTTCATAGATTATTTATTTAAAGATTTCTTTCCTTTTTATCCAAATCTGTCGGGAATTATCAGAAAAGACTGATATTCCATAGTAGAAAATTGGTTCAAAATTGTTAAAAAGGATACTTTTCGTAGTAAACTAAGAATCAAAATACCTCGGTTCATCAGAAAAATGCAAAATCTCTTAAAAGGTAGAATAATTGACCAGAAGATATCGTTAGAAACTGCTTAAATGGGAAAAAAACGAATCTTTAATAGGTCTTTCAATGCAGATAGTCTAAATATTACTCTATCGCAGGAGACGTGGGGAAAACCTGGAACACCTCTTCAAGACCCTTCGAAGACTATCAACGCCTTCACAGACTTCCTTCAAAGAACCGAAGAAAAAAATAAGAATTATTTTCAACTTTTCGATCAACCTGCTCAGACTTCAGGAGCAAAAAATGTATTTCACAATGCATTTGTCGATCCACCCAACAATTTTTCCACTTCATTGTCTAAGGAACATAGCACACCTCTTCCAATCATATCGACACCTTGCAGCTCTCCTGAAGAGTCTCCCATACTTATGGAAGCTACCAATAAAGTTGCCACTGACACTCTACTGCCACCTTCGTGTCAATAAGTTACTCCTGTCGGTTACATGGCACCTTGGGATTCATTTTCTTCTTATCCACATCTTTGGAAACATTCATATAAAATCAACAATTTTATTTTAAACATTGATAGCTTTAATAGTCTCCGAGGAAATAATTGGCTAGATGGTCAAATCATTAATTCATTTCTCTCGGTGGCCTCCCAAAGTTTGCAAAAAATCGCAATATTTTTGCTTTTGATACATTTTTCTTCAAAAAATTTATGTGCGATCGATTATTCTCTTTAAATACATGGGGACAGAATTTTGATGTTTTAAAATATGATGTGTGGTTAAATCCCTTAAATTTGAATGACAATCATTGGACTATTATAGTAGTTATTGTCAAATTAAAACACATGCTATATTTAGATTCACTGCACGGTACTATACCGATGGACTTCATGCAATGATTTTTTCCCTTTCTAAATAACCAGCATTTTCTTAAATACAATATATTCGTAAATTCAGACGAATGGACCATATGGTGTTGATATTCCCAGCCAAAAATTAACAATCAAGTTGGTTCTAATTGCGGAGTGCATTTATGTGTTTGGGCCTATATAATTTGCTGTGGCAATTCTTATAATTTTTCTAAAGCAAACATTCCTCAAATTAGGATGTGGATAATGCATTTTCTAACTGAAGCAGATGGCAAGAATCCTATACCAAGTAACAAAGCTCGAAATTATCAGTTGCTTTTTAATGATGAAACAACTTTTGAAGCATATAAACATCATATACCAAAAATTTACAAAGTACCACCAAAAAACTTTTCTTCTACAATGGGTTTATTTCAAAATTTATCAAAAATTATATTGAATTAAAAATTTTCAACATTTCAATACTTTCTTCTATGTGTTGAATTGTACTAAATTAAACATTATTCAGTAGGGATCATCAAAAGCTAGACTGCCACACAGATGGAAAATTTTAGTGATTGGTGATCCTAACCCTACCGGTTAATCGTATTCCTTTCCTATATTATACTCTGTATAATCCATGTATCCCTTCCTATCCTGGCAAGAAAAAGGTCTGTTTAAATTGAAGTATAGGAAAAATGCTAAAAGTTTAAACAGTCATGGACCCTAACTTCCTCGTGATTCTTGCTGGAAAACAATGCACGACTTAGATATTCAAAACTCTGTTTTGCAATGTTTACTAAGAGGTCTCACACCACCGACCAATAATTTTAATATATTTAGCTGCTATTATTGATAATAACTAATTGTTATTAATTTGGAAGACAGACAATTATTGCTAATAATAATATTACACATTTTACTTGAAATTCGTAAAAATTAAAAAAAATCTTTTTTCTAAGGATTCCGAAAGGCACCGGCCAATAATTTTTATATATTTAATTGCTATGGTTTATAATGACTAATTGTTATTAATTTGGAAGCCAGGCAATTGTTGCTAATAATAATAATATGTATATATATATAATAATATAATATATTGTATATATAGGATATAAACACAATATTCTAATGACTCTTGTCTTGTTATTCCCATAACTTGCTGAGTTATGAAAAAAAAAAACAGGATGATTCAATTTAGTATTGTATAATGGAGGCGAGTCTGCTATGTAATTCCACCCTCATTAGAAATAGAAATTACCTCATTGGTATTTTTATTAGATTTTTCAAATTTAGCTCTTAATTCTTTTGATTTTGGTGTTTTGATTTTTCTTTTAAGACCCTCTTTGTATTTATATATTATAATAATAATAATTATTAAGATTATTACATAGATTATTACATAATGGTAATTATAAGTACTAACATTATTATAAGGAGAATCTAAGCGAATACTATTTTCTGTTTTATGATTGAATTGTGAGATATTTTTTATTTCATTTTTTATATGTTTGATATGATCTTTTGTTAAGTTCATATGGATATCTATTAGATCTTCGTCATTATTTTTCATTGCGATTTGGTTATTAATTTGACAGTTTTTAGTGTGATATATTCCGCTTAAATTTTTAATGTTCAATTCGTTATTACAGTAATATTTTATTTGTTTTTCATTCGGGAAGTATAGATATTTAATGTTTGAATTTTTTATTTCAATAATTGAATTTATTGATGATATTTTATTATACTCACAGAACCGAATGTCTTTATAACAGATTACGTTTTCTAGACATTTTTCGTATTCGTTGTTTTGAGATAAACAATATTATTCTTTATGGTTAATCTTAGTACATTTATTTACAGATCTAATTCTACAGTTATTTTTCGTATATAGGCCCGTTAAGACATTTATTGTTTCATATGTATTGTGTAAGTAGGTAGGTATTGGGGTGGCTTGTAAGAGTTCCTCTTTAATGACGTTAGATGGGATTTCAATAAGGATAACTAGTACGTTGTTGTTAATTGAGCAATAAGTTTTAAGGATATTTTTATCTTGAATGTTATTTAATAGGATGGTTTTTATGAAGGTTTTTTCGATTTTATTAATTTCTATTAGTAATTCGTTGTGATTAATTATTCCAAAGTATAGAGTATTTAATTGACAGAAGGTTATAGTTTTTTCTAATAATACTAAAGAGAAGTAAAGTTCTTGTCCTACTTGAATTAGTTCATTTATAATGTTTTGTGTTTTTACAATATCTATTTCATCTAAAACTTGTCCTATTATTTTTTCCAAATTGTTTAATCTTGTATTTAGGATATGATTATTTTCATTGATAGTTTTTATTTTATTATCAAATTGTGTGGTGATATTATTATTGCTTGTTACCATGGTGTTTATTTTATTGGTTAATTTATTTTCGTTATTAACTATGTTATCTATTATTGTATCATATCTTTCTTTATCTGTTGAATCTAGGTTTCCTGATATGCTTTTGATAATGGACCCGAGTCCGTTAATTAATCCACGTTTTGTTCTTTTTGGTTCAAGAAGTTGTATTTTATCTTTTATGTGTAGCATTATGTTATTTATCGTGTTTTTATAGGTTGCAGTATTTTCTTTGATTTTGTAATTTTGCATCTTTTGATATAGAGTAAGAGTTTCCCAAGTGTGCTACTGATTTACACAAGGTCTTCGGATTTTGGTCAAATTTCATATTTAGGTAGATCTTATGAATAAAAATTAGGTTCTAAAAATATTTTGGAAAAAATATATAAGCTATTGAATATTTTTGAGTCAATCAATTAAATAATTAATATCTCAGATATTAGTTGATAGAAATTTATGAAATTTTGTCAAAATGTAGCTAATAGATAGACCTTTCTAATTATATTTTAAAAAATTTATTTGCGTTTAATTTTTATATGAAAAATTAAGTTTTTATTAAACAAATTAATTTTTTTTCATGTTCTCCATGTGATACATGAATTTTAATTTGTCCACAAGATTGTAAAAGTCTTCTTCTTCAAAATGGAAAAATAAAATTTACGGGGCCGGAATCAGTAACCGAGTTATAGTAACTTTCGCGAGTCACTAACGTCTAGGCGCAAGGAATCTACCGCGCGCGCTGTATATTGTTATTCAAGTGTTTGGGTTTCAAAGGATGTGATATAAGCAAATATGATATGTTTACCGAAATCATCAAATAAATTAATAATTGCAATTTAATAATTAGTTACTTTATACATTTATTAACGATGCATCAGCAGTCCATTTATTTAATTCTAAGCTTATCGCTTATCTAATAGGACATTTTGAACAGGTTTAGGTTAAAATAATCATATATTTTGCTGACGGCGCAGCGTCGTAATATAAAAATAAGTATAATTTTATTAATTTATTGAATCATAAAAGCGACTTCAATGTTATGGCGGAGTGGAATTTTTTTGCTAGCTCGCACTGGAAAGGTGCTTGCGATGGCATTGGGGGCACGGTTAAACGGCAAGCAAATAGAGCAAGTTTGCAACGTGTGAATGAGAACCACATCACAACACGCAACTACTATATGACTGGGCGAAAGCATTTTTCCACAAAATTTGTTTCGATTTTTGTAATCAGGAAGAACACATTTCGCACATTTCGTCATTAAAGAAACGTTACGAAACCACAATAACTATTAAAGATACGCGGCAATACCACTCGTTCATTCTGTTCAATGACAATGAAATGGCATGCATACTGTTTTCTGCCTGCGATAATGGTATATACAAATCTACATAAAAACAGTCTTAATTATAACAAATAAATGTATAAAGTACCTAATTATTAAATTGCAATTATTAATTTATTTGTTGATTTCAGTAAACATATCATATTTGCTTATATCACAATCCTTTGAACCCCAAACACTTGAATAACATATACAGCGCGCGCGGTAGTTTCCTTGCGCCTAGACGTTAGTGACTCGCGAGAGTTACTATAACTTGGTTACTAATTCCGGCCCCATAAATTTTATTTTTCCATTTTGAAGAGGAAGACTTTTACAATCTTGTGGATAAATTAAAATTCATGTATCACATGGAAAACATGAAAAAAAATTTATTTGTTTATTAAAAACTTAATTTTTCATATATAAATTAAACGTAAATTAATTTTTTAAAATATATTTAGAAAGGTCTATTTATTAGCTGCAATTTATCAAAATTTCATAAATTTCTATTAACTAGTATCTGAGATATTAATTATTAAATTGATTAACTCAAAAATATTCAATAGCTTATAACTCAAAAATTAAATTTTTTTTTTCCAAAATATTTTCAGAACCTAATTTTTATTTATTAGATCTACCAAAATATGAATCTTGAACAAAATCCGATAACCTTCTGTAAATCAGTAGGACACTTGGGAAACTCTTACTCTATAAGGTGTTTCGTCTAGCATATGGTATTGTTTCAGAATGTTGGTAAGAGGAATTTGGAGTGATATTATTTGGGTGTTTACCTGTATACATGCCTACAGGCAGTTCCTAGTTCGAGTATGTTAAGTCCGGTGTTAGTGTCATCTTTGATGATTTGTGATATCCCGAAGGGAATTAGTCTGTAACAAGTCGGGGTGTTTTGAGATTAGAAATTTTGAGTTTCTTGTCTTTTCCGTCGATGATTTGTCCTCTTTCGTGACGTATTGTTTTTACATTTAGTATTTTAAATTTGGGTTTATCTATTTTTCCACAATTTCTTTTATTTATTTTTACATAGGTTTGCTCGGGAATTTCATATTGTTTTTCGATTGGTTTCGAATATTTTAATTTATTTTGCTCTATGTTGGTTTTTACTTGTTAATTGATTTGTTTTAATGTTTCGGCGTTTTTTTGTTAATATTCGTCGATTTGTATTTCTTCTGGTTTTATGTTTGGTTCCGATATTTGTCCGAATATAATTTCTAGCGGCGTTCTTTTAGTAGTGGAATGGATGCTGTTATTATAGGCTATTAGGGCGTAGTTTAATCTTTCTTTTAGTTGTAGGTTTTTGATTATTGGATTTTGATTAATAATTATCATGTGTTCTATCAGGGATGAATGGAATCTTTCAACTATTCCATTATTTTTTGGAGTATCAATGGAGATGTAATGAATATTAATTTGTGTAAGTGCTAAATAATTTTGAATCGTTTTATTATTAAACTCTAACCCGTTATCGGATA
Source organism: Nebria brevicollis (assembly GCA_944738965.1). Classification (NCBI taxonomy): domain Eukaryota; kingdom Metazoa; phylum Arthropoda; class Insecta; order Coleoptera; family Carabidae; genus Nebria; species Nebria brevicollis. Next base: position 7,966,619 of record OX122906.1, read on the forward strand.
TAATTTCTTTAGGAATTATGAAGTGCGTAAAATATTTAATTAACTTGTTTAAAATTGTAACTGCATTTTTATCTTTTATTACGTATGCTACTGCAAATTTTGAGAAAGAGTCTACGATAGTTAACATTTTGGTTTGTTCTAGCGACAATAGATCTATATGTAATTTTTCAAAAGGCTTATCTGCTGTTGGCGTTTGGATATTTGGGATTTGTATCGGATTTCTTTCGTATTTCGTTGTTAAACAAGTATTACATTTATTTATAAAATTTTGAATATCTTTTTGCATGTTGGGCCAGTAATGTATCTGTTTTAGTTTATTATATGTTTCCATTATGCCTCTATGATTGGTTTTTCCTTCATGATAATTTCTTATTACCATTTGTTGTTCTTCTTTATTTTCTATATCGGTATTCATAGTTTTGCATGATATTAATTTGTAGCTATTTGCGTCGAAGTATGTTTGTAAAACTGCATTGAAGTTTAATTTAAAATTTTCTGGTATAAGACAGTAATAGGTTGTGCCAGTTTGCAAGTATTCTTTAATAAATTTCATAATTGTTTTATTACTATCTATTCAAATAGAGATATATTCGTTGTATTTTATTATTAAATAGTTTATTAGTTTTGACTTCGGTTTTGTTATTTGTTTCTTTAACGACTATTTGATTTTTACAAGTATTAATTGGGGTTTCTAGATATATTAAGCCGTTTATGGGGTTTTCGTTGTCGGAGTGTACGGTGTCAGTTTCACTACCTGTTTGTACTATTACTGAGTCTGTTTCTGAGTTAAGATTTAAGTCTTCATCGTTAGGTTTTTTCTTAAATATTGATTTTGATGTTAGAATTTTGAAATATCTCTCTGATTAAATTTTCTATTTTATTCCAATTTTTCTTATTTAGGCCGGAACAGATTTTTGGCATATCTAATTCATTTATTTCATTTTGTATGCAATAGTCTAGTAATTTTTCAAGACATATTTTGATATTTTTAATTGTTGGTTTATTATTATAATTTCCTTTTGTGATTAAATGACAAATTAATCTTGGATTATTTTGAATGAGAATTTTGCTATCTAAGTTGTGGTAATTTTTACAAGGGTAATGTTGTTTAACTTGCAATGCGAAACCTTTGCGCATTGTGGTGTCTTTAGAAATACAATGTACTAATGTTTTGTTTGATTCGAATATATTTTAATTTTTTTGTTCGATTTTGAACTCTGGTTTAATTCGGGACAGTGCGTCAGCTACAACGTTTTGGCATCCTTTTTTATATTCTACAGTGTAATTAAATTCCTCCAATTTTGTGCGCCAACATATAAGAAGAATTAGGTTCTTTTAGTGAGTTCAACCAAACTAGTGGTCTATGATCCGTGATAATTTTGAATTTGTAACCTAACAGGTATGGTCGGAATTGTTTCGTTGCCCAAATTATTGCTAAAAGTTCTTTTTCGATGGTCGAATAGTTTATTTCGTGATTGTTAAGTGTTCTCGATATATAGGCTATGGGTAAATCTTTGTTATCGTGATTTTGTGATAACACAGCTTCGATTGCGTAATTGCTTGCGTCAGTTGTTAAAGAAAATGCTTTTGAAACGTCTGGGTATTGTAAGATGGGGTTATTAGAAAGAAGTATTTTGCCTTTCTGTGTTTTCTATGTCAATTTTTTGTTCTTTCTTTAAGCATTGGGTTAGTGGTTTTGTTATTTTTGATAAGCTGTCAATGAATCGTCTATAATATCCGATTAATCCAAGGAAGGATTTGATTTCTTTAGTTGTTTTAGGGATTGGAAAGTTTTTTATAGCTTCAATTTTGTCTGGGTTTGGTTTTATTTCTTCTGTAGTTATTACATGGCGTAGTAAGGCGACTTCTTTGCGAAGAAATTCGCATTTATCTAATGAATTTTTAGATTGGCTTCACGTAATTTTTGAAATACTTTATTTATATTTTCTAGGTGTTCCTGGAGGGATGTACCTAGTATTATTATGTCGTCGATATATACGAAACACATTTTGTTGATTAAATCCTTTAAGACGAAATTCATAAGTCTTTGAAAGGTTGAGGGGGCGTTTTTGAGGCCAAAAGGCATGCGTTTGAATTCATAATGTCCGAAATTTGTAGAGAATTCTGTTTTAGGGATATCGTCTGTGTGAACTTCTATTTGGTGGAATCCGGAGGTTAAGTCAGGTGCTGAAATAGTTGGATTTGCCTAATTTATCACGAATGTCTGTTACGTCGGGTATTGGGAATTTATCGTCTACAGTTTTGTCATTTAATTTGCGATAGTCTATTACAGCTCTAAATTTTTTTTGCCTGATGCATCTGCTTTTTTTTGGGGCTACCCATATTGGTGATGACCAAGGTGAATATGAATGCTGAATGATGTCATCTTGTAACATTTTATCTATTTGGGATTGAACTTCTTGTTTGTAAATGTCGGGGTATTTGTATTGTTTTGCGTGAATTGGTATATTGTCTGTAGCATTAATAGGATGTTTTATTTTGCTAGTGAATGTTAATTTCTCGTTTTCGTTTAAAATTAGATCTTGATATTTATTTAATGTGTTAAATAATAAGTGTTTTTCGTTATTGGTTAGGTGTTCGTCGCGTATTTCTTGGTTTTTTTATTTCCATATTAAGGTTTACATTGTTTTGATGATTTAGATATTGAAATTTATATTTGAATTTGTTTAAGAATGTTACTTCTCCCTTTTCGAAGTTAAATTTTGTTTTTAATAATTCCATACCTGGCATTCCTAGTAATATGTCGAAATCTTTATGAAAATGAAATATGTAACTACGTTGTCCGCCATCCCTTGCGCGCCGATGATGTGTTCAGGTCTGTGGCTGTGCATTGTCTCAAGTTATGGTAGAAGGAGTGGAATACATCTAGTAAATTGCGACGTGTAAAGGTGTCAGTGGAGTGGTGGATGGCACCGCTCCGCTTAACAAAGTGTGAGCAAGTGGACATCTCTCGTCTGAGAATAGGCCATACATGTTTCACACAATTGCATCTGTTACTAGAACAACCACCGCTCTGCTCCACTTGTAACACTAGGCTCACTTTCGAACATATTTTGTCCTAGTTACAATTTGCATCGTCGCAATGCTGGTATTGAGGGTCCCATGCGTATTTCTTTAAGCAAGAATGCAACAAGTATTGGTAAAGTGCTTTCATTTCTCCGGGTAGCTGATTTGTTTACGCAAATCTGAAATGGTTCTCTGCTTTACCTTTCGTTCCGTAACTGTTAATACTTCAATTATCATTTCTTTTCGTTTTTCTCCACACTATATATCAGCTGGGGCTGTGATTTTTGTGGTTTCTATAAAAGACCTCAGTTCTTGACTGGTGTCTGCACAACCCAGCCGTGCAATGTTCTTTCACACATGTGAATGTATAATTTTTTTCTTTAGGCTTTATTTAAACTAAAACTCAATTGATCCATTTTTATAAATTTTGTTAGTTATTAATCATTTGTTTATTTCCCCTTTTATTTTTTCTTGTAATATAAAATCCGGCTTTCTTTTGCATTTACCATTTTTCACTTTCACCTGCACAAGCGGTAATGACCATAGTAGTTGATCCGCAATTTAAATAATATATATATATATATATATATATATATATATATATATATATATATATATATATATATATATATATATATATATATATATATATATATATATATATATATATAAATATATATATATATATATATATATATAAATATATATATATATATATATATATATATATATATATATATATATATATACATATATATATATATATATATACATATATATATATATATATATATATATATATATATATATATATATATATATATATACATATATATATATATATATATATATATATATATATATATATATATAAATATATATATATATATATATATATATATATATATGTATATGTATATGTATATGTATATGTATATGTATATATATATATATATTAGTTTCGGTTTGAGTTGCGTGAAGGTGTGTTAAATTTGGAAATTAGAACAATTGAGACTTTTCTTCACAATTTATTAGAAATAACGAGATGTACATTTCGGCTACCAAGTAGCCATCGTCAATCGAAATGTACATCTCGTTATTTCTAATAAATTGTGAAGAAAAGTCTCAATTGTTCTAATTTCCAAATTTATATATATATATATATATATATATATATATATATATATATATATATATACATACATATTATTATTAGCATATATAAAATCCGGCTTTCTTTTGCATTTACCATTTTTCACTTTCACCTGCACAAGCGGTAATGACCATAGTACTTGATCCGCAATTTAAATAAAATTAAATATATATATATATATATATATATATATATATATAAATATATATATATATATATATATATATATATATATATATATATATATATATATATAAATATATATATAAATTTCAATTGCCTTATTTTAGTAACCAGTGTTAGAATTAAGGCAGGCTTGGAAAGCGTTTTCTTGTTATATAAAAAAACAGAAGAACGGAGAAGTTGTGGTGAGTAACGACAGCAGGGACGATAAAAAGAAATACTGTGTGATATGTAATTAAGATATTAATAATAAAATATTAAAACCGATCTAAAAAGTTTATAACAATTCAGAAGTGGGATAATGTGCTCAGTGAACGTAGTAGAGAAAAATCGAAAAAAAAAATATTACTGTGTGTATATACACGTGCTGTGTTAAGCCGTATTTAAGAAAAAGGGTCTGTGAAGATGATGAGAACCAGAAGTCAACAATCTGTGGTTGGCGAAACTAGCAATCAAGATACCGGAATTACAGCTGTGAATGGCGTGGACGACAATGTGCTCGTCTTATTTGAGCCGCAAAATAACGTCACTTCCTGCATGCAAAACGGCCAACTGTCGAACGACGCGTCTCCCAATAAAAACAGCGTCTCATCCGGCGTACAGGATAAAGGCGCTTCTCCTATAACTTCTACAACCATGGAGTTCACGACAAACATGATGCGTATGATGGAATCCATGATGTCATCCATGGCGAAAATGCAGCAGAATGCGAGCAACCAGGTTCCCCTTACTCTGAATTTCGCAAGTACAAATGAGTCTTCAGCTGTTACTTACTGCCTTATGCCCGACCTGTCATCGTCAATTGAAGATTACGACGGTGAAGGAGGCGCGGGTCGCACACGATCTTGGTTGGAGTCTTTGCTCCGCACTGCCAGCTATCATCGGTGGCCAGATGCATTCAAGCTGGAAACCGCTAAACTCCATCTTGCGAGAGGTGCTCGTGAGTGGTACCTTGGTCGTCAACATCGTATCAGCACTTGGGCGGATATTGAGGCGGAGTTTCGAACATCATTCGCCAAAGAGAGATCCTTGCCAGAGAGATGGTAACGAAAGACTGCGAGGATGCAGGGAAATGGTGAGTCAGCAACAGAATATGTTTATTCAAAGATGCGTCTTTGCAGAGACTTGGACCTTTCATTCGCTGAAGCGCAAGAGCAAATCCTGATAGGTTTGCGATCCAGAACTCGATGTTCAGAACTCATATGTCAGTTGTTCGACAATGAAGATGCGTTGTTGGAAGCGATACACCGTTGCGAACGCGTCGACAAAAACCATGCTGAACGAGCAGCAAGTACACGAACCATCGCGAACCACGAAGTGAAAACGATGGGACCTCCGAAGGCAGATGTTAAAGTCGCTGTCCACCAATCAGCACAGTCCAGAATAACAGAACGACGTTGCTACAATTGCAACCAGTACTCTCAGCTCGCTCGTGATTGACCGGAGCCAAGAAGACCGATGCGCTGCAGAAGCTGTAATCAAGAAGGGCATCTGCAACCAAACTGTCCGTCAAAACCGCAAATGAATCGCACCAAACCAGGAGCGTTGCTGATTTCGACACCCGCCACGGATGCGGGTAAGTACATGAAATCTGTATATATTAACGGACAATAATTCCAGGGACTCATCGACACTGGAAGTTCGAGCTGCGTGGTACGTTCTACCGTAGCTCTTCAAGCAGGTTTACGTATGCAACCAAATAGCTACGCAATATATGGATTTGGAGATATAACATCTGAAGCGGCGAAAACGCTGGGAACCGCGATGGCAGATATTGTAGTAGATGGTGTCAGAGGACACGTCGAGATACTAATTGTTCCGGATAAGGTTCAACCAGTTGAGGTGATCATAGGTCGTTCGTGGACAGAGCAACCGCACGTCACATACATGAAGATCGGAGACAAACTAGAGATACGACAGAGTTTCCTTTTCAATACGCGGATATCGAGAAGCTAACTCATATTGATTTACGTGCGACGCAAGAAACCACAATTCTAGCGAGAACTGTGAATCTTGTAGAAATTGACATTCCGCAACAACGAGTATTCGGACCAAACGGAAAGATACTATTTACGTCGGAGACTAGGCGTGCAGAAGTGCCTGTCGCGAACTTTACCAATCACACCATCACTGTTGAAGAGGGCCAAGTGATTACGCGAGCTGAAGAAGTCCTGTCGTGTCAGACAAACGACACACAGCAGAAGGATGAAGACGAGTTGCCAACAATCCAAATCGATAAATCCGTATCTTCCACTGAACGCGAGCAGCTAGTGAAGTTGTTGCGACAATATAGAGATTGCTTCGCTACAAACATGAAAGAGCTCGGTTGCACCTCAATAACGGTGATGACCATCGAGGAGGCGGACAATAGCAAACCTGTGCGATGTAAGCCTACCAAACAACGAAAGCAGACCGTGAGATTATTGCTGAAACTGTGAAGCAGTGGAAAGAGTATGGCATAGCAACCAACACAAAATCCGCATATGCTAGTCCCGTACTCGTGGTATGGAAGAAAAATTAAGAACCGAGGGTAGTCGTCGACTACAGACGTCTAAATGCTCAGACAAAAAAGCAACCGTGGCCGATACCTGACATCGATGAGCTGCTGGAGCAACTGTCTGAAGCTAGCATGTTTACAGTACTTGACCTCGCTCATGGGTACTTTCAGATACCACTCAACGCTGAAGCGAAGAAAAAAACGGCGTTTGTAACACCAGACGAGACAGGCCAGTTCGAACGAATGTCGTTTGGACTAGTAAACGCGCCGTATGAATTTACTCGTCTGATGCATTATGCTCTAGGTGATCTGCGAAATCATATCGCGCTATGCTAGATGGACGACCTGATGATACCGGCTAAAGATTGGAACGACATGTTTTATCGTATAGAACGTGTGTTTGGGGCGTTGAGGCACGCTGGACTGACGTAGAAACCAAGTAAGTGCGAGTTTGGCCGCCGAGAAGTAGGGTTTCTTGGTTTTCGGGTTTCAGCCGACGGTATTCGACCAGGAGAAAGAAAAGTCTTAGCGATCAAAGATTTTATAGCTCCCAAGAATGCACACGAAGGGCGAAGGTTTCTTGGACTGATTGGATTCTTCCGACGATTCATCCCGCGATGTGCAGAGAGAGCTAAACCATTCAGTCAGCTGACTGGTAAGGATGCTAAATTTTCATGGAAAGATGAGCAACAGAATGCTTTCGAGGACTTAAAGATGGCACTGTTGAGTGATCCAGTGCTGCGGTTGTATAACCCTCGAGCGACGACGGAGCTACACACTCGCCGGGATGCTAATACAACTAGACGAGCATGGAAAGTCGCATCTGGTGTACTGCGTCAGTAAAAAGCTAACACTGACGGAACGAGTGTACCACAGCAGCAAGCTCGAGTTGATGGCGATAGTATGGTGCATGGAACGATTGAGGCAGTTTCTGATCGCCATTCAATTCACAGTCGTCACCGTTTGCCAGGCGCTCGTATTTATGAATCAGAAAAAGACAACCAATCCTCAAATCGCTCGATGGATGATGTTGGTACAAGAATTTGACTTCGAAATTCGTCACCGACCGGGTGTGCGAATGAGTCACGTCGACGCTCTGAGCAGAGCGAGTGTAGAGACTGCTTCTGATACCATATCCGAAATTTTACAACGAGTAGATGTATGCTTGACGCTCACCGTAGAAGATCAAATACTGCTCATGCAGCACGGGGACGTCGAATTGCGTGAGAAATTACGCATTCTCTCGAAATTCGAAAAGGACCGGAGCAATGAGGAGATCAATCACGTACAGGGATTGGAACTCCGGGTCAACCTACTGTACAAAAGACTTGGAGACCGGTTGTTATTCGTGGTACCAAAACCCATGAGAAAGGCAATCGTAGTGAAATGTCACGACTTGATGGGGCATTTTGCACTTGACAACCGTGGCAAAATACAAGAATTGTACTGGTTTTCAGGTATGCGTCGATACGTCAAGCAGCATATTGGTGCCTGCTTTGATTGCATGATCACGAAGACACCAGGCGGAAAGCGTCCAAGGAAGTTGAATCCGATTCCACCGGGACAACGACCATTTGACGTAATCCATATGGATCATGTTGGACCATTTGTGAGGAGTAGAAGGCGCAACTCGTAGTTGCTGGTGATAGTGGACAATTTAACAAAATATATACATCTTTACCCGATGGCATCAACGTCGACCAAAGATGTGCTGAGAACATTTTCAGACTTCAACCTGAAACGTGGACTACCGAATCGAGTTATAACAGATCGTGGTACTTGCTTCACGTCGCGTGAGTTTGAAACATTCTGTACTACACGCGGAATACGTCATACGTTGAATTCGACGCAACATCCACAAGCGAACGGTCAAGTGGAGCGCGCGAACCGAACGTTACTACCGCAAATTATGATCGGGATCAAAGATCCGGAACATCGAGACTGGGATGCGCAACTGGACGAGATTGCAAGAGATATCAACTGCACGATGAATAAATCAACCGGAATAACACCATTTGAAACACTTCACGGGTATCAACCCAGGTTTCACGATGGACTCGAAAGATTCACCGCAGTAGTTGATCAGTGAGTGGACTCGCACCGAAATTATTCAAGATGAGGTAAAGCGCAACATCCTCAATGAACAAACAAAAATGAAAGAAGCGTTCGACAAGAAACATCATCAGGCTCCTACATACGAATCAGGTGAGCTTGTGATGATGCGAAGAGTTCCCGAATACACCGGCCAACCAAACAAGACGCAAATCAAATTCCGAGGTCCTTTGGTAATTGTCGACAAGTTGCCTGCCGACACGTACCGTGTGGCTGTTTTGCAAGGTAAGGAAGGGCGCCGTTACGCTTCTACGGCACACGCTTAGCAACTGAAAGCGTGGAGGTGTCCTCGCGTTTTCGACGACGATCCAGACGAATTGAGTGGGTCAACAGATGAAAATGGCGATCCACCGTCAGAACATGCGGCCGCAACGACGCGGTATATTCGTGGAGTTACGCATGATGTTTCAGATACCCGCCCAAATCGAGAGGAACATCCAAATGATTTACTTCTGGATCCAGTAGCAGCTATTGACAGCCAGGATCTAAATGAAGTTGTACCAGCATTCGATCAAGCAGAACGAAGTGGTCGACCAGTGCGAAGCCGACGCCGACCGCAGTTCTACGTTGCATCAACCGCAGCCGAACAGGGACGATCGGATACCAGGATGGCCGAATGTTAGAATTAAGGCAGGCTTGGAAAGCGTTTTCTTGTTATATAAAAAAACAGAAGAACGGAGAAGTTGTTGTGAGTAACGACAGCAGGGACGATAAAAAGAAATACTGTGTGATATGTAATTAAGATATTAATAATAAAATATTAAAACCGATCTAGAAAGTTTATAACACCAGTATCTTTTTTGAAAAATATTATCGAATAAAAGTTATGCGAAATATTATTAACTCTTATTTTTATACTTACTGCTAACGTTTTTGAGGTGTGGCTGAAATCGCAAAAATGACTAGAGTAAACAATCACTTTTATTTTGAATATTCTTTTCACAAATAGGTTTTCTTGCTAAGCATATATCTACATAGCTTAAGTTTAATAATTCATAATTTTAATTGTGTAGGCTGTAGAACGCACACACACGCGCACACTTACAGAAACACGTTATTCCAAAAATAGTCATACTCGATTTAGGGAAGATCAAAAGGTATATTTCCGTTAAATTTTGAGATCGAATATTTTCATGATTACAATACTTACTGATACTCCGTATAAGATATTAAAAATGATACCTCAGCTTAAATATAGCACTTTCTTGCAAAACCCACGATCTAAAGTATCAAACTAACTATCTTAAATACTGAGGACGAACAGAAAGAGTAAGCCTAAGCTTAAATCGCGTATGATCAATTAATAAATCATATACCTACTTAACCTTTTCGTAAAAAATTAAGAATAATTTAATCGTTGGTTCTAATCATTTAAAACTTAAAAGAATTAATTTAAAAAAATAATATTAATCATTTTACCGTGAAAAGAAGTTCATAACATTAAATTTTGTGCAAGAGTAAACATGTATTTCGGGTTTGAATACTATTTCTTTCTTTCCAGGCATATACAAATGTTAGGTTACATAATTCCCCTCGAATCTCTGCTACGGATGCCCCCTCTCTACCGCCTCTCTTCCATCTCTCTCTCACTTTCCTCTCCCACCACCTTCTGCCACCTCAGTCTCTCTCCTCTCTCTACGTGTTTCTGTGATTCTATTTCTGCAGTGTTGCCAGACGTGGCATTTTTTGTTATAAAGTAGAGACTTTTCAACTTTGTATTTCAATTTTTTTGGCCTATGGGAAAATATTCGCACACACACCCACTCCGTTAAAATTTCGAGATCGATTCTTTTCATGATTACAATACTTACTTATATGGTATGTAAGAAATAAGAAAGTAATAATAAGGAACCTGTTATGGTTATTGAAATGGGTTCGTATTTTATTTATTTTTACATAAATCATAACTGAAAAACAGAAAAGATTCAAATAATTAGGAATTTGACATTTAAATGTAGATATCAAATGTCTAATTTCAAAATATTCGATTCTGTTAACTTTCTTAATAATAATAGTAAGTATTGTAATCACGAAACATTTCTATCCGGAAATTTTAACGGAAATATGTTTTCTAATCTTCCCTGTCTGACGCGAACATTTGTACGGGATAGACGTGCGGTTCCTCGCTCATGCGAGTAGTATTGCTTACATTGCAAATAGCTAATTACACATACCTCAATTTGTGTATAACTTAATTATGCAAACGCAGCAAATTTAAATCGCGAGTGTAATAGCTTCTTTTTATATACGTATCTGGGTCACCATGAAAGGTGACCCAAAAACAGTTGCTAAAATTATACAAAGAACCGACGGAAAATATTCAATAATTTCACCATCAGGGAAGAAAGCTATACCAGCTGAATTAAAGAACTTGGGATTTATCCCACCAACGCTTCCTTTGCCATCCACCGAGCACGCACGAGCGAAGTCGGCCACTCAACTCTACGTACAGGCTTCAACATCTCACGCACTCCAACAAACGACCAGCATAATGGATACCGAAGGATCGCCCGCTTATTCAAAAAGCGCAAAAATAGTAAGATCTCCCATTTTTACTAGGAAACTATCAAAATTCGAATCTAACATAGTACCACCAACACCCCCACCACGAGAGCAAATAACAACCCCTACAGGAAGTCTAAATGAACAAGAAATCGCTTCGACCTTAAACACCCAGTCGATCTCGGAACCTGCAGTACTAGATAAAACTGAAGACACCTGGACAGTTATCAATTCCAGAAAGAGAAAAAGATCCAGCCCGGAAGAAAATAGAAACGTAAGACAGAAAACCCTAACAGACTACTGGCTCAATGGACCAGAAACCTCAAATAAATTCGAAAAACTAAAGGTAGAAGAATTAATTGAAGAAGATATTAGTCCTGAAATTATTAAACCTCCACCAATTTTCATACACGGCATAGGAAACATAAAGCCTCTGACTGGACTCTTGAACCTCCACGCAAAAGACAATTACGTAATTAAGCTTATTGGAAGTTCGCAAGCAAAAATCCAACTGACCGAGCCTAGATTTTATCGTGTCATAACGAAAGAACTAGAAGAAAATAAAACAGAATTCCATTCATTTCAATCAAAATCGGAAAGAAAATTCAAAGTTGTACTACGTGATCTTCACCACACTGTTGACATCGAAGAATTAAAGAAAGAAATACACTCATATGGACATAATGCTTTAAATATATGGAACATTAAGCATAAAATAACAAAAGCCCCTCTACCTATGTTCTTTATTGAGTTGCAACAAAAGGACAATAATAAAAAAATTTACGACACTAAATACCTTATGCACTCGAAAATCAAATTTGAACCTCCACGCCAAAAAAGAGAAATACCTCAATGTACAAGATGCCAAAGATTTAACCATACAAAAAATTTCTGCAACCTTTCACCACGTTGCGTGAAGTGCACTGGTGATTATCTGACTAGAGACTGCCCCAAACAAGATAAAAGTACTGCCGCAACCTGCACCAACTGTGGAGGAAACCACCCAGCGAACTACAAAGGCTGTAGTGTCTTTAAAGAAATACAGTCACGTAAGTTCCCACCCCTTAGACAAAAACAGAATACAGTCAACCATAACATAACCGGAAATCCAACACAACCAGGCGTATCATACGCCCAAAAGACAAGAGCTAATGTCCAACAGACACAAGAAGAACATAACATACAACAAAATTTAAATCATATTTCCGACAAACAGCAAAATAGTAAACTAGAAGCTATGATGATCAAACTGATGGAGCGCATGGACACCATGCTAAATCTCCTCACTACCCTTGTGGCTAAAATGAAATAATGCCCCAGCTCCTAAAAATCGCTCTCTGGAACGCCAATGGTCTTGGACAACACAGCCAAGAAGTAAAAATATTTATAGCAGAACACAACATAGATGTGATGCTCATTTCCGAAACTCACTTTACAAATAAGACGTATCTGAAGATACCAGGATACTCAATATACAATACTAAACACCCAGATGGTACTGCCCATGGAGGCACTGCCGTAATCATCCGACAGCAAATTAAACACCATGAATTAAATAAATACCAGCACGAACACCTCCAAGCTACTAGCATTGTAATCAACGAAGAGACAACCGGACCTCTAACTATCTCAGCTGTCTACTGTCCACCTAGACACACAATTAACAAAGCACAATTTAAAGATTTTTATAACACTCTGGGGTCTAGATCTATAGCTGGAGGTGACTACAATGCGAAACATCCCTACTGGGGTTCACGACTAACCACCCCTAAAGGTAGACAACTCTACCAAGCAATGCAAGAGAATAATCTACATCATTTATCTACTGGTCAACCTACATACTGGCCTAGCGACAGAAGAAAAGTTCCGGATCTCATAGACTTTTGTGTAGTAAAAGGCGTGTCATCACATTATCTAAATGCCGAAAGTTGCTTAGATCTATCATCGGACCACTCTCCAGTCATAATTACTGTAAATAGGCAAATAACAATAAAACAAAAACCTCCATCACTCATTAGTAAAAAAACAGACTGGAACACATTCAGAAATCTGCTGGACAACAAGCTTTCGCTCGAAATTTCACTCAAAACCGAACACGAAATAGACGAAGCCATAGAATTCCTAAATGACGCAATACAAGAATCAGCATGGGGCGCAACACCGGTACAAAACGCCAATCAAAAACGAGAAAATTGTCCAAAAATCGTTAGGGACATCGTCGCTGAAAAACGGAAGCTACGCAAACAATGGCAAATAACAAGATCACCACAGGACAAAACAAAACTTAACCAGGCAATAAAAGCAGTCAAAAAGTTACTAAGCAACCTGCGAAATAAATCTGTCGAAGAATACTTAGAAAATCTCACTCCGTCAGCATCCACAGACTATTCTCTCTGGCGAGCAACAAAAAAGCTCAAACAACCGGAACAGTCAAATCCACCCTTACTCCTAGCAAATGGTAGCTGGGCCAGAACCGATCAGTCAAAAGCGAACACATTTGCGCAACATTTATGATCAGTATTCCAACCATTTCCTAGTGAAATTTCGGTAGAAGAAGAACAAGAAATCCTGCAGTACCTAGAGACCCCCCTACAACTCTGCTTGCCTATAGTCAAATTAAAAACTAGTGAAATAAAAAACGCTATAACAAATCTTGACCCCAAAAAAGCTTCAGGATATGACCTAATAACAGGAAGGATTCTGCAAGAACTTTCTTCTAAAGGAATCAAGCTGATAACAATGATCTGTAACTCAGTTCTTAGATTAGAATACTTTCCCTCTCAGTGGAAAGTAGCCCAAATTATCCTTATACCCAAGCCAGGAAAACCACCACAAGAAGTAAGCTCCTACAGACCCATCAGTCTCCTTCCTATAATCTCCAATCTTTTCGAAAAGTTATTGCTTAAGCGCCTAAAGCCAGTTCTAGAAGAAAAAGACATAATTCCAAACCACCAATTCGGATTTCATACGCAACACGCAACGATTGAACAAATCCACAGAGTCGTGAACGAAATACGCAAAAATCTAAAAGAGAAAAAATACTGCTCAGCTGCCTTCTTAGATATAAGTCAAGCTTTCGATAAAGTCTGGCACACCGGGCTATTGTTTAAAATTAAAAGAATCCTACCACATAATTACTACCAAATCCTCAAATCATACCTTTTTATAGATACTTCTATATTAAATATAAAGATGAACAAACCAGACTATACCCAATAGAATCCAGTGTCCCACAAGGTAGTGTACTAGGACCCATACTATATCTCCTATACACAGCCGACCTGCCAACATCTGAAACAACATTCATCTATGATACAGCAATACTTGCCTCTCACGAAGATCACAACGTGGCCACAAGATATCTTCAGGCACATCTGAACAAAATTCAACCATGGTTAACAAAATGGAGAATTAGGGCAAATGAAACCAAATCTACTCATGTCACATTTACAATGAGAAAAGAAACCTGTCCTCCTGTGATACTGTATGGCAAGCTCCTCGTTTAACATGGAAAAAACACATTTGTACAAAAAGAAAACAACTTGGCCTGAAATTCAGTCGCATGTACTGGCTAATAGGCAGCAAATCTCAACAGAAAACAAAATTTACAAGACTATCCTCAAGCCAGTCTGGACGTACGGAATCCAACTATGGGGTACCGCCAGTAACTCTAACATTGAAATCCTACAGAGATTTCAGTCCAAAGTGCTCCGCTCAATCCTTAATGCACCATGGTTCGTCACCAACGCCATAATTCACCGCGATCTCTCCGTAGTGACAGTGAAAGAAGAAATTAAAAACTTCAGTGAGAAATATCATAGCAGATTACGTGCGCATCCAAATACTTTAGCAAGTAATTTGCAGACAGTGAAAATAAAAAAACGCTTAAAATGACAATAACATTCTTGACCTACCTAATAAATAACTAACAATTTCAATGTTTTAGTGTCATCATACCTGTTATGCAGAGGCAACAGAAAAAAAAAGCCATCTTGCAAATTCCCGACCTGTCAGGCAGAGTCAACAGAAAAGAAGCCAGTTAGCAAATTCCCGACAAGGTGACTAGAAATAGTCACCAACATTGACACAATTAGCACTTAATCTAGAATAAGAAGAGGACTATCACAGGATAGCACCCTCTACATGCCAATGTATTTTTTGTACATCTTACTATAAGTTTTACTGAATCTCAGTTATTAAGACAGATTGTAAATAAAAATGGGTTATAAAAAAAAAATCTTCCCTGTATTGAATCTGAGTATTTGCCATGTAATACCTAGTTTTTTTACATAAATGAGGAGTAACATAAAAATACGAGGTGCAATTATTATCAATTATCTGGTCTTTTAGATTTAAAAAGGTGAGATGCCTGTCACTTTCTTATGTGCATTTTAATTAGATCGTTAGAATTCAAAAAAGTTTTATAAATTCTAACGATCTAACCATAATGCGTATACGAAAGTATATTGACGCACTTATGCCCAGACAACTTATATTAATTTTAAAAGAAATTTAGAAAAGTCTGCAATTGTATACAAATCAGCAACAATACACGAACTATTCAATGCAAGATCAGATAGATTAAACGGGAACTATGACTCACTAAAACCGATAACGCGCTAGAATTAGTACCATTATACTTTGTATCTTGACGATAGCAGAAGGGCTGAAGCGAGTGTTTATCATTTTATCTTATTATTATTTCCACGAAACAAATTATTAGTATAATATTACATAATAATTCTTGCAATGCCCACCATATCTTTGGAAAAACGTGGTCGTATTATTGCTTTGTGGCAAGCTAATTGGAATAAATTTGACATAGCAAGATTTCTCAATATTGATGTAAGTGATTTTTAATATATTATACACATAAGTAAAACTACTACATATTTTTGTATAACATCTTTTTTTGATTATCGATATTTCTTCTCTTTAACAAGCATTTTATACTTTCAAAATGCAAAATTCAAAAATTATCGATATTTGTTTAACATCAAAATTTTATTATATTTACTTAATGCCAACTGAGATTAATCATAATAATTTGCAAAATAAAAGATGGTTGATTCGAAATGGCCTCCTAAAAATGAAAAATAATAACCCTGCGGAACCGGCACACAGTGGGACGAAACGCTCGAAAAGTGGCCAAAACTATGCCATTCGGTTAATAATAAAGATTTTGAAGATTTTTTTTGCTTATTATTTTGCATAAAATTTGCAAATAACCAAAGTTTAGCTTTGAAAAAAATGTCTTTGTTTTTGTTTGATAATGCTTAATCTATCAAATCATAGCTCTTATAGCGCATAAAACTAGTAATTTTATTTTTGTTTTGGCTGGTAATGTGTTATTTATCAAAATGATCGCTCTCATAGCGTATCAAGTACTATTAGGAAATGGAAAAAAAATTATTAGTAGATATCGAAATATATAATATTCAATTTCATGGCTTATTTTTTATTCATATATAAAATATAACTAAATAATAAATAAATTAAGAGTTCTTCACATAAAGTATCTTTACTAATTATGCGTTAGACTTGTAATATACGGATCTGAGGTTATTAGAAAATTATGAAGCAAATCTTCATTTGTGGCTTGACACCATTTAGTAATTTTTTAGACTACTTGTCTGTAAATGCCGCTAAAACTATCACTTTAAATGTTATTTTATGTAACACGATATGTAGCTTTATAACTTTACTAAACTCTTTCAAATTGCTTAATTGAACATGTATGTTTATGGTTTAATATAAATACAAGAACTGAAAGTATTACACTATTACTGCCTATTTATATTGTTTTCTTACTAGATTTGGAGGGTGTAAATATGTAATGCAATTGGTTACAATGTTAGTAATTAAGAAATAATTAGGCATTCTTGCAAAAAAATAAATCATATTATTAGAAAGAATTCCTACAATTCATCAGAAAAAATAATTTACAGATCCCGAAATATATAAGAATAAAGTTGCCTGCAACAAAATTGCTGTATTAGAGTTTAAGTTTATCTTATATTTAGAAAATGCCGATAGCATAAACGAACATTTTAATTATGGAGATATGCATTAACTTAATTTAACTAATTTTAGGGCAGGTTTTCCTTTTAATCTTACCGTGAAATAGATGTATTATATTTTCGTCTGCATAGTCCAGCCCATTTTAGCCCACTTTATTTAT
The DNA here is from genome assembly GCA_944738965.1 of Nebria brevicollis. NCBI lineage: Eukaryota > Metazoa > Arthropoda > Insecta > Coleoptera > Carabidae > Nebria > Nebria brevicollis. The sequence goes on from OX122906.1 coordinate 7,984,274, forward strand.
TTATATTATTTGCATAGTTTAAAAGATTAATAAAATTCATAGGCTTCTTAATATTCGCAGGTACTGATAACAGAATTATATCTAAGATACCGATTTTTGTTAAATTATGTATATAAAGTAGAAATCGTCGCAGCGTAGTACATATTTGTTTGCTGGTCGGCCGCCACTTACAATATAAATTACGAAAATCCGGGGAAAGGGGGGTAATTTTTTTTTTGATCTAGTTTTTCAAAAGTATTATGTATATAAATATGTAAAAATTAAAGCGGCGCTAAAAAGTAATATTCAAATGAAAATGCCAAACTCAACAAAACAAACGGACCGCCATGTTGGAAGCTGTAATATGAAATTCGCTTCGTATTTTAAAATTTAAAAAGAAACATTTTGAAACTAAATGTAATAGCATTTTAAAACATTTTGAAATTTGATTAAAAAATAAAAATGATATAGTGACTTGCATTTTACATTTTAAAAAAGTAAATTTTTAAAGTTTTGTGTTTAGAGGTCGTTTTTATGTATTTCCGTAATGTTATAATAAAAAAAAATTATTGCTTTCTGAAGTCTAAAGTATTCTTAATAAGATGGTATAAAAAATATTCAAAAATCGAATATTTGAAAATTTACCTTTTGGCCACTTTTCAAGGGTTTCGTCCCACTTTGCGGCGCGCCGCTGAGCGCTCGGGAGGTACCTGTGTAAAAGAGGCCATAGGGGCCGTAAAACTTTCCGGATCACATAGGCCTTTCGGCCACTCATTCTATATGAATGTAGCTTTGAAAAATTGCAAAAAAAAATTTAATTTTTAAAGTTGCAACGTGTAATGCCCCCTTAATGCCAACTGCAACTGAGATTAATGCGAATCAATTATTTTATTATTGTTTTTGTGAATATAAAATCACAATAAATGATCCTAGTTGTGTATAGTTACTTATTTTGTATTATTTAAACCTATTAGAGAAGAAGTGTTATAAGGTGGGTTAGAAGATTCCAAACAGGAAGAATACGGCATTTGGAAAGTAGAGCAATTCCGGGTAGACCATGCTCTATTACCGAACAGCAGCGAGAATTGAAGTTGTCGCTGAATCTAGATTGACAATTAGTAGACGACTTCATGCTATCGATCTGCATTGCAGAAGACCGGCAATAAAAATCGAAATTGAACATAGGCATGCAGAAGAAAGACTTCGATTTTGCGAAGCAATCTTTATTAAGCTTAGTTTAGCATTATGTAAGTATAATAAATATTTGAAGCTTAAATAATATCGATAATTTTTGAATTTTACATTTCGGAAGTTAAACATATTTGTTTCATACATCCCTCTTTCATTTATACTTGTCAAAAATCTACGACTCACTAAAACCGATAACGCGCTAGACTGTTAGAATTAGTACGTAGGTCTGGTAGCTGTCGAAAAAGATGTGATGTTGGTTGCAGCGCAGTGGGGGTAAACCTCGGGTGTGACTTTCTATCTGAACAGTAGTGTACCTCTGTGTGTGCGTCTAGCCGTGGATGACTGAAAGGTGGATTTATAAGTAGCACAGAAAACAGCATAGCACAGAACATACAAAATTTGGGGGGGAGGGGGTTATAAGACGCACAGCATAGTACAGCAGCAATGTGTAGAATAAGAAGAATATATCTTTCTTTTTCTATAAACTAACCAACAAAGTTTGTTTTGACAGATTCGATTTCACGTTTTGTTTGGTTATTTAATTTCAATCTATTGTTATGAGTGATGCTTGCTAGTGTAGCGACATTATGTGCTGCTGCTTTGTATGTATTATCCTCTGAATAAAAAAATCCCAGACAAAAAGACAGTTTAAAACGCGGTTAATTAATCGAGACCGAAAAAAACAATATTTACATCCGTAAAATGAAGCAAATCGATGCTAGACAATTTTTTTAATACACCTCAATGACATTTATTGGAAGTATTCCTTCGTACTATCCCGAAAACAAACAAAAATATACGAAGCACAGCGCATAACGCACAGAATATGAACATTGGTCAATTACTGTGCTATGCTAAATTTCTCTATGCGTCTTATAAATGAGTATACTGTTTCCCGTATGGCGCAATGTGTGCTATGCTATTTTCTGTGCTCTGTGCCACTTATAAATCCACCTTGGAATGCTGTGTGTGCGTGTCTGTTTTTGTGTGTGCGCGCTTGAGTGAGTGCACGCACATCTTAACGCACTAATACGGCTGCGCTCCTATTCTTGATTAAAAATCATAATTCTGATTATATCCGCAGTAGAAGTTATTTGTACTCCGTTTATAGTTACACACGGCACTTTTGTAAAATGACTGATCGGACCCGCCATAGCAGGCCTGAAGCTGATCCCGTTGATGACAACTACCAAATGATCAAAATTTACGTGCCCGAACTCCATATCCTGAATTGTCTCAACTTCTTGCCTGACCAACACATCTGGAGTATTAAGCAAAAGATTTTAGCGTCCTTACCCACGGTACGTATCAACTACTCTTTCTCAAATATAAATAAAAACTTCAACAAAGATCTCATGCATTAATAGCGTAATATATAATGACCGCTGTGTTATGTAATCGAACCAGGGGGTAAAGAATTTGGATCTCAATGTTAAATCGGCAATGATGACGGATTCAATGAACGTTTAAATTCCTCGAAATTTCATGCGAAGACACGTTTTTTAAGGGTTTATTGGTTAGACAAAGATAGATTTTACTTTTTGTGAGATGTCTGTCACTGAACTTTCTTATACGCATTTTAATTAGATCGTTAGAATTCAATAAATTTAGGAAAATTTTAAAGTTTTATAAATTCTAACGATATATATATATATATATATATATATATATATATATATATATATATATATATATATATATATATATATATATATATATATATATATATATATATATATATATATATATATATATATATTTATATATATATATATATATATATATATATATATTTATATAAATATATATATATATCGTTAGAATTTATAAAACTTTAAAATTTTCCTAAATTTATTGAATTCTAATCGATTGACGATGGCTACTTGGCAGCCGAAATGTACATCTCGTTATTTCTAATAAATTGTGAAGAAAAGTCTCAATTGTTCTAATTTCCAAATTTAACACACCTTCACGCAACTTAAACCGAAACTAATATATATATATATATATATATATATATATATATATATATATATATATATATATATATATATATATATATATACATACATACATACATATACATATATATATATATATATATATATATATATATATATATATTTATATATATATATATATATATATATATATATATATATATATATATATATATATATATACATACATATATATATATATATATATATATATATATATATATATATATATATATATATATATATATATATATATATATATATATATATATATATATATATATATATATATATATATATATAGATATATATATATAGATATATATATAAGAGGCATTAATTTATTACGGTCCAGTCTTCTTAAAATTTCACTGTAAACAGACGTTGATCTATATCTCTCTTAAGTAGAACAGTCACCGTTGATGCGTGACACTGCACTATGGTTGTGAGTGGGTGAATTGTGGATGTGTGAGTGCATACGAGGGGTGACGCGGTCCAAGGGACGAGCGATGCTGTTGGTCAAACCAATGCTGTATGTTGATGGCGGATTGCTAATTGTTGATTGAGTATTCTCACTGTCATTTCAGATATATTCTTTTTTCCTTATCCTCAATGTTATATCCGCTAATCAGGGCGTGCTTGGCTTGTTCCAAGATTAGATATGATAGCAGGTAAAGCAATCGAAGATATGATTGCATTTCGATTGCAGGACCTGTATTTCAGTACTTTCAGCGTGGGTGTGGGTGTTTCTTCCTCAGGGTGGATCTGGCTTCGACCAAGGTTGGACCTGAGGAAAATTCGTCCAAGTAGGGTGGATCTGGCAGAGGTCCAGGGTTGGACCTACTTAGGGTTCCTACCTAGTGGGGTGTTCCTGGTAGAGTCAGGATTGGACCCACTAGGAGATGTCCATTAGAGAATGCCCGTAATGGAAACCTGCCTTCAGGGTGTATCTGCCTGTGGACCAGGGTTGGACCTGCTGGTGGTTGCCTATCTAACAGGATGTGCCTGGTAGCTCCAGGATTGGATCCGTTAGAAGATGCCCATGAGGGAAGATTACCATCAGGGTGGACCTGGCAGAGGTCCAGGGTTGGACTTGTTGGTAGATAAGCTTGTCGTAGACAAGTATGCACAAGGCTTTAAGGCACTGTATCCATATTCTGAAACCTACCTTAGCCTTTGTATAATATCTTGTGGTATCGGTATGACATATTGTATTTTTATAATGCAGGTGTGAAGGATACCAAGGCGACGCCCAAACCCTAGGCGCCGTTATAACCATCAATGTGATCGTAGGATGTCTTAGCATCAGGTCAACCGGTCATTTTTACATATTAATCGTAATGACTTTAATTAGACTTTAGTATTGTTCTTCTAAAACTGTTTATGTTGTATTTTATAACCGATCTATAAACTACGTTCGACACGCCGGCAAGATACCTGGAGAGCAGTTAGAAAGATTTTACCCTCGGTGGACACACCTGCAGGTACTACAATAAGAACTACTAGGTAATCTCTTGGCGGACACGCCGGCAAGATACCTGAAGAACAGTTAAACCCAGCAATACAAATAAATACGGTAGCTAGTTTGTCTCACCAAGTGTTTTTCGCCATCGGTATGATAAATGTAAGCGGAGATACGGTGTGTGGTTGGTGCGGTCCTTTATGCTAAGCTAACGGTGATCGACTGTGTTTTGATAAGAGATGTAGGCCCTTTTTATATCAATCGGGGTATAGGTGAATACATGAGTAAAACAAAGATAAAAATACTATCCAAGCCGATTTTTGGTTTTGACTAGATAACGGACATAAAACTTCGGCAGAGACTATTATTTTTGGTCGATGACCTGACTTTAACAATTAAGAAAAACAAAAATGCATCGACCGGGCTCGTACGCTCGACCCACAGAGCCGTAGTCATTTTCATTTCATTTTTAATTATCTATATTATTGAAGATTTTTTGATGCATTAAATAATAAGAATGTTTGGACAACATGGTTGGTTTTGTCAGAGCTCCTACTCACAGAGGGAGTGTATATCTGTGTTTGTGTGTTATTGCGTTGTGTGCTTTAATACGTTGTGTTGTTGTTTTCTGTTACAAGTTAAGATTTTCTTTTACGATGTGTTAGGATTGTGTTTATGTGAAAGGGGGAAGAAAAACCCATTTAACTTTACATGAAGTATTTTGTTAAAACTTAAAACTAGCCTAACTAAATCAAAAATTTACATTTACATTGATGATAGATGTACATTTGTTGTGTATGAGATATGTTTTGTGTAGTGTTGCGTCGCGTTGTGAGGGTGTCAGGTGTTCTGCTCATGGAACACCTCTAGAAATATGGGTAGGTTTTGGTTAGGTTAAATTGTGCATGAGTTTACGTGTAGTGTTGTTGTCGCGGATATGTGTGATATATTTTATAAGTGTGTTTGAGTTGAGTAGTGCGTTTTTATAAAATTTCTGTGTTATGTCTTGAATGTATTCTCTCGTGTATGGTATGTTAGTGTCTTCGTGAAGTTGTGTAGTGCGGGTGTATCTTCCAGAGCTGGTCGCCATTCGTAAGCATTTATTTTGAAGGCGTTGCAATAGTAGTATGGTGGTGTTCGCTGCGTTACACCAAACTGGGGCTGCGTACATGATGACGGGACGGATGATGGATGTGTAAATGAGGATTTTGTTTTTTTCTAGATAGGGAACTGTTCTTAACTAGGAGAGGGTAGAGGTTGCTAATGACGGTGCGTGCTTTGTTTGATGTATGTGTGATGTGTGGGCCGTGTCTTACAAGGGGAAGCCACATAGTGTGGGTCACCGATTTGGCTGAAAATTTGCCAGATGGTAGGTGATGCAATAAAAATGATACAAATTTCGCTGTTAGTGTTCGGTGTAACTGTATTCCGAGGTATTTTACTGTGTTTGTGGGTGTGATTTTTTGATTGTGTATTACATGTGGTGTGACTATTCTGTTGTTTGTGAATCTACGTGTGAAGACTATGGTTTCGGTTTTGTTTATGTTTATTTTCCATTTATTCCAGTATGCTTGTAATATGTTTATGTGTATTTGTTTAGTGGCTACTTGGTCGTTAAATGAGTGGGCATAAATTGCGGTGTCGTCGGCGTATTGTTCTGGGGGTGTATTTGGGAACGTGAGGATATCGCTAATGAAAAGGTTGAACCATTTGGGGTCAAGGACGCTACCTTGTGGGATTCCTGCTACAATAGGTTTAGGGTTAGATAGTTGATGATTTTGGTGCGAAAGGATGGATTTCAGAGGTATGAGTATAGAAGTTTGGTTGGAGTAGGAGGGAATTGGAAGGATATAAGTTTGGCCATGAGCCCTACTGTCCAAACCATGTCGAAGGCTTTTTCAATGTCTAGTAGGGCCATGACCGTTACTTTGTTTTGGTTGAATTGGGTCGCGATATCGGTTGCAATCCTACACATCTGATGCACCGTGCAATGTCTGGCTCGGAAGCCAAACTGGTGATCAGGGGTGAGTTTTTGTCCTGTGTCGATATCGTCGACATGGGAGAGGATGATTTTTTCTGCTAGTTTGGATAGGGTATTTAGTAGGCTAATGGGACGATAGCTGATAGGGAGATGAGGGCTTTTTCTTGGTTTCAGTTTATGATGTAATGGAGATGGACGATGGATATTTTGGATGGATTTTTAACTAGGAGGTTATCAATTAGGTCTGGGCCGGAAGCTTTGCGATTGGGTAATATTTTGATTATTTTGGCTAATTCGGATGGGGTTGTAAGGAGTCTGGCCAGTGTTTTGGTGTCAGTGTAATGCGGGGTGTTTAAATAGTGTAGTGTATCTTGTATGATTTTATTTTGTGTGGGTGAGTTTGGGGTGTGCGTTACGTGTATTTGTTCAAAGGTGTTAGCAATCATTTCTGCTTTATCTTCGTCACTTATAGCTGTTAAATTATTTTGTGTAAGTGTTGGGATTCTAGTAAGTGGTTTTTTAAGTTTTTTTGTCAGCCGCCAGAGGGAGTTTTCATTAGGGTTGAGGGCAGAGAGTTTTAGGGACCATGTATTGTTTTTGCGTTCTTTTATTTGTGTTTTGATTTGTGTATTTAAGTGTTTAAGTTGTGTTCTGTATGTGGGTAGGTGTGTCCTCTGCCATAGTCTTCTAGTGTGGTTGCGTTGTTTAATTAGCTGTGTTATAAGTGCTGGTAAGTTGAGTTTTTGTGGGTTTATTTTGATTTTATGTGTGTGTTTTTGTTAGGCTGTTTGTATAGTGTTTGTGAAGTGTTCTATTTGTGCATAAATATCTTGAGTTGTGTGTATTTGGTTATTAATGGGTATGATCGTGTCAAGTGTTTTGCGTAAGTGCGCCCAATTTGTGTGTTTTTATGATGTGATTGTTTTACTGGTGTTTTCTATGTGGTGGTTGGTTAGTTGGAATGTGACTGGGTTGTGATCGGTGAGTTCTGGTAGTGATACGGACTGCGTGATGTTATGAACATTTTTATTGATAATGAGATCGATGGTGGATGGTGTACTTCCGTTTTCGGGGTAGTTTGTGGGTGTGTTAGGGTGCGATATGATTGCGACGTGTAAATTAATGTATGTGTTGAGTGTGCGGCCGTTAGTGTTTGTGGTGTTGCAGTCCCAGTTTAGATGTCTCGCGTTAAAGTCTCCCACGACTAATGTTTTGTTTTTGTGCAAAAGTGTGGAAAGGTCTGTTTGTGTGAAGTTGTTTAATGGTCTGTTGTAAGCAGTGTAAATGACTGTGTTGCCTGCATGTGTTATATTCAGTGTTTCTAGTGTAGTGTGTGGGTTTGCTGTGAGTGTGTGTGGTATGTTGTTTTTAACAAATATTGCAACGCCCTCGCAGGGAATCGGGCCCTGCTGTGGTCGATCACCTCTTTAGGTTGTGTATCTGCGTGTGTTAAACTTGTGTGTTTGGTTAAGTTTAGTTTCGTTAATTAAACAAATGTGTATGTTGTGTGTTTGAAGAAAATGTGTAAGTTCACGTACCTTACCCATAATTCCGTTGGCGTTCCATGTACAGATGTTTAGTGTTGTTTTATGTTTAAATGTTGTATGTGTGTACATTTTTGGTGAATGACAAGAATATTGTGAAGTGTTCGTTTTTATTTGTGGCCTTGCTGAGGGCGATGTTTAATGCCTTTACAGCTCGCAGCATGTTGGAGATGTTGATGGTGGAGTTTAGTTTCTCCATTTCGGTAAATAGTTCGGTATTGTCGTCTAAGTCATTGGAGGGTTCTTGGGATTGGATTTGAGTTGGTGTTGGTTTTGGTTGGGTTCGCTTTGGGGTGGGTAAGCGGGGGGAAATCTTGAGTATTAGGAATGGGAAGTGTTTTGTGTCTGGGGGGTTGCGGGGGTTGTTGTTGTGGCTGGAGGGGCGGGATTGCCAGTGGTTCTTGGAAGGGAGAGGGGGCATCCGTGTATTGGGGGTAACGGTTGAAGGGTATTATTGTTTTGCGGGATTCTTTTAAGTTTTTGTAGGTATGTAGGGCACTGTACATAGTTTGCTGGATGCGGCCCTGCACAGTTAGCGCACGTAGCTGATGTGTCTGGCGTCTTTGTGCAGGTTTCCGTGAGGTGGTTCTGTGCGCACTTAAGGCACCGCGGTCGTAGGCGTCAGTTTGCAGTGGCGTGCCCCCATTGTTGACATCGGTGGCACTGAATTATAACCTTTTTATTCAGATGTCTCTCCCGCAGAACATTTGTGTGGAAGATGTACTTAGTGTTTGAGTGCCCGTTAAGTTGGTTTAGTTTGTGCTTATTTGTTATTAGGAATAGGGGACGCCGGGTTTTCCGCATTCGGAAAACTTTTTCCACCTCGACC
>OX122906.1:7995678-7998178 GCA_944738965.1 Nebria brevicollis
ATCTCCAATGATTCGATACTCTCAACCACAAAATTTCCCAAGTCCAAATTTTAAACCAAAACCCAACTATTCACAACAACAAAGAAACAATTATCCACAACCTATGTCGATTAGTACAAATACATTTCGACCACAAATAAAAAGAATTCGAGAAGACTTGCAATTACTCGAACATGATAACGAACTCACTCACGAAATTGAATTAGAAAACGGTGAACAAACAGATAATGAAAATTTCGAATATAGTAACACAGAACCAGAAATAGACAATGAAAATTTTTGCATACTCCCGCAAGAAAATTTGAATCCTTAGCCAACTATACCTCGAAATTACCATTTATTCAATTCAAAAATTGCCGAATCTTAATAGACACCGGATCATCTGAAAATTTTATAAGTCAAAAATTTGTAGACGAAAACAAAAATAAATTCAAATAATATCCCGAATATTTTCAAATACAAACAGCCAACGCTATCTCTCACGGAAATTATTATACTTTTGCAGAATTATTTAATATAAAATTAAAATGTCACATTTATGAATTTCACAAAGACTTTAATATTGTAATAGGTAACTCTGGTTTAAAATTATTACGAGCAATCATAGACTACCCTAATGAAACGATTAGATTATTAAATAAACATAAATTAAAATTTAGTTACTTCCACCAAAATAATTTGGAATTAAATTTTCACGAAACTTGCGAAAAACTAAATCTCAGAACAGAACATCTCAACGATATAGAAAAGAACCACTTAAATAAATTAATAAAAGAATTTCAATATTTAACTATTTCTGAAAAGCAAAATCTCACCTTCACTAATAAAATCAAACAAAATTAATACGTTAGACGAAACACCCGTATATCAAAGATCTTATAAATACCCTATAATTTATAAAGATGAAGTAAACTCTCAAATTAACAAATTACTAGATGACAAAATAATTAGACATTCATATTCACCTTGGAGCAGTCCAATTTGGATTGTGCCAAAAAAACAAGACGCCTCAGGCAAAGAAAAATTTAGAATGGTGATAGACTATAGGAAATTAAATTCCAAAACAATAGACGACAAATTTCCAATCCCTGATATAACAGAAATTCTCGACAAACTAGGAAAAGCGAACTATTTTACGACTATTGACCTAATCAGTGGTTTTCATCAGATAGAAATGGATCACGGTTCTATAGAGAAAACAGCTTTCTCCACAGACCAGGGTCATTTTGAATTCCTCAGAATGCATTTTGGGTTAAAAAATGCCCCAAGTACATTTCAAAGGTTAATGAACTTCGTACTCAAAGATCTAATAAATAAAATATGTTTTGTCTACCTAGATGACATTATTATATTAGGAACCTCCTTACAGGAACACATTCAAAACATTAAAACTGTTTTTCAAAAATTAAGGGAAGCTAATCTAAAAATCCAACTAGATAAAAGCGAATTCTTACGAAAAGAAGTCGCTTACCTTGGCCATTTAATCACCACCGAAGGCATAAAACCGAACCCTAGTAAAATCGAAATTATAAAAAAATTCTCAATTCCAAAAACACCTAAAGAAATTAAATCACTTCTTGGTTTACTTGGCTATTATCGAAGATTCATCAAATACTTCGCTAAATTAACAAAACCACTCACTAAATGTCTTAAGAAAAACGTCAAAATTAACATTGAGGACAAAGAATATATTTCATGCTTCGAAAAATGTAAATTATTACTTTCAAATTCACCAATTTTACAATACCCGAATTTTTCGAAACAATTCAGATTAACCACCGACGCTTCGAACTTTGCATTAGGTGCAGTGCTTTCACAAAATATTGAAGGAAAAGATCTACCCCTAGCATACGCAAGTAGAACGTTGAACGAACACGAAATTAACTACTCTACCACTGAAAAAGAACTACTGGCGATAATCTGGTCTATTAAACATTTTCACCCCTACCTTTACGGAAACAAATTCAAATTAATAACCGACCATAAACCCTTAATTTGGCTAAATAGTTTAAAAGAACCCAATCAAAAATTAATAAGATGGAAACTCAAATTATCTGAATATAACTATGATATTGAATACCAAAAAGGTAAACAAAATTATGTCGCAGATTACTTGTCCAGAATTCGAAATTCTTTTACAATAAATTACTTAGACACAAACATTTTCGATCACCCAGAACTCATAACACACTGTATATCTAAAGATTTTAAAATGAATCAAGGTTTCGCTAAACAAATTAATGAAAAATTTGAAACAACAAGTAACCTAGACAAAATCAAAATTCAAGGAAAAATCGCTATTCAAATGTCACCAAAACCAAAATATAACAAAAAATAATTACTATGACAAACCAAATTTAAAAGATATAGAAACTTGCCTGAAACAATTGAAAGAATATTTACTTCAAAATAATATTAATTCTATCAATATGCCTAAAATAGGATCCGGTTTAGATAAACAAAATTGGTACGATATAAAGAATTTACTAGAACAAACATT
>OX122906.1:8003178-8118178 GCA_944738965.1 Nebria brevicollis
CTGCAATTACTCAAAAATGGTTACAGTTACAGAAAAATTTCATGAACAAAAATTAAAGGTATTTACATTTAGCACAACTTTTGTTTGAATTATTATTCCAAAAACAGTAATGGCTTCAAATAAAATTTCTGCTTATTATATATATTTTTACATGAATCGTATCATCTGCGCCTGTCAATTGTTTAACAAAATTGACTAAAGGCGCGATACTTGCAATCCCTGGGTATCTGCGTTGTTACAAGTGTAAAGGGCAAGGAAGCAAAGAGGCAGTCCCAAACGCTACTCGCCGCTACCCCACTTCAACCAAAAACAGTATTGTAGTTACGCCACATATCCCCTTCCAAATTATAACTAGTACATCACTAACAATGTAGTGTTGTGCTTTAATATTCTCCAATTTTATTAGTAAATTAGACAGCAACATTAATTTTTTTTGAGTTTCTGTATTCGGGATTCCGAATATCCAGGCCACGAGTATGACGCGGGTCTTGAAGTTCAAAAGGTGTTATCAATTTGAGTTGATTCAAATACTATTGTAATTGTACTTTATAAATATTACTTTTCACAAAAATAAAATTAAATATTGTAAATTACCAATTTTACTTTCTTATACGAAGTATAAGTAAGTATTGTAATCATGAAAAATTTTGTCGAAATTATTTCGATCTCGAGATTTTAACGGAAATATATCTTTTGACCTTCCCTGAATCGAGTCTGACTATTTTCGAGATGACGTCTATCTGCGTGTGTGTATTCAAACCGGAAGTGCATGTTTACTCTAGTCATTTTTTGCATTTTCTGCTATAACTCAAAAATGGTAGTACTTACAGTAAAATTGTCAGAATGAAAATAAAAGCTATTAATGTTTCGTATAACTTTTATTTAAAAATATTTATCAGAAAATGTACTGGTTACAAAAGAATAAGCTTTTTCAATATTCTGCTATAATTAAAAAACGGTAGTACTTACAGGAAAATTTGTCAGAATAAAATTAAAAGATATTAATATTTCGCATAACTTTTACTTGAAAATGTTTTTCAGAAAAGGTACTGGTTTCAAAATAAGAGTTATTTTCAATATTCAGCTTTATCTCAAATCCGGTAGTACAAAAACGGTAGTACTTACAGTAAAATTAGTAAAAATGAAAATAACAGATATTAATATTTAGCAAAACTTTTATTTAAAAATATTTTTCAGAAAAGAAACAGGTTACAAAAATAATAAGTTATTTTCAATATTACATTTAATACTTCTCACGCCTCCTGCATTGACTTCACGCTGTATATATACGGGTATGCGGATAGTTTGCCGCTGAACCTCAGACGTATAAGAAATAAAAATTATAAGAAAGTTCAGTAACAGACACATCAGCTTTTTTTCTTAGAATATGCCTGTCTACGTGTAGATAAACGGGGATTTCGTTTGGTATCTTTTTCACCTTTTGCCATAATTTATATATGCGTTGGTATGACAAACAAAGCAATAACACAAATTACACGATATATGGAAAAATTCTTTATTCAATATTCTAACAAATATTTAATATTCATACAATGTAACAAATATAGTTTTGTGTAATTACATTTATATTAAATATATTTTTCCCGCCAAAACGGTAACAATGATTATCACTTTTTCCATTTCGACAAAGGATATATAATCGTATTATTGGAAGTTGGAATAAAATTATTTAGACCGTATAGATAATTTTAGAGGGTTAAATAAAACATAATTAGAATTTGAAATAATATAGTGAAGATCGCTTCGATAATTTTAGAAATATAAAAAAGTATTCCAATCTATAAAATAGTATTGTAAAAACGAAAAATAATTTCTGCCGTTTATCACCAAAGAACCAAAGATTTTCTTATAATAGTATGTATATTTCAATTGCAAGTAGACGAAAGGGGGGAATGGCTCGGCCTTGTGCTATCGCAAAGCAATAATATTATTGTTTCGAACAAATTGCTATAGTAGAGACATCTATCCATCATAATTCTTATTAAAAACACCTGCTCGTATATTCGAAATAAAACAATAGTTAGGAACGGTAATGCATTTTTTTGAAACGTATGCAAAGTTTAATTGTTAAACTACACTGCTCCGTGAAGTTTTTCGTAAAAATGTTACTTATGTAGGCGTAATAATGCCGTAAAAAACGTATCAATTTGTGAATATTTAGTATTTATTTACATTAGTATAATTAAACGTACATTAGATTTAAGCACGGACCCGTGTATAGACATCCTTTGTGAACATAATCATATTTTTTCAAGTATGATAAAGTAATGTGTATTAGCTTCAGAACGAATATGCCAACCACCGTTTTTCCTACTTTTATCACTACAAGTATCGCGCCTTAAATAATTTGACGTTTGACATTTTATATTTTTTCTAAGAAATATATCTACTGTAAAGCTAAATGTTAGAACGAATATTATAAATTAGAAAAATAATGTAACTACGATATGGTTTAACCCATATGCGGATAAGAAAGTCCAGTGCATGACACTGCAGATATTGTAGTTTCATTTGTTTAAAATATTCACTTAAAAGTACTAGTACTGAATTGTCGACACACAACCTTACTAGTACTAAATATGCACTACAATTCATTTTGATTGTCTGTAAAATTCAGAATCCTGCATTCTTATTGGTCTACTTTTGACAGATGACAGGTGACTGGAATAGTCACTGAAATAATGAAATTCCATCAAAAATATCACGTTCAGAAGTGCAAACAGCGCGCTGTCCGTCATTTCCATAATTTGCAAAAATTGGGAATGGCTCTATTTTATATATTTACTATTTTCGTAATCTATATACTTTAAGCTTTAATTCAAGATATACAAGATGTAAATTCGTTAGGCAGATCCTCTAAAAATCTCATTCAAAATGTGGTATTCCACATGACAGACGGCTGTGGTTATATTTGCATTGTGTAAACTATAATAATTCTGTAAAATATTATGAAATTTACTTTATAAATAATTTTTTTTTCTCTTCCTTGAATCTTATCTGCAATCAGACGTGAACGTCTATAATCAGATGTGGTAATACTGTTTGGCTTGTAGAAGTCACTACCCAGTGGTGATGCTTCTGTTATTTTCACTTTCATAAGTTTTGACTTTTTCTGCGCTTTCTTTTTTATATTTCTGTTGCTATTTAATCACTGTTTGTCAGATCTAAGACGTGGCGCCTCTTTAATCTATATATTGTGTGACTATTGTCTAGTAGGTTGATTGCTAAGGGGTTGGGATGCTGACATAGCCTTGATTGGTAGTTGCTACTGTGTTTTTGAATTTCTTCTTTCACTGTTGGTATTTGTAAATCATGGTGTAATGTAGTGTTAGTTACGTACCATGGAGCATCGGTGATCATGCGGAGAGTGGTCGACTGGAATCTTTGCAGGATTTCGATGTTTGAATTGCTTGCGGATCCCCATAGTTGTATCCCGTATGTCCATATTGGTTTTAGAATAGCTTTGTAAAGCAATATTTTATTATTGCGTGACAGTTGAGATTTCCTCCCAATAAGCCAGTATAGTTTTTGTCTTTTAATGTTTAGTTGTTTGCGTTTGGTCCAAATATGTTTTCTCCAAGTTAGTCTGCTATCTAGGTGGATACCAAGGTATTTAACTTCTTGAGCCTGCGTTAGTTCTTTGTTATTAAGGGTAACGGCTGGACAGGTGTTTTTATTTAATGAAAATGTAACTTGCACATATTTACTTTCATTTGTTTTGATGCGCCATTTTTGACACCATTCCTCGATATTGTTGAGGCTTTCTTGCAGTAGTTCAGTAGCTAAGACTGGATCTTTACTAGTGGCAAGTATTGCAGTGTCGTCGGCGAAAGTTGCAGTTGTAGTTGAATCATTTGTCGGCAGATCGGCTGTGTAAATTGTGTACAGGGTTGGCCCCAGGACGCTCCCTTGTGGTACTCCAGATTTTATTGGGTGAAGAGTCGTCTGTTCATCTTGAAACGTAACTTGAAAGAATCTGTTATTTAAATATGATTTGAGTACATTGTACAGTGGGTGTGGTAGAGTGTTCTTGATTTTGTAGAGTAGGCCTGGATGCCAAACCTTGTCAAACGCTTGGCTTACATCAAGAAAAGCAGCGGAGCAATATGACTTTTCTTCTAAGCTTGTTCTCATTGTTTCAACGACACGGTGCACCTGCTCTATTGTTGAGTGCTGCATTCTAAATCCGAATTGGTGACCTGGGATGGTGTTTTTTTGATCAAGTATTAGCTTGATGCGTTTTAGAAGCATTTTTTCAAATAATTTTGAAACAATGGGCAGTCTTTTCCCGGCTTTGGAATAACTATAATCTGGGCTATTTTCCATTGCGATGGAAAATGACCGTGACGTATAATGGCGTTAAAGATTGCTGTTATAAGTAATAATCCTTTCTTAGGTAATTCTTTAAGTGTGCGTCCACTGATAAGGTCATAACCTGGTGCTTTCTTCGGATTTATGTGATTTTTTATCCCAGTAAGAATTTCTTTTGGAGAGAAATGTCTTATTGGTAGCGCAAGTTGGTTGGGAGCTTCAAGGTATGTTAGGATTTCAGCGTCGTGTCCAGGATTATTTGTTTCAAATGGTTGGAACACTTGTGCAAGGTGCTCAGCAAATGTATTTGCCTTTTCTAATGGGCTTCTAGCCCAGCTGCCGTCTGCCTTTCGTATTGGTGGTATCGAGATTTGTGGTCGCTTTAATCTTCTTGTTGCCTTCCATAAAGAGTAGTCACTTGTGTCAGTCGGGTTAAGATTTTTTAGGTATTCTGCATAGTGAGAGTTTTTCAGGTTTTGTAGTGCTTCTTTTAGATTTCTTGTAGCAGCGTTAAATTTACTCCTGTCGGTGGGTTGCCTAGTGTTTTGCCATATTTTTCGGGACTTACGTTTGATTGCAATCAGTTCTTTTATATCCATTGATTGCCTTACAAATGTTTTTGTTTTTTTGTTTTATTACTGGCGTCGATTGCCAAGCAGCTTTTTGTATTGTTTTAGTGAGTAACTCAGTAGCTTCGTCTATTTCTATGTCTGTTTTTAAGATATGTTCAAGGAAATATTGTTCTCGATTATGTCTCTAAATTTTTCCCAATTTGTTCTACTGTTATGTAGGGTTATTTTTTTTTTTGGTTGTGTTCCATATGAAAGCTGATAGTTGCAATGATTGGCGAATGATCTGATGTCAAGTCCAAGCTTGATTTAACTTTTATATATTGATTCGGTATGCCTCTAACTACAAAGAAGTCTAGAAGATCAGGTATCTTTTGCCTATCAGTAGGCCAGTACGTTGGTTCTCCTGTGGAGAAATGGTTTATTTGATTGCTCTGTAGCACTCTGTTTAGTGTTCTTCCTTTTGTTGTTGTAACTCGTGAACCCCAGTTCGTGTGTTTGGCGTTAAAGTCACCACCAACTATAAATCTACGTCCTAAACTTTGAAAAAAGTCTTGGTACTCATTTTCAGAAATGGTATGTTTAGGTGGGCTATATAGTGCTGCCACTACTATTGGTCCATTCCAGTCCTTTATAACTACGGTTGTCGCTTGGATTTTTTCCGTTTGGTACTTAGGAAGTTCGTAGTGATTTAGATTATTTCTTATAATTATTGCGGTGCCACCATGGCCAGTACCGTCAGGGTGTTTGGTGTCATAAATCGTGTAACTAGGAATTTTAAAGTAGCTTCTATCGGTGAAGCGTGTTTCGGATATAAGAATTAGGTCTAGTTTATTACTGTTGGCAAACGTACTTAGCTCTTGACTGTGGTTTGTCAAGCCATTTGCATTCCAGGTTGCTACTGTAGTTATGTTCTCCATTATTTGATTTTATTTACCACTGTTGTGAGCAGGTTCATCAGTGTGAACATTTGTTGGGCTTGTTGTTTCATAAAGAATCTCATTTCATTAATCATAGTCATCATCAGATCTTGGAGGTTATTAGATTCTTGGTTTGTTAGGTTCGTAGATTTTTCGTAATTTTTTTCTGCATCTGAATATGAGGTTCCTGGGTGTATGTTGTTTGTTTGGCGTGGAGATTTCCGATTATTGTTGTGGTTATCGTTTTGACATTGTTCACTGATTCGTTTTTCGCGGAGTGGTGGAAATCTTCGTTGTTGAATTTCTTTATAAACTTGACAGCCTTTATAATTAGCGGGATGTTCGCCTTTGCAAAGTGCACACGTGGCTGGAGTTTGTCTAGTTTTGTTACATGTTTCTGTTTCATGGTCTTTGCCACATTTGACACACTTTGCTGGTCTTCTACAGTATGTCTTGGTGTGCCCGTATCTTTGGCAACGTTTGCATTGAACAATTTGTCGTTTTGTATGTGGTGGTTCAAATTGTATTATGGCGTTTTGCATTCGAGTAATGTCGTATATCTCTTTATTATTTGCTGCTGGTTCAAGATCAATGAAAAATAGGGACATGGGGTCTTTAGTGATTCGATGAAGCATTCTGTGTATGTTTCTGACTTTGAGTCCACATAGTTCTATTTCGTTCTTGATTTCGTTTATGTCCATGGAATGGTGTGCGTGTCGCAGTACTACTCTGAAAGCTCTCTTATCTTTTAGTTGATACGTGTGGTGGTCAATATTTCTCGTTGTTAGGCCACTAATAAGTTTTGAGTAAGCTTTACCTGTTTTAGTGTTAACTTTCATATCGTTCTTGTTTATTTTGTATTCATAGCCACGATGGGTGATATATGTTTCTATAAGTTGGATTATCTTAACAATATTAAAGATAGCGGGAATAAATATTGGTGGTGGTTTATTTTCTTCAGTGACTTCGTCTTCATCCGTATCAGACGTGTCCGATATTGCCTCGTATCGGTTTCTGATTTCCGTAATAAATGGTTGGGCAGGTTCATTGTGTTTTACAATTTTTTTGTACGGTGTTCCTGAGTTTTTTTTTTTTTGTTCTTTTACGTGTAATTGTTTGATAATTTTCTTGTCCGTTGTTATCCTGCATTGGTTCGCAACTATTAGCTGGGCTGTGGTATGGCGTCGAAGCAGTAGTGTTAGATGTAGAGAAGTCTTGTCGTTTCCCAGCAGGTGCTTTTGTTGCTTTTAGCTTAGGGGACTTTTGCGTTGCATTGAACATGCTTGTCTGAGATAAATCATTGGCCATTAGCTGGAATTTAGGCTGTATTTGGCTATGCGGCACAGTCACATCTAAGAGTGTGCCATCTCCGGTCAATGTTGCATTTGTGTTCATGAATCGGCTAGAGCCAAATCACTACCCCGGATGGAGGTTTTGCACTTGGCTACTAGTATATTTAGTCCTCGTACTAATCTATACTGTACTAAAAGATTCTATTCACTTTATTTCGTTTCAATTATTTGTTGTTGTATAACTGGTCACTGGTCACAGAGCACCTATAAACACGTCCGTACTCTGCGAACGACGTTTCAAATATCAATATAAATAATAATAAGCTATGTTTTATGTATTTTGGATATTGTTTAAATGCGTTATTAGTGGTTTGGTTGCGTGCAGTTATGTGATGTCAGATCGGTTAATAATAAATAAAAACTCAAGAGATAGACTATATACATATATTCACAATTGATGTTGAATTTATTTCCAGCTTTGAAATCTAGAAAGGGCACATATTTTTTATCAATTAATAAAATATCTGCAGTGTCATGCACCGAACTTTCTTATCCGCATATGGGTTAAACCATATCGTAGTTACATTATTTTTCTAATTTATAATATTCGTTCTAACATTTAGTTCGCTTTTACAGTAGATATATTTCTTAGAAACAATATAAAATGTCAAACTTCAAATTATTTAAGTCTATTTTGTTAAACAATTGACAGGCGCAGATGATACGATTTATGTAAAAATATATATAATAAGCAGAAATTTAATTTGAAGCCATTACTCTTTTTGAAAAAATAATTCAAACAAAAGTTGTGCTAAATATAAATACCTTTAATTTTTGTTCATGAAAATTTTCTGTCACTGAAACCATTTTTGAGTAATTGCAGAAAATGCAAAAATTGACTAGAGTAAACAGGCACTTCCGCTTTGAACATTTTTTTCAAAAATAGTAGGTGCACACCTCAAGCATATGCAAATCTTAAGTTTAAAGTTTCATAATTTTAGCTTCAACCGTTTAGGCTGTAGAGAACATACACACACACAGACACACACACACACACACACAGACGGACGTCATTCCAAAAATAGTTGGAATCGATTCAGGGAAGGTCAAAACGTATATTTCCGTTAAAATCTCGAGATCGAAATTTTTCATGATTACAATACTTACTTATACTGCGTATAAGAAAGTAAAAATAATGATGTTGTCACTATAATATTTATTAGGCAATAAACAAAAATTGACATATTCTTTAAAAAACAAAACAAAAGATATTCTATAATATATTTAAAATACAATATAAAAACCATAAATAAAACATCTGCAGTGTCATGCACCGAACTTTCTTGTCCGCATATGGGTTAAACCATATCGTAGTTACATTATTTTTCTAATTTATAATATTTGTTCCAACCTTTCGGTCGCTTTTACATTAAATATGTTTCTTAGAATAAATATTAAATGTCAAACTTCAAATTATTTAAGTCTATTTTGTTAAACAATTGACAGGCGCAGATGATACGATTTATGTAACAATATATATAATAAGCAGAAATATATATTGAAACCAGTACTTTTTTTGGAAAAAAGATTCAAACAAAAGTTGTGCTAAATATAAATATCATTAATTTTTGTTCACAAAAATTTTCTGTAACTGTAACCATTTTTGAGTAATTGCAGAAACTGCAAAAAATGACTGGAGTAAACATGAACTTCCGGTCGGAATATTGTTTACAAAAATAAGAGGTTTTCGTGCCAGGCACATACAAATCTTAAGTTTAAAATTTCATAATTTTCCCTTTAGCCGTTTGGGCTGTAGAGCGCTCACACACACACACACAGACACACACACACACACACACACACACACACACACAGACGGATGTCATTCCAAAAATAGTCGGAATCGATTCAAGGAAGGTCAAAACGTATATTTCCGTTAAAATCTCGAGATCGAAATTTTTCATGATTACAATACTTACTTATACTGCGTATAAGAAAGTAAAAACAGCAGTGATCAGTGTTCCAGTTATACTAATTTAATCTTTCGGTTTTTATTTAAACTTGCAAATTTATCTACAACTTCATTACGATCTATTAATTCTTTTTCTATACTTACTATACTAATGTTGCTTAATCTTTCATTTGTCATTCTTGTTCTTAAATAACTTTTAATTCTTTTTAAAGAGAAAAATGACCTTTCACAAAAAGCTGTTGATACTGCCATTAAAACACAAATTTTTAACAAATTATAAATGCAGTCAAATGCTTCCTTATATTGCTTAACGAACGACCCATGAACGATTAAATATTTTTATTCTCTTCCCTACATAAAAGCTTCTTAACTAGTGTTATTTTTGAGTCTAAACAATCACAAGTTATGTTATAATGTTCTGCTTATTTAGTTAAATCAATTTTATTGAAAAATAAATCAGCGGTCAAAATCTTGTAATTATTTTAAAATAATATTAGTTTTTGTAAATCTTTCCTTTACTTCCAATATAATTTTGTCTAGTATAGGGATGTATAACTTAATTTTTACAATATCTTTCTCATCTTCTAATTCTATGTCTACAGAATCATCTATTTTACAATCTACTATAAGCTGTTGTAATATTTTTGGAATAGATTTCATTCTTTTTGGTTTGTCAAAAAAAGTTTGTTTTACAAAATAATACTATTTGCAGATTTCCATATAGAATTCCATTCGTTATCATTGTTTCGTAAGTTTGAAATTCATTAATTGTTTCTTGAACTAAATTTAAACCTTTTACATAATTCATATTTGGACATTGCAGATAATTAGATACAGTTGTAACTAGTTTTAACATTTTCATAAAAATAAGCAGCAATACAATAAATTATTTATCAATATGTAAGTAAACCTTTTGCTTCACATCTTCTATCCTTTTCGCTTTCTTATACGCAATATAAGTAAGTATTGTAATCACGAAAAATTTCGATCTCGAGATTTTAACGGAAATATATCTTTTGACTTTCCCTGAATTGGGTCTGACTATTTTTGAGATTTCGTCTGTCTCTCTGTGTGTGTGAGAGAGAGTCTGTCTGTGCGTATGTGTGCGCTCTACAGCTTAAATGGTACAAGATACAATTATGAAACTTTAAACTTACGATTTGTATATGACTGGCAGGAAAACCTCCTATTTTTGAAATAACAAATACAAAATAACGAATGAGCATTAAGATTTTAACCATTTATATAGGTACAGAATTTTGTTGGTCATGTTTGAGCTTGCTTTTTCTGAACTATGAACACACAAAGGTCTTGAGGAACACCCGGCTGGGCTTATAATTATACAATATTCATTATTTATTACATTACTCTACAATCAGTATAAAACCATAAAAGTAAATATGTTGCAGCAACATAAAAACAAGCACTGGTGACAAGCACCAGTACTTGTAGTTTTTACGTTTTTAGACTGATATTAAAAATCGCGGGGTGGGGCTACCAGGAGGAAACAGGAAAATTTGGGGTGGCACATACCCCCCTGGACCACCCGTTAGCGCCGCCACTGCAAATGTCTAATAAATTGTTATATTGGATTTTACTTATCTTGTTTCGTTTTCGAGAAAAAAAACCCCAAATGTTCGCTTTTTTTCGGCCTTGCAGGTGGGCATCACTCCTTTCACTATTTCATCGTGGACGCATTTGTTGGACATATCATCTGTAATTACCCTCCTTCATATTCTAAAGGAAATAGGCGTTATACAGGTCTCAATAGATGACCTTTGGCTGTGGCTAGGCTTACCAGACGCACCTCTTAAATGTTTCGTGGCAGTATTTCCACAACTCGTCCAAGTGGCCATTCAATTTTTTTTGATATTGTCGTTAGCGATGAGAACAATTTCGCCAATGAAAATTGCTTGGGTAAATTTCTTTCGATGTACTTGTTTTAGTTAACCTAAATATTCGTTCCTGAAACGACGACGCAAATTTTCTTGGGTTTTCTGACGATACAGAATTCTGCGACAAAAACTACTTGCTTCAATATCGTCGCACTCCGGTACTCCCATCTCCAGTAGGTCTCATAGAAACATCGCTGGAGTAATACAAACCAAATATGTCGCTTTGTCAGAGACGTATGTAAGAGGTCGAGAAATGATTACTGACTCACAATCACAAAGTACTATCAAAAATTCTTGATAATTCAAGGAAGTTCTTCCTAATACCTTTCATAGTAGTTGCTTCACAAGTCACAACATCCTTTCGTACCATCCACCCTACCATTTTTCTGAAGGTGGATTAAATTTCCATATTATTTTCTGCGTTGTGCTATATGTAGCAATGATTACCCAATTCATTTGAGAAAATGCATGATTAGCACCAATAAAATTAGTTCCATTGTCGCTATACACAATCCTTGGTCTACCACTTCTGGATACGAAACGACGGAATTTTTGTAAAAAACTGTCTGTAGAAAGCGACATTGTGAGCTCTTAATGCACGGCACGATATACAGCACAAGTAAAAATACAAATACATGCCTTGTGATTGTTCCTTAAGTGTACAGGGTCAGTAAAGTTAACACTATAACTTCAAATGTCAACGCACCTCTCACTCTATCATACAGTAATACTGGATACTGTACTTGTAGATGTTCTGAATTCTCTTTCCTGCATGAGATACAATTTTTAGCACACTTTTAAATGCTCTTTTCCACCAAGAATCCAGTATCTTTCTCTTAGTAAACTTATTGTTTCCTGGACGCCTACATGACATGACTTGATATGTATTTCATATATCAGTTTCTTTACAACTGAATTATGAGCGGGTAACACATACGGTTGATAAAAATCTTCTGCATCTCTCCTATTAGATCTTTTCTTTCGGAGTCGGATTAAACCTTCTGTATCTTTAAATGGCCGGAGTGATGCGATTGTATTATCTTCGACGCCGCTGAAGGACTCTTTCTGAATCAATTGAATCACCATTTGCTCAGCAGTTTCAATTTCTTGTGTTGAAGGTACACCCTTTATCGCTTGTGTGGTATTTCTACTATTGTAAATAAATCGTAATATCCAACTCAAAAGACGTACGATTTTTTGATAATGAGATAAGTAATATCCTTATCATGGATTTGCTTCAATTATCATCATAGAAAAGAATACTACATTTTACTTTCTTATACGCAGTATAAGTATTGTAATCATGAAAAATTTCGAACTCGAGATTTTAACATTTAATAATTATTCTAAAAAATATATTTACTGTAAAAGCGATCTAAAGATTAGATCAAACAATATAAATTAGAAAAATAATGTAACTACGATATGGTTTAACCCATATGCGTATAAGAAAGTTATGTGCATGACACTGCAGATGTTTTATTTTTGGTTTTTATATTGTATTTTAAATATATTATAGAATATCTTTTGTTTTGTTTTTTAAAGAATATGTCAATTTTTGTTTATCGCCTAATAAATATTATAGTGACAACATTATTATTTTTACTTTCTTATACGCAGTATAAGTAAGTATTGTAATCATGAAAAATTTCGAACTCGAGATTTTAACGGAAATATACGTTTTGACCTTGAATCGCTCCAACTATTTTTGGAATGACGTCCGTCTGTGTGTGTGTATGATGAAACTTTAAACTTAAGATTTGCATTTGCATGGGGATGCACCTCGTATTTTTGAAAAAAATATTCAAAGTGGAAGTGCCTGTTTACTCTAGTCATGTTTTGCAGTTTCTGCAATTACGCAAAAATGGTTACAGTTACAAAAAAAATTCATGAACAAAAATTAAAGGTATTTATATTTAGCACAACTTTTGTTTGAAATATTTTTCCAAAAAGAGTACTGGTTTCAAAATAAATTTCTGCTCATTATATATATTTTTACATAAATCGTATCATCTGCGCCTGTCAATTGTTTAACAAAATAGACTTAAATAATTTGAAGTTTGACATTTTATAATGTTTATAAGGAATATATTTACTGTAAAAGCGATCTAAAGGTTTGAACAAATATTATAAATTAGAAAAATAAGATAACTACGATTTGTTTTAACCCATATGCGTATAAGAAAGTTCGGTGCATGACAGTGCAGATGTTTTCTTTTCTAAATGAATTTCTTCTTCATTTACCGAATATATTTCAGACTTCGGCCCATTTTCTGGTGAGTCATATAACCAATTTGGACCTTCTCACCATTTCGATTTTGCAAGATATTTCGCAGTACAACCACGCGATGGAAATCCGCAGGATTTAAAGAACTAGGAACATGACGCCAATATTCTTTTTTGGTTCAAGAACCAATTTTTTGGATTCTATTCCATACAAAAATATTCCATTCTTCTTCCCGTTGAATCCATGATAAAACGGTAGTAGAGTCACTCCAAAAATAGCTATCAGCAATTTTATTGTCACCTAATACTTCTTTTATTCCAGTTACAATCTTCCAATAGTTGCTGCTAGTAATTCTGAACGGGGAACTATTAGCTTTTGCCTGCAATAAATGTACGCGGATACCATTTTTAGAGGAAATTCTTAAAAATATCACTGCTGCATACGCGGTTTGGCTAGCATCACAAAATGTATGTACGCTCCAGTGTTGTTCTTCATGGTTACTGCAATTTATGTTTTTAAACATTTTCCAAAAAAGACAAATCATCAGGCCATTTGATGAATTGGTTTTTTATATCTTGTTCGACTTTTTCATTCCAATATAATTTATCTATCCAGGTTTTTTGTAATAACAATTTTGGCCATAATGCTATCGGACACGTAAAACCAATAGGGTCGAATAATGGTTGAGCTTGTGATAAAATAATTGGTTTTTCACGGCAAAAAGATTTTTGATGATCCTTGTTTATCATTAATGAGTCGTTTCTCCTATTCCATAGTAAACCCAATACAGGTGTAGAAACAACATCTTCCGAAAGATCTCGCAATGTATATTCCCAACCTCTTATTGTTAGATCAATCTCTCCTTTGTCCATTATCTGACTTGCTTCTCGGATGAATTTGTCTAGTGCAATCTCATCTTCAACTCTGGTGACGCAATTATCCACATAGAAACCAGTCATTAGTTTATCGAACGTACTGTCAGAATATAGACTGTCATTAAGGGAATGCATAGATTTTGAAAGTAAAAAATTAGCACTATTTTGTTAATTTATTTCTGCTTTATTGATACATTTAAGCATTTAATATATTTTTCACGGTAAAATATGGCGAATCCCCAGGATATCTCGGCAGTTAATCAGCTGAAACACACAATTATACGTTTTTATTAATATGGAAGGTCAATACTAGACCTTGTCGGGCCCGAATTTTAAAATTTTGATTTTTAACAAAAAGGCGGCCTTTTCCATTTTTACCTTTAATTTTAATTTTTTTAAATTTTAATCCCCCCGACAAAGTCTCTTAAATATAATGAGCTTCAGCAGCAAGAAAGAATAAAGCAAATTGACTGAGTAGGTCTTGAGAAATTTTGGGGATACGATTTGAAAACATATTTTCGAAATATAAGCGTTTAAAGTTTTGCATTACATTAAAACGCAAATAATCAAATTTTTTACTAACTTACTATGAATGATCTATTCCAGGCCCATAGTGGGATCCCTCAACATCCATTTTCAATTCAAAATCATCATGTTGATCCTGTCGACGAAGGATTCGGGCCTCCTTTGTCGCGTTTTGCGCATCGCGCACAGCCTTGCTTATCCGCCGACTATCTTCTTGCTCAGCATATGCATGTGCGCGTTGAGTTATACTTATATTACAGATGTAGCTTACAGATTGTTAGCTTCTTCTGATGAAATATGATATTCTGATAGCAGATTCGAATCTAGAGACTTAAAAAATTTACGATAGTTGTATATTTTGAAACTTTTGAACATTTAGAACCAAAAATGCCGCCATTTTATTTCCGCCATTTTGAATACGACTTTTTGAATTTAGAAATTATGATTGCAGATTCGACTTTAGAGCCCTAAAATACGTAAATTTGCCAATTTTTGTTTTGATATTGTCGCTGGCTGATTTTTGGCCAGGGATTTGACAGATTGAATCACTGTGCGTCGTCGTAACTTCGTCAATTATTCGAATTTTTCATTCAAGTTTTGACTGAACATTTCTGACAATATCTCATTTTGGAATATGTAAAAAAATGTAAAATTCTAACCCGAAAAAGTTATGTACGCCCTTAATAGAATTATATTTGTTTCTAGTTATTTGCAAGTGATGCTGGATTGTTACACCTAATAAAAGTGGACTACAACATACCCCAAAAACAACTTCGGTGTCTATATAGTTGAAAAGTGCTATCTTTATTTCTCCAAGGAAATCTTAAAAAATCCCGTTCTTTTTCATGTAAGCTAACCATGGCAATTGCACTTCATATCGCCCTTCAGATTTGGTGACTACGGTGCGAATGACATGCTCTTTCGCTGCTGCTTCAGCTTCAGGCCGAGATTGTTGTATCACATCCAACTTTCATAAATTGGTCAACGAAGTATCATTTGTCAATAAGGAAGTAACCATCATTGGGGTGTTGGAACGTGATGATTTAAGCGGAATTTTACCTTGTAGAGTCCACCCTAATAGTGTTTGTACTGCAACCAATCCACATTCCAAAATTTTATGTCGACCTGTAATTAGCTTACCTGCTACATCCCCTCCAATAAATATTTTAATCGGATCGCAGGTATGAATATCTGTAATGTCAATATTCATTCGCTTCAACTCGCTCATTCAAATACCACTATACACAGGTGAAACATTCTGGCAGATAACCGGTTGGCCTAAGGTTTCAAATCTACAGTAATTTATTCCATCTAAACTGGCAAGCTTTACATCATAACATAAATGAGTTTGTTCAACTGTTTTGGAACCTCCAAAAAGTGCGTGAATAATGTTTTGATTACTTTTAGCAGTACATCCCATTTCTTTTGCCGTAGAGTCTAGTACATAAGATCTTTGAGATCCACTATCAATTACAACAGGTACATCTCTTTTACACTTGCCATTATACATCTTGACCCTTAGTGTTTGTAGTAAGACGTGTGTGTTAGAGTAATTAGATAAAAATTCTTCCACTGATACTAACTTTTCATTTGATCTATTCTTTCCAGTCGCAAAATCTGAATTTCTTTTATTGATTGGCAAATCAAGGACATTTAAATACATCGTGCCGTCGTAAACATATAGTATATCTTAATCATTCTTCATATTTTTTGATTTGATGTCCGCTTTTTAGGCAGAAAAAAACGCGCTGTGTTTTCTGATAACGAGCTCTTCTTCGCGCTCCATGACATCTTTTGCGCTTTGAAACAATCTTCGCCACTATGAGATCCATCGCAAAATACACATTTTGTCGGAATTCTATTCATTAAAGCTGTTGCTGTTGGTAGAAAGGCATTTTTGGTATTCCGCGCTTCGTCCATTGTTCAGAAGAATGGACGAAAATACCTTCTTTTGCTGACGCAATTCTTTCTCCACTTTCAACTTCGGTTTTGAGGAATAACTTCAATCCACTCAAACAATTTTTGAATAGGGAATCCTGATTGTTTGATTTCACCGGTGTTCTTTGCCATACTCGTTGCAAATCCTCTGGCGATAACGGATATAGCATCGCTGCACATTTGTCAGTCGTAATTTCTAACGTCTCCAAAGCTTTGAGTTGTGTTCCAATACGATCATACAATGTCGAGATATTGACTTTGTTCAAAATAATTTTCAAGAGTTCTCGTACGTACACCTTAGTCAGTAGATCGTCTCTTCCAAAACGTGATTTCAAACTGTCTAATGCCTTATTATAGTTTTCACTAGCTGTAAGAACTACCGTTTTTGAGCAGAAAATACAAAACATGACTAGAGTAAACATGCACTAGCGGTTTAAATAATCCGTTTTAAATAAAAAAGTTTGCTTGCCAGGCATATAAAAATCTTAAGTTTGAAGTTTCATAATTTTATCTTCTACCGTTTAGGCTTTAGAGCGTATATATACACATGGACATACACATAAACTCTCAAATCTCAAAAATATCTCAATCTAAAATTTCAAAAATAATCAGACACATTTCAGTAAAAGTCAAAAGATATATTTCTGTTAAAATCCCGAGATTGAAATTTTTCATGATTAGAATACTTATACTACGTATAAGAAAGTAAAATTTTCTGTAGGTTATTTTAAATAAAAACGCACTTATGACGAAAATATATGTTTCTTTTTATTAGAGAACAGATTGATTAAATATACACGTCAACATAATAAAACAACTTAAATCAACAGAACAATTGACAATATAAAACATGCACACTAGACTTTGGTATTTTTCCAACACCCCTCCTCAAAAGCTAGTGTCATTTTTAATATTTGAATCCGCTAGTTACTTTGATACTAGACCGAGTTCCGATCTGAACAATTGGAATATTTCTTTTGATAGAGGTTTAGTAAAAATGTCCGCAGTCATCTGACCTGTCGGACAGTAACTAAGCGCAATCACTCCATCATCACGCAGTCCGCGTAGGTGGTGATGGCTCACATCTATGTGCTTGGTGCGAGCATTGCTTCGGTCCGATTCTATCATCTTGATGCACCCTTGGTTGTCTTCATACATAACAGTCGCACCAATTGCCGGTATTCCGAAGTCATCAAATAATTTGCGTAACCACTGTACTTCGCGGCCCGCTAATGACGCCGCGACGTACTCAGCCTCGGTGGACGAAAGGGCTACTGTGGTCTGCTTCTTGCTTGACCATGCCACTGTGGAGCTGCCGAATTGAAACAGATATCCGCTGGTGAACTTTCTGTCGTGACGGTCGCCCGCCCAGTCTGCGTTCACGAAACCACACAATTCCGATCTTCCGATTGCCGAGAAGATCATCTTGTAATCAACGGTGGAAACGAGGTACCTCATTACTCGCTTCACCGCACTCCAGTCGCTCTCCGTGGGCGTCTGGACTCATCTGCAAAGGATGCCGACCGCTAGTGCAATATCTGGCCTTGATACTGTGGCGAAGTAGAGCAGCGAACCAACCGCCTGCCGGTACAGCTTGTTGTTCGGCAGTTTGGCACTCTTCGCGTTATTCGCGAGAAACCCTGTCTCCATGGGTGTCGCCACTGGTTTTGCATCCAGCATACCATGTTCCTCTAGCATTTTTCGAATCTTGTTTGCTTGATGTACCGCGAAAGATCCATCATGATCGCGTTCAACTTGAATTCCGAGGTAATGTTTGACTTCGCCGAGATCGGTCATCTCAAAATAGCTGTTCAGCTGTTTTCCTACCTGTTCGGTTACCTCTGCATCTTTGCCAACTACAAGCATGTCGTCCACATACAACAGCACGTGGATCAGCTCACCATTCTTTTCGAATCGCGTAAACAAGCATTTATCCGCGGCACCCTGCTGGAATCTGGATTTGTAAAGAGTTGCAATCGCTGTCTTATTCCATACGCGTGCAGCCTGTTTCAAACCATATATGCTCTTCCGGAGCCGCAGAACTTTGTTCTCTTTCCCGGTAGTCTCGAAACCCTCTGGTTGCTCGAGGTAAAGTTCTTCATCTAGTTCGTCGTTGAGATACACGCTCTTCACGTCGAGATGACGCACATGTTGATTACGTGCAGCCGCGTATGCCAGTAGCACTCGGACAGTTTCATGCTTTACTACTGGAGCGTACGTTTCATCGTACTCTTCACCATATCGCTGGGAAAACCCACGAGCGACCAGGCGAGCTTTGTATTTGTGGACGTCACCGTTGGCGTCCAGTTTGACCTTGAATACCCATTTGGAGGTGATGGCGCGTTTTCCAGGCGGTAGGTCTGATAGTTCAAACACCCTATACTGCTGGAGCATCAACATCTCTTGATTTGCTGCCTCGATCCATCGTTCCCGCTCTAGTTTGGATAGTTTCAACATCGCATTCCACGTGGTGGGTTTGCAGATATTGTTGATAATTACTTTGTTACAATACCTGATGTTTTCCTTTTGTTTCACGTGTTGATCGCCGTAAATCCTGCTTTGGCATTACTATCTCCCCTCCTTGCACTGAAGGAATTCCATCAATTTGCGTAATTTGCAGCTGACTTCGTGGACGGCCCCGTCGTCGAGGTTCTCCATCATCAGGTAACGGTATAGTCATCGCTGGAGACGTCTCGATAGGTGCCTTGTCCAGCTCGTTGTCGTCTTCATCCTCTGAGTCGGTTTCTGCCTCTCTTTCATGTACTGGCGTCACAATTGCCTCGCTGGCTGGCTTATCACGCGATATATTCGCGTCCTGCTCAATGATTCGTACCGAACTCGCTATCCACACCTTACCAGAACTGGTGTCAAGAATACGATAACCTTTGACGTTATTGTCGTAGCCTACTAGTACACCTTGTTTGGCCTTGAGATCCCATTTGGTGCGCTGTGTATCTGGAATGTGAGAGAATATCTTCGACCCAAACATTCGAATATAACCAAGATTCGGTGTTCGTCCATACCACAACTCGTACGGTGTCTTCTCCACACTTCTACTAGGAAGTCTGTTCTGCAGATAGGCCGCGCAGCGCACGGCTTCGTGCCAGAACTTCTTTGGAAGACCTGCATCTAACAACATGCACCTGGACATGTCGATCAGGTACCGATTCTTGCGTTCGGCACGTCCATTCTGCTCGGGAGTGTGTACGACTGACGTTTGATGCTCTATGCCACGCCGGCGTAGAAAATCTCGCAGATCACGATTAACATATTCCGTACCGTTGTCGGAACGTACGACTTTTACTCGTCGACCAAACCTATTTTCTGTCCATCGAATGTAGTCCTTGATGGCTGCTGCCGCCTCGTTTTTGGTCTGCATCAGCGTGACTACAGTGAAACGCGAATGATCGTCCACCATGGTGATAAAGTAGCGATGCTTGGTCGTCGTCATCGTCATCGGTCCGCACACCTCCGTGTGCACCAAATCGAGCGGTTGTTTCGCACGCGAATCACTGGGAGCGTAGTGCATCCGAGCCAGTTTTCCTTGTATGCACAACTCGCATTTGGAGCTGTCATGCTGGTCATGATCGTCCATTTCGATACCGATGGCCAAATTCTTGCTAATTATGTGCTGAATTGCCGCCGAGTCGCGATGTCCAAATCGTCGGTGCCACAACTGAGCACTTGCTGTACACCCTCGCTCTTGCCTCTGCTCGCTGTTCTTAGCCTTCGTTGTCAGAATGTATCGTCCATTTTTCCTAACACCTTTCGCGACCAAATTTCGCATAGAAAGATAACGAATTTTGCAGCCTGCTGCAAAATCAACAACTGCGTTTTTATCCCACAACTTACCTACTGATACGAGTGAACCCTCAAGATCAGGCACGTAGTAGACGTTTGAGAGATTTAGTTCATTTGTGATTCCATTGCCACAAGGACACTGGAGCATACCGGACCCAATGCCGGTTGCTTGAAGTGCGTGTCCACCACCAGCTAGGTCGATTTTTCTGTCGAGAATTTCTAGCTTGTTGAAGAATGTCCGGTCACTGGTCATGTGACTGGTCGTATCGGAGTCCACAATCCAGACTGGCTTCTTGTTTTCGGTAACTTGCGCGCGTTCTCGCATCCCGTAGCTGTAAACGTTGTTGCTCCGTACATTTTTGTCGGAATATCTAGTGTGACGTGTCGACAGTTTCTGCACATTTGATTGCCTTGTGGACTGCTCCGCTTTGAGCTTGCGACAGTCAGCTGTGACATGACCCGGTTAGTAGTGTATAAATGGGGGCTCTAACCCAAAAAAACCTGAACGTACAACGTTTTTTGCTAGAAAAACCGCGAAAAATGCCCATAAAAGAGTACTTTTGCCTTATTTTTAGTAAAATGTACAATAAGTGTAAATTGACAAACCTGAACGTATAGACAAATTTTTTCCCTAATAAATGGAGAATATAAACGAATTAGCGAGTATGCTAAATAGTAGTAATTCACAATTTAGAAAATTGTCAGAGTTGAAGAATAAAACGTATAAAATCGAATATTTTGAGGTAATTGAAGGAAAGTATGGTGAGCAAATAATAGTTGGTATAGAGAATTTTAAAGTATCATTACCTGAACGGTATAATAGATTTATACCAAGTATTGAAGAGTTGAACAGTAATCCTCCTAGTTTAAAGTATAACGGTAAGAAGAAAATAGGTACTAGAGAGATGCATGATATTGAATTTGTTTAAACGAATAGTTAAAAATATAAAAAAAAATAAATATTGAGTAAATAAAGTACATAAAACATAAACTAGACATAAATAAAGTACATAAAACATAAACTAAGCATAAATAAAGTACATAAAACATAAACTAGACATAAATAAAGTACATAAAACATAAACTAGACATAAATAAAGTACATAAAACATAAACTAGACATAAATAAAGTACATAAAACATGAATCATAAATTAATATAATTTTTTCTTAAATAAATGTATGATAAGAGCTATGAGAAGTTAGTAAAACAATTTAATTTCTCTAAGAAAAAACAATAGATGCTTTAAAATTATATAATCAGGGTGAGTTTGATAAAATTGAAGCTTTAGAGAAACAATATAAACCTATAATTAAAGTTTTGAATAAACAAGAAAAAGCCATAAAAGAAACAACAAATGCTATTACTGATGCAAGTATATCAAGAAATGCAATGGTACACTGGCGAAATCCTGTAGCATCATCAACTTTAAATTATTCATATGTAGACGATGAAGAAACAATAGTACCAATGCCAAAACAAAGAGTAGTTCTACCAGGTGAAATGGCTGTTGTTAATACCATTGAAGATGCATATTTAAATCGACAACAAGATGAGAGAGACACAACTTACGGAATTAGTCATAAAACTGAACATGGTTATAGAATGGGACAAAAGATGAATAAAACGAGAGATTTGTTATTTAATGGTTATAAAATAGATTTCGATGAAGATCATATTATATTATACAACAAAACTGAACAACAAAATAAGAAATATCCAAAAAATGAGAATATATTGACTTTCTTAACATTGAAACAACCACCTTACGAAGATTGGAATAAATTTAAAAATGCACATGTAGCTGACTATACAAATTATAGAGAAATTTTTATTTCTGACAAGGGCATTGCATATACATGATCAACCTACATGTCAGATAAGATCTAGTTCAGATAAATATAAACAACTAATATCACCTATGTGGCAAGATTATAATAACTTTAGAGGTGCACCTATATATACATCGTCACCAAAGACCAAGCAACAAGCTGAATTTGATAAAAATAGACCTATACCATCAACGTCATCTGGGAAAGGTTCATTTAAAAAATATAATACAAAAGAAAAAGAATATGTGTATTGGGATGATCCTAAAGAATTACAAGATCGCTTAGATTATCTAATAGCGGAAAAACTAGCTGGTAACGATAACGTTCAAAATGAAATAATAAATATAGAGGAGGAATTACATGAGAGGTATGGTAGCGGTATTAATTTTTTTACTCTTAAATGGTACTAAATAAATTTGGAGTTAGTGATGAATATCTAGAAAATAATAATGTTAAAGGTGTTCCTGGATTAGGATTTAAGTTAACAGATGATGGTCATTATGATATACAAAACAAGAAATTATGTAATGTGGGAATGTCTGAAAATGTGAGTGATGCATTTAAAAAATATTATGTTGACCAATTAGTATTAGATAGTATGATAAAAATTTAAACTGACATAAAAATTAAAACAAATGATATGGGTAAATTAATTAATGAAAATACGAAGACTTTGATAAATCAGAGACTTACCACTATATTTAGAGAATTGGATAATCATATTAAAAATCAATTTAAACGGCTGTCAATACCAATTCAATTACGATATAACAAATTTGATGAAGACAGTTTCTATATACGTGAATATAGTATATCTAATGATACTATTTATCGTCTACCATTTAACATAAAAATTGAAAAGTTAACAATATTCCCAGAAGGTGCATGCAGTGCAATACATGTTAATGATAGAGAATTTAAAACATTACCGGATGGCTTCGAGTTGAAAAAACGTGAAAAACTTAGATTTAAACGATTTATAAGTACTGATAATATTTCATGGGCCAATATAAGTGTTGAATTAATTATTACGCATCAGTACATTTCTTATGTAATAAATGAGTGAGTATTGTGTTAAATGTAAGACAAAGACAGGTACTAAGAATGTGACTAGAACAACATCTAAAAAAGGTCAGCCAATGTTAAAAGGGGAATGTGTAGTTTGTAATGCAAATAAATGTTCATTTATAAAACAAAATAGGTGATGGTATTAAAGAAGATATCGCGGATGAAATACATAAACCATTAAGGCGTCATTTTCAGAGACGTAAAGTTTTAACAATAGCAATTGATGATTTATGGCAGGCTGATTTAGTTGAAATGATTACAAATCAGGATAAAGGATATAAACATATTTTGACAGTTATTGATGTATTTTCTAAATTTGCATGGGCTATTCCAATTAAAAATAAAACTGAAGAAAGTTTATCTAAAGCGTTTAAATCGATTATAACTAACCGCAGTCCAACACATCTACAAACTGACCGTGGATTTGAATTTTATAATAAAATCTTTCAGCAATTAATGCATGACAATAAAATTAATCATTATTCAACATACTCTGAAGTAAAAGCATCTGTTGCTGAACGATTTAACAGGACACTTAAAGAAAAAATGTGGAAGGGATTCGCTGTAAACGGTAATTACAAATGGTTCGATTTGCTACCTCAATTAGTAGAAGAATATAACAATACTATACATAGCACAATTAAAATGACACCTGTACAAGGTTCAATGAAAGAAAATGAGAAATCTTTAAAAAAAAATTTTGCTCAAACAGTACCTACTAAACCTCCCAAGTTTAAAATAAATGACAAAGTAAGAATATCAAGGTATAAAACTATTTTGCGAAAGGTTATACACCAAATTGGTCGAATGAAATATTTACCGTTTGTAAAATAATATATTCTGACCCTATTACATATCATATTAAGGACTATAAAAATAAATTAATAGAAGGTTGTTTCTATGAACAAGAAATGAGTAAAACACAGTACCCGAATGTTTTCCTAGTAGAGAAAGTAATAAGACGTAAAGGTAATAAAGTGTTTGTTAAATGGTTAGGGTTTGATAACACTCATAATACATGGATAGAAAAAGATGCTG
Organism: Nebria brevicollis; assembly: GCA_944738965.1. Lineage (NCBI taxonomy): Eukaryota > Metazoa > Arthropoda > Insecta > Coleoptera > Carabidae > Nebria > Nebria brevicollis. The sequence continues at coordinate 8,027,463 of OX122906.1, forward strand.
TAATAAATTAACAAATTTATTTTGTTATAAATGTAGAGAATGTTTAGAGTGTGCATTTAGAAGAAATGATAAAATACCTTCTTGTGACAATTGTGGGTTCTATATAATAACTAAATCAAATAAAAAATATTTTACAAAGCCATGTAATAAAATCAAATATTTCGTAAAATTACTACGTGAACATAAAGAGACGGTTAATCCAAATCACAATGTATATGGTTTTAATGCAAATGATCAACAAATGTTAGTTGAAAAATATACATATTTTCTTTCTTATATGTATAAGTCAGTTCCAGATAGATCTATAAGTCATAAATATTATATTTGTAAATTATTGGACGAACCGCTCACACAACATAGAAAACTTGAATATGACCGTTTATGGAAAGTCTTTCTAGATTATTACGCTAATAGAGAAATAAGGGAAGCAATAAATATTGAAGATTATATCGTTAAAGAAGATCTAAGAAATGTAAAATTAAAGACTTTAACTAATACGGATTTTTTTTATTAATAAATGACAAAAATTTGTAGTGTTTGTAATATTACTAAAGACGTTAATAATTTTCATAAAAATAAAGAGGAATATAATGCAAGATGCAAAACTTGTATGAGTAATTATTATTTCACAAATAAAAATAAACTTAGAGAAAAAGTGGAATATGAATGTGGAAGATTTGTTGTAAAATCATATCTTCGTAGTCACAAGTCTAAAAATATACATTTACGAAAATATTAACAAATTTGTTTTGTAATAAATGGAGATCAACACAATTAAAGAATTACGACAAATGTGTAAACAAAATGGAATTAAAGGTTATTATAGAATGAATAAACCTGAATTAATATTTCATTTAAATAGATTCCCGTTTGAAGATGATTTATATAGTGCACCTAAGCCTATCAGAATTGCAAAAGTAAAATGTGAAGGTTGTAGTACACTGTAAAAAAAATTGTGTAAATTTACAACAAAAATTGTTGGCTAATTTGTGACCAATAATAATTGTAGTAACATACATATAAATGTAAATTTACATACCAAATATTTCATTCGGAAAATTCCCATTAGCATGTAATTTTACTGATTTACTGCTGAGAAAAATGTAAATATTTACATATTTTTTGTGTAAACTTTTACACAACAAAACTTAAATTTCCATATAAAATTGTAATTTAAATACTATTGATATTAAAAATACATTTCTAAAATGTAAAATTAAATTTTGATATGTAAAATTATGTTTTACAATGTAAAGTTTGAATTTTGAAATGTAATTTTTACATTTACAAGTTGTAAAATTTGCAATTGGAAATGTAACAATACTTATTATAATGTATATTATTACATTTGTAACCGTAAAATTAAGATCTAGAAAGGTAAAAATACATATTAAAATGTTTATTTTTCTTTTATAACCGTAAAAATTAAAGCTAGAAATGTAAAAATACACATGGTATTACATTTCATAATGTAACTTTACAATTTGTTTGAAATATTATTTCATTGCGAATTTATGTTTGTAATACTGGAATAAAATAAAAACATATTTAAATATTTGATTAAACTTTTTATTTATAAAAGTAAAAAACACAAAATCTATAATGATTTAGAACGATATATAACAAAGACAAAATGAATAATAATATAGAAAGAGAAGTAAAAATCAGAAAATAAATAATAATATAAAAAGAGAAATTAAATTCGACTATTCGTTAGGCACTTTGAATTTTTGAAGTTTATTCATAAAGGCAACTACTTTATTTAGGTAAACTTTTTTGGATCGACTTCCTGTTTCTGGGTAAATCTTTAATAAATACCTCTGGAAGACTTCCATAACACAGCAAAACTGTTTTGGATACTCCATATTTAAATTAAAATATAGTGCGAAAGTAGTCTGCAGGGCATCTAAGAAGTTGTTAGTTCCTTTGTTTATGATTTTATTTTCAATAATGGTGTAATAAATCATGTTGTTGGAATTCGAATCTGTAAAAAATAAATATAAATAATATTCCACTATTGGCTAACTGACAGAAAAATAAAAAAATTATTATATTTGCAAAGATATATTAAATTACCTTTTATCATGGCAATGGATGGCGCTGCAATTTCGGCTGTAATGTCACTTAGCGGTGTTCCTAGCTAAAAAATAACGGTAAATATATAAGTTAAAGTATAACGCTTATACTAATGTGCATACACACCTCAAATTTCTTAATGAAATTATTTATGTCCTCGTTAAAATATTTAGCAATATAAGTAATTGTTTTGAGACACATGGCATCATCGGTATCATGTTCAAAAACAACATTTACTCCTTTTGATTTTAGAAATAATATAATTTTTTTTGCTTTACTCGTGAGAGTTTCAGTCAATAATTTTACATCATGACCCATTATTTTCTCATAGTGCCACTTTATTACATTTTGCTCTAATAAAATGGGCCAATCATTTTGAATATCAATTAAAGTAGGTGGCATCGAATTATTTAAATACAACCTCTGTAGCGGTAGAGTATTGTTTAATAATGCATACATACATTCTTCAGTTTCCCATGATCCTTCCTTTAATTTATTTTTCATTTCTTGAAGATCTTCTGGAGAATTTTCTGTGTTTGGTTGCCAGTTTACACATCCGGCTCTTGAATTTGACATGATTTTCAGTTTTTTTGGTGGAATTTTTAAAGAACTTATTAATGAGTTTGTTTTGTGAGGTCTATTCAGATAATTATTTCGATCTTGAATTTTTGAAAATAGGGTGTGCGTTCCTATACCAATGACAATACCATCGTCGTCCATATCTTTAAATGCGGGATATTTATCGCATATTCGTTTTGATATTATTTTGATGGAATTGGAAGTAAGATATGTGCTAATTTCTCTCATTTGCCGAACCACAACGTGAACAATGTCTGTGAATGTTTGTTTACTTATAAGCCCGTTTTCACACTCTTTTAAAGTATTTGTGGAAAATTGTTCCCATGGTATATTCATCTGATACCATGTATTTTCATTTGAACATATTGATGAAGGAGAATCAGACGTTGTTTCGGAGTCATCTGTATACAACGGCATGTCTTGTAGACCCAACGACGAAGACGATCTTGATAATATTGACTCAGTACTGTCTGAGTTAGTTTCCAAATTTTTAGGTATCCACTTTTCATCTTTCGCCAATAAAATTAGCGTTTCACTTTTTACTAACAAGACAACCTCGCTGCAGTCAACGGATGTGCCGTCCGATTCGAGAACTAAGTATGTTCCATCAATTTCAAGTTTAGCTGATGCTGCATCGTAATAATGATAATTTAGTGTTTAAATATCAGATAATTTATTTCATGCGAACCTTCTGTTATTAGTTTTTCATAAATATCATGGGATTCTTCCATAACCAAAAATGTTTTTTTCACTCTAGTATAGTTCCAAACTTTGAACAATAACTTCGACATTTTCTGAAACATGTCATGAATTATTACAAAATAGAGAACATCTACGGTGTATACTTAAAGACATACCTACTAAGTACTTTATAAAAAATCGAAAGGGGCTTGTTTGAAAGAAAATAAATTTGAAAATTTTGTTTTATAATGTAACACTAGTTCGTAACTGTTTAACTTATAGATGTTATTACAAATGTAGTTAAATTTATCATGATTATAAATCTCGTATAGTCCAATTTCGGAGTTCAGACCAATTTCATATCTTTCTCCCAAAATAAATGCATCAGAATAATCCTTATTAATTAAAATATATAAAATTTTGCACAATACGAAAGTACCAAATTCTGTTTTATTGCAACAAACAAAATTATTTCTTTTATACTTTGTGCCTTTGATAACAGCATTATCACTTATAAATTTTGGGTTACTAAAATTACAATGTGTTTGTATAACATTATTTATATCTTTAGAATAATTATTTTGGTTGAACTCAACGGCACTGTCAGAAATAATTGTGTTACTGTAAAATATTCTTTCTGATAATAATAATGCTTTAAGCAATTGATGCTTTTCGCATAGCATTGATGAAACGTTTTTGAAATTTTGCGAATGTTTGACAATGTTTTTAAAGTATCGATGTTTACTTTCATATCGTAACGTCCATAGGTGACGAAGAGGGCCAAATTTTAGAATTAGCTCTGGGTAGTGCATTATGTAATGATGTTTTGGTCTTAAATTATATTTTGCAAAATTTATTTTTCTGCAATCCATATATTCGTGTATTAGTGAACGTAGTTTTGCTACTTGTCCAATTGAAATCTTAACTGATAATAAAATACTACACATTTCTCTTAAAGTAAGAAGCATTTGCCAGACCGGGTCATTACATTCCAAAATTGTATCGTAAATTGCAAAAGGTATAATCTGTAACAGTCTCATATTTTCACTAGCAGTACCTACAATTTTTTTACCTCTTTTAATTACAGGCAATTTATTATAATATAATTCATTCTCAAATCGAATATTTTGTATCCTCGCGTTTAAATAATTAAATGTGAAATATTCCTTGTCTACTAAATTTTGTAGAATATACAGTAAATCGTATGGAACAATTCCTTCGTAAAGATCATGTGCAATACAAGGTGGAAGACCTGGATTACAGACGTGGAAATGATGTACTTTATTTAAACATGACGACTCATTTACTCCTTTATTAACAGAATTATTTTTGAATTCCAATACGTCATTTTCATATGTTTCGGCTGTTCTTAATATTTTAATAGAAATATTTCCTGCTTGTAATTCTTCTCGTGTTATATAACAGTATCTACAAAAATATTTACTTGTACTAAAATTTCCGAAAAATCCTCCGATCTGATGGCTGCCGAGATTGTCTCCGGTGACAGCAACTATCGTACTAAATATTGTTTCTGATCTAACATGTAACCCATTTTCTTCTAATACTTTAATATCATTTAATATTACGTCAAAAATTGCGGAAAATCCAAAATATGTTACATGGTTTTCGTTACAAAGTGCAACTAATTGAATCTGGTCAACTTGAGATCTACAGTATGCAGAAAGGTTACCAATAGTCATATAAATTCCTAGCATTTTGTGTTTCTTTTTAGATGACCCTAATGGGTTGCAAATTTCAAACGCATCCTGAAATAAAATTATTCGAAGAACCGTTTTATTGTTCATTTCATTGGTAACAAAAAAGTTATTATTTTTATAAACTTCGCCATCTGTTATATCTTCAAAATAATTTATATTTGAATTAATTAATCTTCTCGAATCAACTGTCAATAAATGTATAATGTGTTCATTATTTAACAAACATTTAAGTGTGTCCAATATCGGTATATAAAAATATGTGCACAATTGATGTTTCTCATTTCTTCCTAAAGTTATACATGCGGGACTAACAAAATTCAATTTCCGTTTATAATATTCTTTCCTCATATAACTGGTTCGTAAAAAACCAGTTGCCGAATTGTGTGCCTTTTGAAAAAAATTATTGTCATATAATTGTGAAACTGAATTAAAAGCTATGTCACCATAATTTTCTTTAATAATGGAATAAAATTTATCAATTGCTATTATATTTAAATCTCTCAGTCTGCAATACAGAATCTGTTACAAAATGTTTGGCTTGAAGTTTCAAATACAATGAGCCCAGAGTCTTGCTGTACTGATCATCAAAGCTGTTAGTTTCTACTTCTAATAAATCAGTAGAATTTCTACAATCAGAAATATTATCCAAATCGTACGTTATTTTACTGTAGTTTTGAAACGTAAGTTCATTTTGATTATCAATTTTAACCTTACAATGATGTTTTCGATAAAAATGTGTTTGGAACTGTGTTATAGTAGTAAATGCATTTTTTGCGCAGTTATCAAAAGGGCATAAAATTTCATTACTTGTCTTGAAATGATTACGTATGTGGCTGACAATATTTTTAGAAAGCATTTCTTGTGTACAATTCTGTATTTTACACGTTACTGCATTCACTTTATTATTGTTTTTGTGTTTTCTAAAAAGATGCATTTTAAAATTTATATATTTTTGATATTTTTGAAAGCAATTAGGAAAAAGACAATGAAATTGACCTTTTGAGATATTTCTGTGTAAGTGCAAATGATAATTATATTGTTTTAAAGTTTTAAAATTTACGGTACACATGTTGCACTTTAACGGTAACATAGTATGAATGAAACTACAAAATTTAGAAATTATTATTTTTTTTCCAAGCCAGGGGAGTAACTAGAGCAGCAGGACCTCAATCTTCGAGGATTGCAAAATCAGGTGATTGTCCTGGGGGCTACGATACTGTTGACTGCAAATAGTTTTCAATAGTATAATCAACGCTTGCGCAATATTAAATAAATATGTAATTTTACCTTGTTTTAATGTAAAGTTAAGGTCATTTTTAGCTCAATGTAATTATAAACAGAGATATGCAATGCAACGTATATACGCATTTTAATATTATTTAATAAATTAATTATACGCAAGCAAGTACATGATCGTTTAGTTAAGAATAATTGAAAGATTTGTCAGTGTCATTATGAATTAGTTACCATGCTCTACAGTTATTTACAAAGCTATTCACAAATCGTACTACGATTAACACAAAATAATAAGTATTATGCTTACCTTAAAAAGTAGTTTCTTTTTAAATATTAACTTTCAATTCACAAAATTATATAAACGGATGACTCGAACTTGCTGGTCACTACAATTGCAATAAACTGTTAAAATGTTATGCAATATGTTGAGCGATTGTGTGCTAGAGATTACTAATACATATTGGGTGCGTTCAATGTGTTAATAATAATCTTATGATGTATGTAGAGCATCCAATCCCTTTACAAATGTCCAACGAACAAGTTCAATATTTCGCAAAATAATCACTAAAATAAAATACTGAGGCCCATTGAACGCAACCAGTATCAGTATTGTTAAAGAATACAGTGGTGAAATACCTACATACACATGTCTATATGAAACAAAATTAAATGTATAATATAGTGTAATATCACATATTTATCATGAAATATAATAATTTTACATTACTTTAGGCAATTTTATTACATAACCATTGCCAATTTACTTTATAATAATTACATTCAAAGATGTAACAAAACAAAAATACAAATTGTTGTGTAAAATTACCTAATAAATCCCATTTAATAGTAATTTTACTGTATTGTATGTAAATTTATCAAATAATTATAGCAAATTTACAGCAAGCAAAGTAAATTTCGGTTAAAAATAAGTAACAAAATTAGTTAATACAAATTTTATGTAATTTTACATAATAAACAATAATTAAATGTAATTTTACATAATTTTATGTATTTTTACCACATAAATATACCAAATTTACACAAGAAAATTACTTTTATGCATATTTTACTTCATAAATGTGATTTTACATTAATTTATGTAATATTGTAAATTATTTACAGAATATTAGTAAATTTACATAAATTCGTAATATTTCTGATAATTACTGTAATAATTACAGAGAAAAGCATAGTAAAATTACATCAATTTTTTACAGTGTACATATTATAATCCAGAAAAACGTGCAGAACATTTTAGAAGTAATAAACATTCATTTAAACAAAATTGTAGAATTGTAGAGGTTGAAACTGCATTTCAAAATAGGTTGGCCACATATCATATAAATAATAATACTAACATAAGAGACCCTTCAATATTTCTTGCCTCTATTAAATATACTTTATTAAATAAAATACAAGAAAAGTTGGTTGATAATATTCTTAAGGTAAACTTGAAATTATTTTGTAATTATAAGCAGCTTGACATTGAATCTGAAATTATGAAGAACAAAATTTTAAAACACGCAATGTAGCCATTTTTGATAGTACAGACCTAGAAGAATACTATGCTGAAGCTGAAGAAAAATTACTTGCTGAAGTGGAGGAATTTGAAAGAAAGGGATCCGGTTGGGTTTTATATAGTGTAAATTCTATAGAGCTGCGAATTAATAACTATGTTCCATTACTTGGATCTTCTTATGTGGCACTACCAAAATGGACACAAGACAAGAAAGCAGTTGTAAATGTGGAAAATAACGACGACAAGTGTTTTATGTGGTCATTATTATCATTCTTACATCCAGTAGATATACATACTTGTAGATTAACAAACTATAATAAATATATAGATCATGTTGAAACAATGTTTAATGGTATTCGATTTCCTATGGCACTGAAATATATTAGGAAATTTGAAAGGCAGAGTAATATCTCTGTAAATGTATATTCTTTTGATGAGCAAGAAATAATATTTCCAGTATATGTAACAAAAGACAAGAAAGATCAACATATAAATTTGTTGTATATGAAGGACGATAAGAATAGTCACTATTGCTGGATAAAAAGTATGTCACGATTAGTAGGATCTCAATTAGCTAAGCATAATGGTTCAAAAGATCTCTGTGATCGATGTTTATTATTTTTGAATTCAGAGTATAAGTTTAACATTCACAAAGTTGATTGTAAAACCAAAGATTCAGTAAAAGTAATTATGCCAAGTGAAACTGAGAAAATCCAGTTTAAAAATTATAGAAATACAATGAAAGATCCATTTGTTATATATACAGACTTTGAATGTCTAACAAAAAAAATTCAAACATGTGCACCATCAAATAACAAATCATACACACATAGATACGAAAAACATGAACCTTCAGCTTTTTGTAATTATATTATATACATACATAAAGAATATAAGCCGCCTGTTGTATATAGAGATCCTAATGCCGCAAAAGTATTTATGGATAGAATTAGACAAGAAGTAGCAGAAATTGGTAACTATTATGATGAAATTGAGGAAATGTTACCTCTTACCAATACAGAAATAGAACAATATAATACTAATAATAATTGTACTTTATGTGGGTGTAGGTATACAGAAAAAAATAAAAAAGTACGCCATCATGATCATTTGACTGGAAAATATATAGCACCTCTTTGTATTACTTGTAATTTAAAATGCCAAAATCCTAAATTTGTGCCTGTATTTTTCCATAACTTGTCCGGTTACGATTCGCATTTATTTATCAAAGAACTTGCTTATGATGACCGAGAAATAGATTTAATCCCATGTAATGAAGAACGGTATATAAGTTATACTAAACATACAGATGATCTACAAATTAGATTTGTGGATTCATTTAAATTTATGTCGAGTGGTTTGGAAAATCTTGCAAAGAATTTAAAAAAAGAACAAAAAACACCATTGACTAAATACTTTAAAGAAGATGAGGTTGACTATGCAACTAAGAAACTAGCATATTGCTATGAATACATGGATTCATGGTCAAGATTTACAGAGACAAGTGTTCCACCTAAATCGGAATTTTATAGCGAACTAAACGATTCAAACATAAGTGATACAGACTATGAACATGTATTAAATGTATGGAATAAATTTAATATGCAAAATCTAGGAGACCTTCATGACTTGTATGTAAAAACAGATGTATTATTGTTGGCGGATATATTTGAGAATTTCAGATTAATATGCTACAATTTATACAAATTAGACCCAGCACGGTACTTTACAACACCTGGACTAACATGGGATGCAATGTTAAAATATACAAAACAGGCATTAGACTTAATATCTGACTATGATATGATTTTAATGATTGAAAAAGGTATTAGAGGAGGAATAGCACAGTGTTGTAAGCGGTATTTAAAGGCAAATAATAAATACATGGAAGATTATGACCCCGCAAAATCATCTAATTATTTAATGTATTTAGATGCCAATAATTTATATGGTTGGGCAATGTCGCAGAAGATGCCATATGCAGGTTTTGAATGGACCAGTAAAAATATTAATTTAAATCTAGCGGATGATGCAAATGAAGGATATATTGCTGAAGTTGATTTAGAATATCCCATGGAGTTACATGATTTACATAAAGATTTACCACTGGCACCCGAATCAAAAAATCCACCAGGATCTAATCAATGTAAATTACTAACTACATTGGATAACAAAAAAAGATATGTTTTACATTATAGAAGCTTGAAACAATATCTATCAAAGGAATGGTATTAAAACAGGTACACAGAGTAATAAGTTTTATACAATCTTATTGGTTAAAGCATTATATAGACTTGAATACGGAAATGAGAAAGAAAGCAAGTAGTGAATTCGAAAAGGACTTTTATAAATTAATGAATAACAGCATATTTGGAAAGTCTATGGAAAACATTAGAAAATATGTAAACATAATACTATGTCCAAATGCTAAAAAAAGTGAAAAGCTTATAAGCAAACCAAACTTTAAACATAGAAACATCTTTACTGAAAATCTTGTGGCCATACATATGAATAAAACTATAATAACATTCAACAAACCAATTTACATTGGTTTTTCTATATTATATATATCAAAAGAGTTAATGCATGATTTCCATTATAATGTTATGAAACATAAATATAAGCATAATATAGAGTTACTCTATCAAGATACGGATTCCTATATTTATAATATTATCACGGAAGACTTTTATGAAGACATGAAACATATGATAGATCACTTTGATACATCCGACTATCCTGTTGATAATAAATATAACATACCCATAGTGAACAAAAAGGTACTTGGAAAAATGAAAGAAGTAAATATGGGCTCTCCAATGACAGAATTTGTTGGCTTAAAGGCAAAAATGTATGCGTTTGATGTATTAGGTAAAACAGTTCAAAAGAAGGCAAAAGGTACCAAGAAAAATGTAGTTAAGAATAATATTACTATTGACGATTATAAAAACTGTTTATTTAATAGCGAGAAGATGTCCAGAACAATGAATACTATTAGAAGTGTAAAGCATGACATTTATTCCATCAATCAAAATAAAATTGCTCTGAATCCTGCCGATAATAAAAGATATATACTAGAAAATGGGTTTGACACATTACCATGGGGTCACTATTCTATTAATAAAAATTAACTGTAGATATATTAATATTTAAATAATAAATATATAAAAATAATTGTAGATATTTAAATTAAAATATTTAAACAATATATATAAAAAATAATTGTAGATATTTAAATTAAAATATTTAAATAATAAATATATATAAAAAATAGTTGTAGATATTTAAATTAAATATAAATAATAAATATAAAATATAATTGTAGATATTTGAATTAAAATGTTTAAATAGATATAAAAAATAATTTTAGATATTTAAATTAAAATATTTAAATAGATATATAAAAAATAAATGTAGATATTTCAATTAAAATATTTAAATAATAAATATAAAAAATAATTTTAGATATTTAAATTAAAATATTTAAATAAAATTAATGTAGTTAAGATAAAATGTTCTCATTAAAGCGACGGCTATATTTACCATTTGCCATATCTTTCGCCATATTTATGGCTAGAAAATCATATTTCTTTTTCCAACAAAAATTACAAAGATCTCTAAACTTTTCTATACTCATATCCGTGCCAGCGAAATCATTATATGTATGTTTTAAATTAGTACTATCAGTAAAGTGACAAAGTATAATATAGTTTGCATTAACTCTGACCATCTGTTTCGGTATGCGGTTTAATGTTTGACATGTGCATATACAACAAATACCATAATGTCTACCTCTACTAAAGTAATCTTCAAGTATTTTTATTTTTCGTGTATCAATATCATCAAATATTGCTACTGAATTAGGTTTTACATTTTCTACAGGTGTAACGTCTTCAGCATTTTCAAATTTGTAAAATCCTATACGATTTTTCAAATGACTACTATTCATTTCATTTACAAACTCTTCAAGATATTTGTATTTTAGTTGATGTAATGATTTAGAATAAACATATATATTTTGATATATTAAACCGTTATGCGTATCTGTTACCCTTTGTAATATAATGTTTGTTTTACCACAATTTGATGGTCCACATATTATACATCTTATAGTGTTGGGGAAATATTTATATCTATTTTGTTGCTCTTCTTCTATAGTTATATCCTCTAAACCTTTTCCTACTTTTTTAATTTTAAACTCCATTTATTAGCGATTAAAAGTCTTTTACTACCGTGTTTGTCAAGCTACTATATTTTATGTTTGTATCACTAACTATCAGACAGTGTACAATAGTATTTTCTGGAAACTTTTTATTAAACTGAAAGTCAATCTTTACATCTGTAATTGATTCCTTTATGGTCTCGTTTTGATATAAACAATCTATAACAAATATTGGATAGTTTTTATTAAAGTCATATTTAGAAACAATAGGTGCATTAATATGTTTGTTATTAAGGAAATATGTCTTTTGAAAGTTTTTAAACATTGTGTATACACTACTATAGTCATTGTGGTCAGTATCTAACATTACGTTTTCCTGTGGATAGCCATCGTTGTTTAATAATGCTTTTATATCATGCAGGTCAATAAAATCAAATTTTGAATTATCTACAGTTACATCAGTATCACGATTTTTAGAAAACGCTATGATAAAATATTTTGGACGTTTTGCTAGGGTTGCTACTTGCCATGTATATTTCATCACATCTTTAGGAATTGTAGGATTACATTCATAAGTCCATGAACTATAATTTATTATTTGCTGTTTGTTTGAAGCTATAAGATTACTAATTTCTATTTGTTTTTCCAATGTGGGAATTACTAGTGGCATACTCCAATATACTTCTGAAATATTAATTTGCAAATTGTCTTTTAATGTCACAGGTGCTAATAAACAATTTGAATCATCGGTTGCTCTAAGTAGTTGTAGTTCCTGTATGACACGTAAAATAGCTTTATTATATGTTTCAAATATACCGAAAATATTTTTTAGTGGTACAGTAATGGAAAAATATCCCGTTTCATCTAAAACATTCTCAGTGCCCCAGCCATCAAACATGTCTTGTTTATTAAAAGTAGTTGAACCTTTAATTGATGTTGTATAACCTGGAGCAATAACTACTTCTACTTCTTTACTGGATATTAAATATTTTATTTGTGAATAGAGATGTATTATACCATTTTGAACAAATTGAATCGTTTATAATTAGCAGATGTCAGTGGGGTACCTTTGCCTATAATCTGACCGGCTATTAAAAGATTACTGTTTGCAGTGTCATAAATAACATCCTGATTGGGTACTTTAATCTCTGTAAATGTATTTGGTGTATTAATTCTACCTACTATCATAGGTAAATATTTTATATATTGGTAACGCTGGATAGGTGGTTTATGTACTCGCTCATTAATAGAATAATCAAATATTGCTGTATCCATTTATATAGAAAAAAATATTACGTTTTTCTTATATGTAAAGTTATTAACAAAGGTTCAGTTCTAAAGTCTATTAAATTATCATCTTGATCTATTAGTTTTAATTCCAATTTATCTATTTTATTTAATATTAGTGGATAATATGCCAAGTTAATAGGTTGCTCAATTATATTATAACTAGGTCTTACTTTTAGAAAAAATTCATATATTGTACTAGTTTCTGTCGAGCCGATATACCATCCTTTTGTAATATTTGAACATACTTTGATAGTCTTAACAGGAAATATATCCAAATTGTTATCAGACATGTGCAGTATGTTTGGCTCTAGTACCCTTTTATTAAATCCCAGCAATGGTCCTATTGAGTTATATGTTGTAAAGTCGATGGAATAAATACTTTTAATCATATTTTTCATAGTATTGTCATTTGGTTTTAATGTGAATCCTATACCGATAATTTCTTCTAGTATGTCTTTCAAGTCTTTATATCTATATGTACCATCATCAATTTTAATTGTTTTACTAACACCCTCTTTAATATAAGTAAAAGTATTATTTTTTTATTTTTCTGATACATTTGGAATAGTAAATGATGTTTTTAAGCTTTTCAGACACAATTCATATCTACCATCTGATAAATCTAGTGGGGGGAAATAATTACTAATTAAAATAGATTGATTCAAATTCTTATAATTATCTAATGTGAGTGTACCCATTTATTATAAAAGAAATTATATATAAATTCTATACATAACTTTCCACAATTTGTTTCACTATATGACTGTTGTCTGTCATAATTAAAATATATTTCAGCCTTATTAAAATACTTTACTAATTTTATTTCAGGGTTTACGTTTCCATAACTATCAAAATAGTAAACTTTATTATAAATTTTTATATAAGCTACCCAGTGAGTACCTGGTTCCGAATTAGAATCTAAATTAACTATACCTGATTCATTCTTGTTAATTAGTTTAGGCAAAGTGTCATCCATAAATACACCTCTAAAATATGGAAGTCTTAACTCTTTAGCATATTTCAATATTTCTATATTTGACAATGGTCTCTCTGGTATCAATTTTTTTTTATTTTTCCTCCACGTTTCTCTTTATTATATGCAGGATCGCCTATATACATCCCATTACCAAAAACCTTCTCGCCTACCTTTTTACCTGCTTGCAACATTGCACCTGTTCCTAGAGCGGCTAATGCACCTTTAATTAATGTCATTACAGCTGGAATTGCGAATGGAAGAAAGCCGCCATTTTTTACAGCAATATCAGATAATGCACCGCCTAATTTCATACATGATCCTTTTATTATTGGTGCTGCTGGCAAAAGTATTACACCACCTTTCTTGTCTGTTAAACTATTTAATAATTGCGTTGTTGGTAAATCAGTACTGCCTTTTACATTTGCTAATTGATTTACATTATCCTGTACATTGTTGGAATTAGAATGTTGTAATGCCGCCATTAACATTGTGATAGGAATAGGTATTTTTGATGGAGGACTTATTTTTTTAATCTGAGATGCAGATAATTTTATAGTAGCTCCTCTACTCCTTCCTATTTAGCTTTTTGAATTTTATTTAATTGACTTTTACTCAATATTTCTGCCATTTCAACTGATTTATTAGTACAAAAATTAAGACCCATTCCCATTTTACGTTTCGCTTTCATTATACTTGTAACTTGTCGAGCAGCTATTTTTTCTTTAAAACTTGCATTTTTATCTAATACTCTATTCCATGCTTTATTTTCTAATACATAATCAGTTTTATTTCTGTTGTATACATCTGTATATTTAGAATAAGCTATGTCGTGTTCTCGGCAAGCTTCATCTAATCCGTTAACTCCTTTATCACCTCTTGCTACTCGCTTTTCTAACTTGGTACCTGGACTACAGTAATTATAAGCTGGTATATGTACTTCAAGCGGTAATTTATTTATTAAACTATTTACAAATCCAGATCCTTCTTTTTTCCTCATTTATAAAGAAACATTTTCCCGTTCTAAATGGAAGATTATCTCGAAAAACGTAAATATGTTTACCGCAAATCTTATAAACATTATAGTAAAATTAATCTAGGTATGCATTTGGGCGAAGTTTTATTTACAGGCAGTAGTTTATCAGCGATAGCAATGCCCTTATTATCAGTTATCGCTGTTGGGTCACATTTACTTATGTGTGTCTCTGAACTCTTAAATATAAAAGAAAAAATGATTGAATTTAAGAAGTGCTATGATTTTTATAATAATTTACTATTAACATTTAAATCTGGTGAAATATTAGAGGCTCAAATATTTATTAAGGAACGCGAGTTTATCAAAAACATTAATTACTTTTGCGTTGAGAAATATTTCATAGAAAAAAAGTTGAACGGTTATGATGCAATGTGAAGTAATATTCAACTATTATGTGCATTTATAATAACACTTTACTAATAAATATTTTAATTAAATAAATTCTATATCATTTTTACGATATATTTTAAACTATGACGATTGCTCACCATCCTTCCAAATTAAATTATTATCATCATTTGTTTGTTATATTTAATTTTATTTACCTAATTTATATATTTATTTTGTTTAAACAAATTCAATATTTATTTTTTTTATATTTTTAACTATTCGTTTAAACAAATTCTATATCATGCATCTCTCTAGTACCTATTTTCTTCTTACCGTTATATTTTAACTAGGAGGATTACTGTTCAACTCTTCAATACTTGGTATAAATCTATTATACCGTTCAGGTAATGATACTTTAAAATTCTCTATACCAACTATTATTTGCTCACCATACTTTCCTTCACTTACCTCAAAATATTCGATTTTATACGTTTTATTCTCCAACTCTGACAATTTTCTAAATTGTGAATTACTACTATTTAGCATACTCGCTAATTCGTTTTTATTCTCCATTTATTAGGGAAAAAAATTGGCAATACGTTCAGGTTTGTCAATTTACACTTTTTGTACATTTTACTAAAAATAAGGCAAAAGTTCTCTTTTATGGGCATTTTCACGGTTTTACTGGCAAAAAACCGTAAAAATAGGGCAAAAGTACTCTTTTATGGGCATTTTTCACGGTTTTTCTAGCAAAAAAACGGGGTACGTTCAGGTTTTTTTGGGATAGAACCTCCATTTATACACTACTTCGGTTTGTCACAATAAATACACTTACGCATCTCTTTGTGCTTACTGTGTTGAGTACGTACGCCATTGCCACTGGCTGACTGGTTTTGGTACTGAGGTTTTGTGTACGGTCTAGACGCGGATGAGTATAGTGCACTGTCTAAATTTAATCCTTCAGTGCCATTTTCATTACGCCGTTGGTACTCATCGAGCAATTTAGTGCTCACGAGTCCTAAACTAAGCTGATCTTCGTCGCGATTTTCTAATGCGGTTACCAACCCGTTGTAGCTGTCCGGGAGACTGGCCAATAGAGCTGCGATTTCGTCTCCGGGTTCCAACTTGATGTTAGCCGTTCTTAGTTGACTAGCCATGTCCTGCATCGCTGTGATGTTATCTCGCATATTGCCGGTTTCGAACCGTGTCGCCCAGTACTTCCGGCGCAGATACACTTTACTGCTGAGTGTGTCCCGTTCGTACATTTTTCTTAAAGCATCCCAAGCATGAGCTGCTACGTCCAATTCTCGAATATGAACCAGCTGGTCCTCGTTGACTGACAGCATGATTCGAGACATTGCAACTTTATTCATTTCTATCCAAGACTCGCTCATCACTTCCGGTTTAGGATTAATAATAACATCCCAGGCCTTCTCCTTCATTAAAGCCCATTTCGTTGTAGCTTTCCAATTTGCATAGTTGTGTGCATTGAGAATAAGCAACTTACGCTTGCCTTCCTTTTCAGCCATTTTTGTGTTTTATTTAATTTATTATTACGAAAATACAATCGTGCAAGCCTGGGCCCATAACCTGTTGGTTATTTTAAATAAAAACACACTTATGACGAAAATATATGTTCCTTTTTATTAGGGAACAGATTGATTAAATATACACGTCAACATAATAAAACAACTTAAATCAACAGAACAATTGAGAATATAAAACATGCACACTAGACTTTGGTATTTTTCCAACAATTTCAAACTAAATTTATGCAAAATATTAATACCTTTCATTTTTATCTAAGTCATGTTTCGTAACTGAAACCATTTTTGAGTAATTGCAGAAGCTTCAAAATTAACTAGGGTAAGGAAGCACTTATGGTTTGAATTTTATTTCAAAATTAAGAGTTTATTTTACCCAGCACATACAAATCAAAATTTTGAGGTTTCATAATTTTACCTTCAATCGTTTGGATCAGTGATTCCCAACGGGAGCGACACCGCCCTCCAGTGGGTGCTGAAGCCTTCCTTGGTGGCGGTAGTGGATCTACAGGCAAATGGGGGGCGTTGAAGAAGTCAAGAGGGATGGCCAAATAAATAAATTTATTATATTTAATATTTTTTTATAATTATTTATTTTATAATATAATAAAATACTTCGAAAATACAAGTTTTCATGAATAAATATTTGAACTAACCATGTATATTATCTTATTGTTATCGCATTTTTAAATTAACATTAGGTATACCTATATCTAATTTGCTTTAGTTGAGAGTAGATAGATTGACTTGTCTTTGCAAGTTGGTAGGCAATTTCGCGGTGTTCAGCAATTTAACATATTTCGACAAGAATATGGGAGCTTGAAATATTACTGAGAAAGTGCGTTATCATCGCAAGCACTCAAGTTAATGCGTGCACAAAATCAAATATATAAAAGCGATATATCTAAGAATGTTTTGTTATATTTATGTGTTTTGTCGTTATAAATAGTCGTGAGTGATAAGTGTTAGAAGTAATTATAAACATTACTTTTATAATTATCTATAAATCTGTTGAGAAGTTAATTTGTATTTGAAAATTTCTGAATCTACTTCTACATATAAAAAAAAATATCGGCAGTGCAGTATTGAATATTTAAAATATGGAGACTCATCAAATTCAGAGGAGGAACTCCTAGATCTCACGACTAACGAAGAACTCAAACCAAAATTCAAACATGGATACCAAGAGTTCTGGCTTCTAAAATCAATACCAGTTCTCTACCTTAGATTGGGCAATAGTGCAGACGTTAGTAATCGCATTTCCTTTATCCTAAATGGCTGAGCGTGGATTCAGTGCAGTAGCTAATTTACTGTTAAAGAAGAGGAACAAACAATACATCGTTGAACGTGGAGATCTTCGAATGATGTTAATGAAATTGGAACCCGACATTAACAAAATTTTAACATTTCACCAGCCTCAACCATTTCATAAATTTTTTATATTTTCTATTAATTTTGTATTTATCTCGTAATTCCTAATTTTTTAATCAACGGAAACGAATTTGGAAATATTCATCGGGCCTCGCCGGGAATCGAACCCAGAGCCTTTGAATAGACGCTCTACTGCTCTACCATTGAGCTACGAAGAAACAAAACAAAAATCGCAATGTACGCGGACGACACCGCTATCTACGCGCACTCGTTCAGTGCGCAGGTGGCGGTGTCACAAATTCAAATTCACATCAACAAACTCATCCCATACTGGGATCTCTGGAAAATCTCAATTAACACAGACAAAACTGAAACCATCGTCTTTCGTCGCAAATTTTCCAACATCAAGGTGTTCACTCATCTAACAGTTCACAATCACAAGTGCATCCCACAAACCCAGGTCAAGTACCTGGGGTTCACCTTCATGAGCGCCTCAATCATGGCCCCCATATTCACAAAGCCATTACTAAAGCACACGTCACGATACGCCTCCTCTATCCGCTCCTGTCAAACAACAGTCCATTAACCACAAAAAATAAAATCCTACTTTACAAAGCAACAATACGTCCCATACTCACATACGCAGCGCCGGTCTGGTGCGGTGCAGCCAAGTCGAGCCTCATCAAGCTGCAGCGAATCCAGAATAAATGTTTACGACTGGCTGCTCGCTTAGATAGATTTACCAGAGTCATTGACCTACACACGCAAACAAATTTTACATTCTTAACTCAATACATAGAACAACTAGCACAAAAATTCTACACAAGACAATTAAAACATAACACACTCACCTGCGATTGAACCACAATACGCGATGTATGTGAAGTTACCGGCGAAAAAGCCAGCGACGAAAAGGGTTGCCAACTGTAAAAAAGAAAATATTCCCAAGCTAATTTTATAGTCTATAAATGCTATTTAAAGGCTCGAACCTTAATAAATCCATTATATATATTATAAATATATTTATTTTAATTGGTATATACAATTTACCTCAATTTTCAGGTCAAATTACTGTGTTTATTTCCAAGTTCAAAACAACTGTTAACACCCCATTATTTAAGCCTTGATAGCTCAAAATTAGGTCGCAGGATATTTCTGAAAAATTTACAAAAGGTTCTTAGGGTACATAACTATAAGTGCCGTAAATATTTTCAAAAAATGTGTATTATTAGGGTACCAAAATGGTAACCGTGTGACTGCGAGCGCTGTGCCTGGTAGCGCTGATTTCTCAAAATAAGGTCGCAGGATATATCTGAAAAAATTACTAATTATACTTAGAATATATTACTACAAGCACCGTACATATTTTCAAAAAATGTGTATTATTAGGGTACCTAAATAGTAACCGTGTGACTGCGAGCGCTGTGCCTGGTAGCGCTGATTTCTCAAAATTAGGTCGCAGGATATTTCTGAAAAAATTACAAAATGTTCTTAGGGTACATAACTACAAGTACCGTAAATATTTTCAAAAAATGTGTATTATTAGAGTACCAAAATGGTAACCGTGTGACTGCGAGTGCTGTGCCTGGTAGCGCTGATTTCTCAAAATTAGGTCGCAGGGTATTTCTGAAAAAATTACTAATTATACTTAGAATATATTACTACAAGTATCGTAAATATTTTCAAAAAATGTGTATTATTAGGGTACCAAAATGGTAACCGTGTGACTGCGAGCGCTGTGCCTGGTAGCGCTGATTTCTCAAAATAAGGTCGCAGGATATTTCTGAAAAAATTACAAAATGTTCTTAGGGTAAATAACTACAAGTGTCGTAAATATTTTCAAAAAATGTGTATTATTAGGGTACCAAAATGGTAACCGTGTGACTGCGAGCGCTGTGCCTGGTAGCGCTGATTTCTCAAAATTAGGTCGCAGGATATTTCTGAAAAACTTACTAATTATACTTAGAATATATTACTACAAGTACCAAAAATATTTTCAAAAAATGTGTATTATTAGGGTACCAAAATGGTAACCGTGTGACTGAGAGCGCTGTGCCTGGTAGCGCTGATTTCTCAAAATAAGGTCGCAGGATATTTCTGAAAAAATTACAAAATGTTCTGAGGGTACATAACTACAAGTGCCGTAAATATTTTCAAAAAATGTGTATTATTAGGGTACCAAAATGGTAACCGTGTGACTGCGAGCGCTGTGCCTGGTAGCGCTGATTTCTCAAAATTAGGTCGCAGGATATTTCTGAAAAACTTACTAATTATACTTAGAATATATTACTACAAGTACCATAAATATTTTCAAAAAATGTGTATTATTAGGGTACCAAAATGGTAACCGTGTGACTGCGAGCGCTGTGCCTGGTAGCGCTGATTTCTCAAAATAAGGTCGCAGGATATTTCTGAAAAAATTACAAAATGTTCTGAGGGTACATAACTACAAGTGCCGTAAATATTTTAAAAAAATGTGTATTATTAGGGTACCAAAATGGTAACCGTGTGACTGCGAGCGCTGTGCCTGGTAGCGCTGATTTCTCAAAATTAGGTCACAGGGTATTTCTGAAAAAATTACAAAATGTTCTTAGGGTACATAACTACAAGTGCCGTAAATATTTTTAAAAAATTTGTGTATTATTAGGGTACCAAAATGGTAACCGTGTGACTGCGAGCGCTGTGCCTGGTAGCGCTGATTTCTCAAAATTAGGTCGCAGAATATTTCTGAAAAAATTACAAAATGTTCTTAGGGTACATAACTATAAGTGCCGTAAATATTTTCAAAAAATGTGTATTATTAGGGTACCAAAATGGTAACCGTGTGACTGCGAGCGCTGTGCCTGGTAGCGCTGATTTCTCAAAATAAGGTCGCAGGATATTTCTGGAAAACTTACTAATTATACTTAGAATATATTACTACAAGTACCATAAATATTTTCAAAAAATGTGTATTATTAGGGTACCAAAATGGTAACCGTGTGACTGCGAGCGCTGTGCTTGGTAGCGCTGATTTCTCAAAATAAGGTCGCAGGATATTTCTGAAAAAATTACAAAATGTTCTTAGGGTACATAACTACAAGTGTCGTAAATATTTTCAAAAAATGTGTATTATTAGGGTACCAAAATGGTAACCGTGTGACTGCGAGCGCTGTGCCTGGTAGCGCTGATTTCTCAAAATTAGGTCGCAGGATATTTCTGAAAAACTTACTAATTATACTTAGAATATATTACTACAAGTACCATAAATATTTTCAAAAAATGTGTATTATTAGGGTACCAAAATGGTAACCGTGTGACTGCGAGCGCTGTGCCTGGTAGCGCTGATTTCTCAAAATAAGGTCGCAGGATATTTCTGAAAAAATTACAAAATGTTCTGAGGGTACATAACTACAAGTGCCGTAAATATTTTAAAAAAATGTGCATTATTAGGGTACCAAAATGGTAACCGTGTGACTGCGAGCGCTGTGCCTGGTAGCGCTGATTTCTCAAAATTAGGTCGCAGGATATTTCTGAAAAACTTACTAATTATACTTAGAATATATTACTACAAGTACCATAAATATTTTCAAAAAATGTGTATTATTAGGGTACCAAAATGGTAACCGTGTGACTGCGAGCGCTGTGCCTGGTAGCGCTGATTTCTCAAAATAAGGTCGCAGGATATTTCTGAAAAAATTACAAAATGTTCTGAGGGTACATAACTACAAGTGCCGTAAATATTTTTAAAAAATGTGTATTATTAGGGTACCAAAATGGTAACCGTGTGACTGCGAGCGCTGTGCCTGGTAGCGCTGATTTCTCAAAATTAGGTCACAGGGTATTTCTGAAAAAATTACAAAATGTTCTTAGGGTACATAACTACAAGTGCCGTAAATATTTTTAAAAAATTTGTGTATTATTAGGGTACCAAAATGGTAACCGTGTGACTGCGAGCGCTGTGCCTGGTAGCGCTGATTTCTCAAAATTAGGTCGCAGAATATTTCTGAAAAAATTACAAAATGTTCTTAGGGTACATAACTATAAGTGCCATAAATATTTTCAAAAAATGTGTATTATTAGGGTACCAAAATGGTAACCGTGTGACTGCGAGCGCTGTGCCTGGTAGCGCTGATTTCTCAAAATAAGGTCGCAGGATATTTCTGGAAAACTTACTAATTATACTTAGAATATATTACTACAAGTACCATAAATATTTTCAAAAAATGTGTATTATTAGGGTACCAAAATGGTAACCGTGTGACTGCGAGCGCTGTGCTTGGTAGCGCTGATTTCTCAAAATAAGGTCGCAGGATATTTCTGAAAAAATTACAAAATGTTCTTAGGGTACATAACTACAAGTGTCGTAAATATTTTCAAAAAATGTGTATTATTAGGGTACCAAAATGGTAACCGTGTGACTGCGAGCGCTGTGCCTGGTAGCGCTGATTTCTCAAAATTAGGTCACAGGGTATTTCTGAAAAAATTACAAAATGTTCTTAGGGTACATAACTACAAGTGCCGTAAATATTTTAAAAAATTTTGTGTATTATTAGGGTACCAAAATGGTAACCGTGTGACTGCGAGCGCTGTGCCTGGTAGCGCTGATTCCTCAAAATTAGGTCGCAGGATATTTCTGAAAAACTTACTAATTATACTTAGAATATATTACCACAAGTACCATATATATTTTCAAAAAATGTGTATTATTAGGGTACTAAAATGGTAACCGTGGGACTGCGAGCGCTGTGCCTGGTAGCGCTGATTTCTCAAAATAAGGTCGCAGGATATTTCTGAAAAAATTACAAAATGTTCTTAGGGTACATAACTACAAGTGCCGTAAATATTTTAAAAAAATGTGTATTATTAGGGTACCAAAATGGTAACCGTGTGACTGCGAGCGCTGTGCCTGGTAGCGCTGATTTCTCAAAATTAGGTCACAGGATATTTCTGAAAAAATTACAAAATGTTCTTAGGGTACATAACTACAAGTGCCGTAAATATTTTCAAAAAATTTGAGTATTATTAGGGTACCAAAATGGTAACCGTGTGACTGCGAGCGCTGTGCCTGGTAGCGCTGATTCCTCAAAATTAGGTCGCAGGATATTTCTGCAAAACTTACTAATTATACTTAGAATATATTACTACAAGTACCATATATATTTTCAAAAAATGTGTATTATTAGGGTACTAAAATGGTAACCGTGTGACTGCGAGCGCTGTGCTGGAAGCGCTGATTTCTCAAAATTAGGTCGCAGGATATTTCTGAAAAAATTACAAAATGTTCTTAGGGTAAATAACTACAAGTACCGTAAATATTTTCAAAAAATGTGTTTTAATAGGGTACCAAAATGGTAACCGTGTGACTGCGAGCGCTGCGCCTGGTAGCGCTGATTTATCAAAATTAAATCGCAGGATATTTCTGAAAAAATTACTAATTTTACTTAGAAAATATTACTACAAGTACCGTAAATATTTTCAAAAAATGTGTATTATTAGGGTACCAAAATGGTAACCGTGTGACTGCGAGCGCTGTGCCTGGTAGCGCTGATTTCTCAGAATTAGGTAGCAGGATATTTCTGAAAAAATTACAAAATGTTCTTAGGGCACATAACTACAAGTACCGTAAATATTATCAAAAAATGTGTTTTATTAGGGTCATTGTGTCACGTTCGAAAACGTTGGACCGCGGGATTTGTTTGGAAATAAAATAAATAGTGTGATATTTGTATAGTATTCTTAAAATGTGTTCATGCTATAAATAAATAAAAATAAAAACAATAATGATAACGTGTTCTTTTTACTTTCTTATACGCAGTATAAGTAAGTATTGTAATCATGAAAAATTTCGAACTCGAGATTTTAACGGAAATACGTTTTGACCTTCCCTGAATCGATTTTTTTTTGGAATGACGTCCGTCTGTGTGTGTATGTGTGTGTGTGTGTGTATGTGTGTGTGTGTGAGCGCTATACAGCCCAAACGGCTTAAGGGAAAATTATGAAATTTTACTCTGGTCATTTTTTGCAGTTTCTGCAATTACTCAAAAATGGTTACAGTTACAGAAAATTTTTGTGAACAAAAATTAATGATATTTATATTTAGCACAACTTTTGTTTGAATCTTTTTTCAAAAAAAAAGTACTGGTTTCAAAATAAATTTCTGCTTATTATATATATTGTTACATAAATCGTATCATCTGCGCCTGTCAATTGTTTAACAAAATAGACTTAAATAATTTGAAGTTTGACATTTAATATTTATTCTAAGAAACATATTTAGTGTAAAAGCGATCTAAAGGTTAGAACAAATATTATAAATTAGAAAAATAATGTAACTATGATATGGTTTCACCCATATGCGGATAAGATAGTTCGGTGCAAGACACTGCAGATACTTTGATAAACAAGTGGAATTCCTTATCGATCAGCTCTGTACTAAATGACAATTGCAAATACAGCCCTCAAAAAAAACGTGACGTTCCCGCGGTCCAACGTTTTCGAACGTGACACAATGACCCTAATAAAACACATTTTTTAAAAATATTTACGGTAGTAGTTGTAGTTATGTACCCTAAGAAAATTTTGTAAATCAGCACTACCAGGCACAGCGCTCGCAGTCTCACGGTTACCATTTTGGTACCCTAATAATACACATTTTTTGAAAACATTTACGGCACTTGTAGTTATGTACCCTAAAAACATTTTGTAAATTTTTCAGAAATATCCTGCGACCTAATTTTGAGCTATAAAGGCTTAAATAATTTTGAGAAATCAGCGCTACCAGGCACAGCGCTCGCAGTCACACGGTTACCATTTTGGTACCCTAATAATACACATTTTTTGAAACTATTTACTACACTTGTAGTTATATACCCTAAAAACATTTTGTAATTTTTTCAGAAATATCCTGCGACCTACTTTTGAGAAATAAGCCCTACCAGGCACAGCGCTCGCAGTCACATGGTTACCATTTTGGTACCCTAATAATACACATTTTTTGAAAATATTTATGGTACTTGTAGTAATATATTCTAAGTATAATTAGTAAGTTTTTCAGAATTATCCTGCGACCTAATTTTGAGAAATCAGCGCTACCAGGCACAGCGCTCGCAGTCACGCGGTTACCATTTTGGTACCCTAATAATACACATTTTTTGAAAATATTTACGGCACTTGTAGTTATGTACCCTATGAACATTTTGTAATTTTTTCAGAAATATCCTGCGACCTAATTTTGAGAATACAGCGCTACCAGGCACAGCGCTCGCAGTCACACGGTTACCATTTTGGTACTTTAATAATACACATTTTTTAAAAATATTTACGGCACTTGTAGTTATGTACCCTAAGAACATTTTGTAATTTTTTCAAAAATATCCTGCGACCTAATTTTGAGAAATCAGCGCTACCAGGCACAGCGCTCGCAGTCACACGGTTACCATTTTGGTACCCTAATAATACACATTTTTTGAAAATATTTACGGCACTTGTAGTTATTTACCCTAAAAACATTTTGTAATTTTTTCAGAAATATCCTGCGACCTAATTTTGAGAAATCAGCGCTACCAGGCACAGCGCTCGCAGTCACACGGTTACCATTTTGGTACCCTAATAATACACATTTTTTGAAAATATTTACGGCACTTGTAGTTATGTACCCTCAGAACATTTTGTAATTTTTTCAGAAATATCCTGCGACCTTATTTTGAGAAATCAGCGCTACCAGGCACAGCGCTCTCAGTCACACGGTTACCATTTTGGTACCCTAATAATACACATTTTTTGAAAATATTTTTGGTACTTGTAGTAATATATTCTAAGTATAATTAGTAAGTTTTTCAGAAATATCCTGCGACCTAACTTTGAGAAATCAGCGCTACCAGGCACAGCGCTCGCAGTCACACGGTTACCATTTTGGTACCCTAATAATACACATTTTTTGAAAATATTTACGACACTTGTAGTTATTTACCCTAAGAACATTTTGTAATTTTTTCAGAAATATCCTGCGACCTTATTTTGAGAAATCAGCGCTACCAGGCACAGTGCTCGCAGTCACACGGTTACCATTTTGGTACCCTAATAATACACATTTTTTGAAAATATTTACGATACTTGTAGTAATATATTCTAAGTATAATTAGTAATTTTTTCAGAAATACCCTGCGACCTAATTTTGAGAAATCAGCGCTACCAGGCACAGCACTCGCAGTCACACGGTTACCATTTTGGTACTCTAATAATACACATTTTTTGAAAATATTTACGGTACTTGTAGTTATGTACCCTAAGAACATTTTGTAATTTTTTCAGAAATATCCTGCGACCTAATTTTGAGGAATCAGCGCTACCAGGCACAGCGCTCGCAGTCACACGGTTACCATTTTGGTACCCTAATAATACACAAAATTTTTTAAAATATTTACGGCACTTGTAGTTATGTACCCTAAGAACATTTTGTAATTTTTTCAGAAATACCCTGTGACCTAATTTTGAGAAATCAGCGCTACCAGGCACAGCGCTCGCAGTCACACGGTTACCATTTTGGTACCCTAATAATACACATTTTTTGAAAATATTTACGACACTTGTAGTTATGTACCCTAAGAACATTTTGTAATTTTTTCAGAAATATCCTGCGACCTTATTTTGAGAAATCAGCGCTACCAAGCACAGCGCTCGCAGTCACACGGTTACCATTTTGGTACCCTAATAATACACATTTTTTGAAAATATTTACGACACTTGTAGTTATGTACCCTAAGAACATTTTGTAATTTTTTCAGAAATATCCTGCGACCTTATTTTGAGAAATCAGCGCTACCAGGCACAGCGCTCGCAGTCACACGGTTACTATTTAGGTACCCTAATAATACACATTTTTTGAAAATATGTACGGTGCTTGTAGTAATATATTCTAAGTATAATTAGTAATTTTTTCAGATATATCCTGCGACCTTATTTTGAGAAATCAGCGCTACCAGGCACAGCGCTCGCAGTCACACGGTTACCATTTTGGTACCCTAATAATACACATTTTTTGAAAATATTT
Organism: Nebria brevicollis; assembly: GCA_944738965.1. Taxonomy (NCBI): domain Eukaryota; kingdom Metazoa; phylum Arthropoda; class Insecta; order Coleoptera; family Carabidae; genus Nebria; species Nebria brevicollis. The sequence continues at coordinate 8,055,009 of OX122906.1, forward strand.
ACGGCACTTATAGTTATGTACCCTAAGAACCTTTTGTAAATTTTTCAGAAATATCCTGCGACCTAATTTTGAGCTATCAAGGCTTAAATAATGGGGTGTTAACAGTTGTTTTGAACTTGGAAATAAACACAGTAATTTGACCTGAAAATTGAGGTAAATTGTATATACCAATTAAAATAAATATATTTATAATATATATAATGGATTTATTAAGGTTCGAGCCTTTAAATAGCATTTATAGACTATAAAATTAGCTTGGGAATATTTTCTTTTTTACAGTTGGCAACCCTTTTCGTCGCTGGCTTTTTCGCCGGTAACTTCACATACATCGCGTATTGTGGTTCAATCGCAGGTGAGTGTGTTATGTTTTAATTGTCTTGTGTAGAATTTTTGTGCTAGTTGTTCTATGTATTGAGTTAAGAATGTAAAATTTGTTTGCGTGTGTAGGTCAATGACTCTGGTAAATCTATCTAAGCGAGCAGCCAGTCGTAAACATTTATTCTGGATTCGCTGCAGCTTGATGAGGCTCGACTTGGCTGCACCGCACCAGACCGGCGCTGCGTATGTGAGTATGGGACGTATTGTTGCTTTGTAAAGTAGGATTTTATTTTTTGTGGTTAATGGACTGTTGTTTGACAGGAGCGGATAGAGGAGGCGTATCGTGACGTGTGCTTTAGTAATGGCTTTGTGAATATGGGGGCCATGATTGAGGCGCTCATGAAGGTGAACCCCAGGTACTTGACCTGGGTTTGTGGGATGCACTTGTGATTGTGAACTGTTAGATGAGTGAACACCTTGATGTTGGAAAATTTGCGACGAAAGACGATGGTTTCAGTTTTGTCTGTGTTAATTGAGATTTTCCAGAGATCCCAGTATGGGATGAGTTTGTTGATGTGAATTTGAATTTGTGACACCGCCACCTGCGCACTGAACGAGTGCGCGTAGATAGCGGTGTCGTCCGCGTACATTGCGATTTTTGTTTTGTTTCTTCGTAGCTCAATGGTAGAGCAGTAGAGCGTCTATTCAAAGGCTCTGGGTTCGATTCCCGGCGAGGCCCGATGAATATTTCCAAATTCGTTTCCGTTGATTAAAAAATTAGGAATTACGAGATAAATACAAAATTAATAGAAAATATAAAAAATTTATGAAATGGTTGAGGCTGGTGAAATGTTAAAATTTTGTTAATGTCGGGTTCCAATTTCATTAACATCATTCGAAGATCTCCACGTTCAACGATGTATTGTTTGTTCCTCTTCTTTAACAGTAAATTAGCTACTGCACTGAATCCACGCTCAGCCATTTAGGATAAAGGAAATGCGATTACTAACGTCTGCACTATTGCCCAATCTAAGGTAGAGAACTGGTATTGATTTTAGAAGCCAGAACTCTTGGTATCCATGTTTGAATTTTGGTTTGAGTTCTTCGTTAGTCGTGAGATCTAGGAGTTCCTCCTCTGAATTTGATGAGTCTCCATATTTTAAATATTCAATACTGCACTGCCGATATTTTTTTTTATATGTAGAAGTAGATTCAGAAATTTTCAAATACAAATTAACTTCTCAACAGATTTATAGATAATTATAAAAGTAATGTTTATAATTACTTCTAACACTTATCACTCACGACTATTTATAACGACAAAACACATAAATATAACAAAACATTCTTAGATATATCGCTTTTATATATTTGATTTTGTGCACGCATTAACTTGAGTGCTTGCGATGATAACGCACTTTCTCAGTAATATTTCAAGCTCCCATATTCTTGTCGAAATATGTTAAATTGCTGAACACCGCGAAATTGCCTACCAACTTGCAAAGACAAGTCAATCTATCTACTCTCAACTAAAGCAAATTAGATATAGGTATACCTAATGTTAATTTAAAAATGCGATAACAATAAGATAATATACATGGTTAGTTCAAATATTTATTCATGAAAACTTGTATTTTCGAAGTATTTTATTATATTATAAAATAAATAATTATAAAAAAATATTAAATATAATAAATTTATTTATTTGGCCATCCCTCTTGACTTCTTCAACGCCCCCCATTTGCCTGTAGATCCACTACCGCCACCAAGGAAGGCTTCAGCACCCACTGGAGGGCGGTGTCGCTCCCGTTGGGAATCACTGATCCAAACGATTGAAGGTAAAATTATGAAACCTCAAAATTTTGATTTGTATGTGCTGGGTAAAATAAACTCTTAATTTTGAAATAAAATTCAAACCATAAGTGCTTCCTTACCCTAGTTAATTTTGAAGCTTCTGCAATTACTCAAAAATGGTTTCAGTTACGAAACATGACTTAGATAAAAATGAAAGGTATTAATATTTTGCATAAATTTAGTTTGAAATTGTTGGAAAAATACCAAAGTCTAGTGTGCATGTTTTATATTCTCAATTGTTCTGTTGATTTAAGTTGTTTTATTATGTTGACGTGTATATTTAATCAATCTGTTCCCTAATAAAAAGGAACATATATTTTCGTCATAAGTGTGTTTTTATTTAAAATAACCAACAGGTTATGGGCCCAGGCTTGCACGATTGTATTTTCGTAATAATAAATTAAATAAAACACAAAAATGGCTGAAAAGGAAGGCAAGCGTAAGTTGCTTATTCTCAATGCACACAACTATGCAAATTGGAAAGCTACAACGAAATGGGCTTTAATGAAGGAGAAGGCCTGGGATGTTATTATTAATCCTAAACCGGAAGTGATGAGCGAGTCTTGGATAGAAATGAATAAAGTTGCAATGTCTCGAATCATGCTGTCAGTCAACGAGGACCAGCTGGTTCATATTCGAGAATTGGACGTAGCAGCTCATGCTTGGGATGCTTTAAGAAAAATGTACGAACGGGACACACTCAGCAGTAAAGTGTATCTGCGCCGGAAGTACTGGGCGACACGGTTCGAAACCGGCAATATGCGAGATAACATCACAGCGATGCAGGACATGGCTAGTCAACTAAGAACGGCTAACATCAAGTTGGAACCCGGAGACGAAATCGCAGCTCTATTGGCCAGTCTCCCGGACAGCTACAACGGGTTGGTAACCGCATTAGAAAATCGCGACGAAGATCAGCTTAGTTTAGGACTCGTGAGCACTAAATTGCTCGATGAGTACCAACGGCGTAATGAAAATGGCACTGAAGGATTAAATTTAGACAGTGCACTATACTCATCCGCGTCTAGACCGTACACAAAACCTCAGTACCAAAACCAGTCAGCCAGTGGCAATGGCGTACGTACTCAACACAGTAAGCACAAAGAGATGCGTAAGTGTATTTATTGTGACAAACCGAAGTAGTGTATAAATGGAGGTTCTATCCCAAAAAAACCTGAACGTACCCCGTTTTTTTGCTAGAAAAACCGTGAAAAATGCCCATAAAAGAGTACTTTTGCCCTATTTTTACGGTTTTTTGCCAGTAAAACCGTGAAAATGCCCATAAAAGAGAACTTTTGCCTTATTTTTAGTAAAATGTACAAAAAGTGTAAATTGACAAACCTGAACGTATAGACAAATTTTTTCCCTAATAAATGGAGAATAAAAACGAATTAGCGAGTATGCTAAATAGTAGTAATTCACAATTTAGAAAATTGTCAGAGTTGGAGAATAAAACGTATAAAATCGAATATTTTGAGGTAAGTGAAGGAAAGTATGGTGAGCAAATAATAGTTGGTATAGAGAATTTTAAAGTATCATTACCTGAACGGTATAATAGATTTATACCAAGTATTGAAGAGTTGAACAGTAATCCTCCTAGTTAAAATATAACGGTAAGAAGAAAATAGGTACTAGAGAGATGCATGATATAGAATTTGTTTAAACGAATAGTTAAAAAAATGAAAAAAAATACATATTGAATTTGTTTAAACAAAATAAATATATAAATTAGGTAAATAAAATTAAATATAACAAACAAATGATGATAATAATTTAATTTGGAAGGATGGTGAGCAATCGTCATAGTTTAAAATATATCGTAAAAATGATATAGAATTTATTTAATTAAAATATTTATTAGTAAAGTGTTATTATAAATGCACATAATAGTTGAATATTACTTCACATTGCATCATAACCGTTCAACTTTTTTTCTATGAAATATTTCTCAACGCAAAAGTAATTAATGTTTTTGATAAACTCGCGTTCCTTAATAAATATTTGAGCCTCTAATATTTCACCAGATTTAAATGTTAATAGTAAATTATTATAAAAATCATAGCACTTCTTAAATTCAATCATTTTTTCTTTTATATTTAAGAGTTCAGAGACACACATAAGTAAATGTGACCCAACAGCGATAACTGATAATAAGGGCATTGCTATCGCTGATAAACTACTGCCTGTAAATAAAACTTCGCCCAAATGCATACCTAGATTAATTTTACTATAATGTTTATAAGATTTGCGGTAAACATATTTACGTTTTTCGAGATAATCTTCCATTTAGAACGGGAAAATGTTTCTTTATAAATGAGGAAAAAAGAAGGATCTGGATTTGTAAATAGTTTAATAAATAAATTACCGCTTGAAGTACATATACCAGCTTATAATTACTGTAGTCCAGGTACCAAGTTAGAAAAGCGAGTAGCAAGAGGTGATAAAGGAGTTAACGGATTAGATGAAGCTTGCCGAGAACACGACATAGCTTATTCTAAATATACAGATGTATACAACAGAAATAAAGCTGATTATGTATTAGAAAATAAAGCATGGAATAGAGTATTAGATAAAAATGCAAGTTTTAAAGAAAAAATAGCTGCTCGACAAGTTACAAGTATAATGAAAGCGAAACGTAAAATGGGAATGGGTCTTAATTTTTGTACTAATAAATCAGTTGAAATGGCAGAAATATTGAGTAAAAGTCAATTAAATAAAATTCAAAAAGCTAAATAGGAAGGAGTAGAGGAGCTACTATAAAATTATCTGCATCTCAGATTAAAAAAATAAGTCCTCCATCAAAAATACCTATTCCTATCACAATGTTAATGGCGGCATTACAACATTCTAATTCCAACAATGTACAGGATAATGTAAATCAATTAGCAAATGTAAAAGGCAGTACTGATTTACCAACAACGCAATTATTAAATAGTTTAACAGACAAGAAAGGTGGTGTAATACTTTTGCCAGCAGCACCAATAATAAAAGGATCATGTATGAAATTAGGCGGTGCATTATCTGATATTGCTGTAAAAAATGGCGGCTTTCTTCCATTCGCAATTCCAGCTGTAATGACATTAATTAAAGGTGCATTAGCCGCTCTAGGAACAGGTGCAATGTTGCAAGCAGGTAAAAAGGTAGGCGAGAAGGTTTTTGGTAATGGGATGTATATAGGCGATCCTGCATATAATAAAGAGAAACGTGGAGGAAAAAAAAAAAAAAATTGATACCAGAGAGACCATTGTCAAATATAGAAATATTGAAATATGCTAAAGAGTTAAGACTTCCATATTTTAGAGGTGTATTTATGGATGACACTTTGCCTAAACTAATTAACAAGAATGAATCAGGTATAGTTAATTTAGATTCTAATTCGGAACCAGGTACTCACTGGGTAGCTTATATAAAAATTTATAATAAAGTTTACTATTTTGATAGTTATGGAAACGTAAACCCTGAAATAAAATTAGTAAAGTATTTTAATAAGGCTGAAATATATTTTAATTATGACAGACAACAGTCATATAGTGAAACAAATTGTGGAAAGTTATGTATAGAATTTATATATAATTTCTTTTATAATAAATGGGTACACTCACATTAGATAATTATAAGAATTTGAATCAATCTATTTTAATTAGTAATTATTTCCCCCCACTAGATTTATCAGATGGTAGATATGAATTGTGTCTGAAAAGCTTAAAAACATCATTTACTATTCCAAATGTATCAGAAAAATAAAAAAATAATACTTTTACTTATATTAAAGAGGGTGTTAGTAAAACAATTAAAATTGATGATGGTACATATAGATATAAAGACTTGAAAGACATACTAGAAGAAATTATCGGTATAGGATTCACATTAAAACCAAATGACAATACTATGAAAAATATGATTAAAAGTATTTATTCCATCGACTTTACAACATATAACTCAATAGGACCATTGCTGGGATTTAATAAAAGGGTACTAGAGCCAAACATACTGCACATGTCTGATAACAATTTGGATATATTTCCTGTTAAGACTATCAAAGTATGTTCAAATATTACAAAAGGATGGTATATCGGCTCGACAGAAACTAGTACAATATATGAATTTTTTCTAAAAGTAAGACCTAGTTATAATATAATTGAGCAACCTATTAACTTGGCATATTATCCACTAATATTAAATAAAATAGATAAATTGGAATTAAAACTAATAGATCAAGATGATAATTTAATAGACTTTAGAACTGAACCTTTGTTAATAACTTTACATATAAGAAAAACGTAATATTTTTTTCTATATAAATGGATACAGCAATATTTGATTATTCTAATAATGAGCGAGTACATAAACCACCTATCCAGCGTTACCAATATATAAAATATTTACCTATGATAGTAGGTAGAATTAATACACCAAATACATTTACAGAGATTAAAGTACCCAATCAGGATGTTATTTATGACACTGCAAACAGTAATCTTTTAATAGCCGGTCAGATTATAGGCAAAGGTACCCCACTGACATCTGCTAATTATAAACGATTCAATTTGTTCAAAATGGTATAATACATCTCTATTCACAAATAAAATATTTAATATCCAGTAAAGAAGTAGAAGTAGTTATTGCTCCAGGTTATACAACATCAATTAAAGGTTCAACTACTTTTAATAAACAAGACATGTTTGATGGCTGGGGCACTGAGAATGTTTTAGATGAAACGGGATATTTTTCCATTACTGTACCACTAAAAAATATTTTCGGTATATTTGAAACATATAATAAAGCTATTTTACGTGTCATACAGGAACTACAACTACTTAGAGCAACCGATGATTCAAATTGTTTATTAGCACCTGTGACATTAAAAGACAATTTGCAAATTAATATTTCAGAAGTATATTGGAGTATGCCACTAGTAATTCCCACATTGGAAAAACAAATAGAAATTAGTAATCTTATAGCTTCAAACAAACAGCAAATAATAAATTATAGTTCATGGACTTATGAATGTAATCCTACAATTCCTAAAGATGTGATGAAATATACATGGCGAGTAGCAACCCTAGCAAAACGTCCAAAATATTTTATCATAGCGTTTTCTAAAAATCGTGATACTGATGTAACTGTAGATAATTCAAAATTTGATTTTATTGACCTGCATGATATAAAAGCATTATTAAACAACGATGGCTATCCACAGGAAAACGTAATGTTAGATACTGACCACAATGACTATAGTAGTGTATACACAATGTTTAAAAACTTTCAAAAGACATATTTCCTTAATAACAAACATATTAATGCACCTATTGTTTCTAAATATGACTTTAATAAAAACTATCCAATATTTGTTATAGATTGTTTATATCAAAACGAGACCATAAAGGAATCAATTACAGATGTAAAGATTGACTTTCAGTTTAATAAAAAGTTTCCAGAAAATACTATTGTACACTGTCTGATAGTTAGTGATACAAACATAAAATATAGTAGCTTGACAAACACGGTAGTAAAAGACTTTTAATCGCTAATAAATGGAGTTTAAAATTAAAAAAGTAGGAAAAGGTTTAGAGGATATAACTATAGAAGAAGAGCAACAAAATAGATATAAATATTTCCCCAACACTATAAGATGTATAATATGTGGACCATCAAATTGTGGTAAAACAAACATTATATTACAAAGGGTAACAGATACGCATAACGGTTTAATATATCAAAATATATATGTTTATTCTAAATCATTACATCAACTAAAATACAAATATCTTGAAGAGTTTGTAAATGAAATGAATAGTAGTCATTTGAAAAATCGTATAGGATTTTACAAATTTGAAAATGCTGAAGACGTTACACCTGTAGAAAATGTAAAACCTAATTCAGTAGCAATATTTGATGATATTGATACACGAAAAATAAAAATACTTGAAGATTACTTTAGTAGAGGTAGACATTATGGTATTTGTTGTATATGCACATGTCAAACATTAAACCGCATACCGAAACAGATGGTCAGAGTTAATGCAAACTATATTATACTTTGTCACTTTACTGATAGTACTAATTTAAAACATACATATAATGATTTCGCTGGCACGGATATGAGTATAGAAAAGTTTAGAGATCTTTGTAATTTTTGTTGGAAAAAGAAATATGATTTTCTAGCCATAAATATGGCGAAAGATATGGCAAATGGTAAATATAGCCGTCGCTTTAATGAGAACATTTTATCTTAACTACATTAATTTTATTTAAATATTTTAATTTAAATATCTAAAATTATTTTTTATATTTATTATTTAAATATTTTAATTGAAATATCTACATTTATTTTTTATATATCTATTTAAATATTTTAATTTAAATATCTAAAATTATTTTTTATATCTATTTAAACATTTTAATTCAAATATCTACAATTATATTTTATATTTATTATTTAAATATTTAATTTAAATATCTACAACTATTTTTTATATATATTTATTATTTAAATATTTTAATTTAAATATCTACAATTATTTTTTATATATATTGTTTAAATATTTTAATTTAAATATCTACAATTATTTTTATATATTTATTATTTAAATATTAATATATCTACAGTTAATTTTTATTAATAGAATAGTGACCCCATGGTAATGTGTCAAACCCATTTTCTAGTATATATCTTTTATTATCGGCAGGATTCAGAGCAATTTTATTTTGATTGATGGAATAAATGTCATGCTTTACACTTCTAATAGTATTCATTGTTCTGGACATCTTCTCGCTATTAAATAAACAGTTTTTATAATCGTCAATAGTAATATTATTCTTAACTACATTTTTCTTGGTACCTTTTGCCTTCTTTTGAACTGTTTTACCTAATACATCAAACGCATACATTTTTGCCTTTAAGCCAACAAATTCTGTCATTGGAGAGCCCATATTTACTTCTTTCATTTTTCCAAGTACCTTTTTGTTCACTATGGGTATGTTATATTTATTATCAACAGGATAGTCGGATGTATCAAAGTGATCTATCATATGTTTCATGTCTTCATAAAAGTCTTCCGTGATAATATTATAAATATAGGAATCCGTATCTTGATAGAGTAACTCTATATTATGCTTATATTTATGTTTCATAACATTATAATGGAAATCATGCATTAACTCTTTTGATATATATAATATAGAAAAACCAATGTAAATTGGTTTGTTGAATGTTATTATAGTTTTATTCATATGTATGGCCACAAGATTTTCAGTAAAGATGTTTCTATGTTTAAAGTTTGGTTTGCTTATAAGCTTTTCACTTTTTTTAGCATTTGGACATAGTATTATGTTTACATATTTTCTAATGTTTTCCATAGACTTTCCAAATATGCTGTTATTCATTAATTTATAAAAGTCCTTTTCGAATTCACTACTTGCTTTCTTTCTCATTTCCGTATTCAAGTCTATATAATGCTTTAACCAATAAGATTGTATAAAACTTATTACTCTGTGTACCTGTTTTAATACCATTCCTTTGATAGATATTGTTTCAAGCTTCTATAATGTAAAACATATCTTTTTTTGTTATCCAATGTAGTTAGTAATTTACATTGATTAGATCCTGGTGGATTTTTTGATTCGGGTGCCAGTGGTAAATCTTTATGTAAATCATGTAACTCCATGGGATATTCTAAATCAACTTCAGCAATATATCCTTCATTTGCATCATCCGCTAGATTTAAATTAATATTTTTACTGGTCCATTCAAAACCTGCATATGGCATCTTCTGCGACATTGCCCAACCATATAAATTATTGGCATCTAAATACATTAAATAATTAGATGATTTTGCGGGGTCATAATCTTCCATGTATTTATTATTTGCCTTTAAATACCGCTTACAACACTGTGCTATTCCTCCTCTAATACCTTTTTCAATCATTAAAATCATATCATAGTCAGATATTAAGTCTAATGCCTGTTTTGTATATTTTAACATTGCATCCCATGTTAGTCCAGGTGTTGTAAAGTACCGTGCTGGGTCTAATTTGTATAAATTGTAGCATATTAATCTGAAATTCTCAAATATATCCGCCAACAATAATACATCTGTTTTTACATACAAGTCATGAAGGTCTCCTAGATTTTGCATATTAAATTTATTCCATACATTTAATACATGTTTATAGTCTGTATCACTTATGTTTGAATCGTTTAGTTCGCTATAAAATTCCGATTTAGGTGGAACACTTGTCTCTGTAAATCTTGACCATGAATCCATGTATTCATAGCAATATGCTAGTTTCTTAGTTGCATAGTCAACCTCATCTTCTTTAAAGTATTTAGTCAATGGTGTTTTTTGTTCTTTTTTTAAATTCTTTGCAAGATTTTCCAAACCACTCGACATAAATTTAAATGAATCCACAAATCTAATTTGTAGATCATCTGTATGTTTAGTATAACTTATATACCGTTCTTCATTACATGGGATTAAATCTATTTCTCGGTCATCATAAGCAAGTTCTTTGATAAATAAATGCGAATCGTAACCGGACAAGTTATGGAAAAATACAGGCACAAATTTAGGATTTTGGCATTTTAAATTACAAGTAATACAAAGAGGTGCTATATATTTTCCAGTCAAATGATCATGATGGCGTACTTTTTTATTTTTTTCTGTATACCTACACCCACATAAAGTACAATTATTATTAGTATTATATTGTTCTATTTCTGTATTGGTAAGAGGTAACATTTCCTCAATTTCATCATAATAGTTACCAATTTCTGCTACTTCTTGTCTAATTCTATCCATAAATACTTTTGCGGCATTAGGATCTCTATATACAACAGGCGGCTTATATTCTTTATGTATGTATATAATATAATTACAAAAAGCTGAAGGTTCATGTTTTTCGTATCTATGTGTGTATGATTTGTTATTTGATGGTGCACATGTTTGAATTTTTTTTGTTAGACATTCAAAGTCTGTATATATAACAAATGGATCTTTCATTGTATTTCTATAATTTTTAAACTGGATTTTCTCAGTTTCACTTGGCATAATTACTTTTACTGAATCTTTGGTTTTACAATCAACTTTGTGAATGTTAAACTTATACTCTGAATTCAAAAATAATAAACATCGATCACAGAGATCTTTTGAACCATTATGCTTAGCTAATTGAGATCCTACTAATCGTGACATACTTTTTATCCAGCAATAGTGACTATTCTTATCGTCCTTCATATACAACAAATTTATATGTTGATCTTTCTTGTCTTTTGTTACATATACTGGAAATATTATTTCTTGCTCATCAAAAGAATATACATTTACAGAGATATTACTCTGCCTTTCAAATTTCCTAATATATTTCAGTGCCATAGGAAATCGAATACCATTAAACATTGTTTCAACATGATCTATATATTTATTATAGTTTGTTAATCTACAAGTATGTATATCTACTGGATGTAAGAATGATAATAATGACCACATAAAACACTTGTCGTCGTTATTTTCCACATTTACAACTGCTTTCTTGTCTTGTGTCCATTTTGGTAGTGCCACATAAGAAGATCCAAGTAATGGAACATAGTTATTAATTCGCAGCTCTATAGAATTTACACTATATAAAACCCAACCGGATCCCTTTCTTTCAAATTCCTCCACTTCAGCAAGTAATTTTTCTTCAGCTTCAGCATAGTATTCTTCTAGGTCTGTACTATCAAAAATGGCTACATTGCGTGTTTTAAAATTTTGTTCTTCATAATTTCAGATTCAATGTCAAGCTGCTTATAATTACAAAATAATTTCAAGTTTACCTTAAGAATATTATCAACCAACTTTTCTTGTATTTTATTTAATAAAGTATATTTAATAGAGGCAAGAAATATTGAAGGGTCTCTTATGTTAGTATTATTATTTATATGATATGTGGCCAACCTATTTTGAAATGCAGTTTCAACCTCTACAATTCTACAATTTTGTTTAAATGAATGTTTATTACTTCTAAAATGTTCTGCACGTTTTTCTGGATTATAATATGTACACTGTAAAAAATTGATGTAATTTTACTATGCTTTTCTCTGTAATTATTACAGTAATTATCAGAAATATTACGAATTTATGTAAATTTACTAATATTCTGTAAATAATTTACAATATTACATAAATTAATGTAAAATCACATTTATGAAGTAAAATATGCATAAAAGTAATTTTCTTGTGTAAATTTGGTATATTTATGTGGTAAAAATACATAAAATTATGTAAAATTACATTTAATTATTGTTTATTATGTAAAATTACATAAAATTTGTATTAACTAATTTTGTTACTTATTTTTAACCGAAATTTACTTTGCTTGCTGTAAATTTGCTATAATTATTTGATAAATTTACATACAATACAGTAAAATTACTATTAAATGGGATTTATTAGGTAATTTTACACAACAATTTGTATTTTTGTTTTGTTACATCTTTGAATGTAATTATAATAAAGTAAATTGGCAATGGTTATGTAATAAAATTGCCTAAAGTAATGTAAAATTATTATATTTCATGATAAATATGTGATATTACACTATATTATACATTTAATTTTGTTTCATATAGACATGTGTATGTAGGTATTTCACCACTGTATTCTTTAACAATACTGATACTGGTTGCGTTCAATGGGCCTCAGTATTTTATTTTAGTGATTATTTTGCGAAATATTGAACTTGTTCGTTGGACATTTGTAAAGGGATTGGATGCTCTACATACATCATAAGATTATTATTAACACATTGAACGCACCCAATATGTATTAGTAATCTCTAGCACACAATCGCTCAACATATTGCATAACATTTTAACGGTTTATTGCAATTGTAGTGACCAGCAAGTTCGAGTCATCCGTTTATATAATTTTGTGAATTGAAAGTTAATATTTAAAAAGAAACTACTTTTTAAGGTAAGCATAATACTTATTATTTTGTGTTAATCGTAGTACGATTTGTGAATAGCTTTGTAAATAACTGTAGAGCATGGTAACTAATTCATAATGACACTGACAAATCTTTCAATTATTCTTAACTAAACGATCATGTACTTGCTTGCGTATAATTAATTTATTAAATAATATTAAAATGCGTATATACGTTGCATTGCATATCTCTGTTTATAATTACATTGAGCTAAAAATGACCTTAACTTTACATTAAAACAAGGTAAAATTACATATTTATTTAATATTGCGCAAGCGTTGATTATACTATTGAAAACTATTTGCAGTCAACAGTATCGTAGCCCCCAGGACAATCACCTGATTTTGCAATCCTCGAAGATTGAGGTCCTGCTGCTCTAGTTACTCCCCTGGCTTGGAAAAAAAATAATAATTTCTAAATTTTGTAGTTTCATTCATACTATGTTACCGTTAAAGTGCAACATGTGTACCGTAAATTTTAAAACTTTAAAACAATATAATTATCATTTGCACTGTCACAGAAATATCTCAAAAGGTCAATTTCATTGTCTTTTTCCTAATTGCTTTCAAAAATATCAAAAATATATAAATTTTAAAATGCATCTTTTTAGAAAACACAAAAACAATAATAAAGTGAATGCAGTAACGTGTAAAATACAGAATTGTACACAAGAAATGCTTTCTAAAAATATTGTCAGCCACATACGTAATCATTTCAAGACAAGTAATGAAATTTTATGCCCTTTTGATAACTGCGCAAAAAATGCATTTACTACTATAACACAGTTCCAAACACATTTTTATCGAAAACATCATTGTAAGGTTAAAATTGATAATCAAAATGAACTTACGTTTCAAAACTACAGTAAAATAACGTACGATTTGGATAATATTTCTGATTGTAGAAATTCTACTGATTTATTAGAAGTAGAAACTAACAGCTTTGATGATCAGTACAGCAAGACTCTGGGCTCATTGTATTTGAAACTTCAAGCCAAACATTTTGTAACAGATTCTGTATTGCAGACTGAGAGATTTAAATATAATAGCAATTGATAAATTTTATTCCATTATTAAAGAAAATTATGGTGACATAGCTTTTAATTCAGTTTCACAATTATATGACAATAATTTTTTTCAAAAGGCACACAATTCGGCAACTGGTTTTTTACGAACCAGTTATATGAGGAAAGAATATTATAAACGGAAATTGAATTTTGTTAGTCCCGCATGTATAACTTTAGGAAGAAATGAGAAACATCAATTGTGCACATATTTTTATATACCGATATTGGACACACTTAAATGTTTGTTAAATAATGAACACATTATACATTTATTGACAGTTGATTCGAGAAGATTAATTAATTCAAATATAAATTATTTTGAAGATATAACAGATGGCGAAGTTTATAAAAATAATAACTTTTTTGTTACCAATGAAATGAACAATAAAACGGTTCTTCGAATAATTTTATTTCAGGATGCGTTTGAAATTTGCAACCCATTAGGGTCATCTAAAAAGAAACACAAAATGCTAGGAATTTATATGACTATTGGTAACCTTTCTGCATACTGTAGATCTCAAGTTGACCAGATTCAATTAGTTGCACTTTGTAACGAAAACCATGTAACATATTTTGGATTTTCCGCAATTTTTGACGTAATATTAAATGATATTAAAGTATTAGAAGAAAATGGGTTACATGTTAGATCAGAAACAATATTTAGTACGATAGTTGCTGTCACCGGAGACAATCTCGGCAGCCATCAGATCGGAGGATTTTTCGGAAATTTTAGTACAAGTAAATATTTTTGTAGATACTGTTATATAACACGAGAAGAATTACAAGCAGGAAATATTTCTATTAAAATATTAAGAACAGCCGAAACATATGAAAATGACGTATTGGAATTCAAAAATAATTCTGTTAATAAAGGAGTAAATGAGTCGTCATGTTTAAATAAAGTACATCATTTCCACGTCTGTAATCCAGGTCTTCCACCTTGTATTGCACATGATCTTTACGAAGGAATTGTTCCATACGATTTACTGTATATTCTACAAAATTTAGTAGACAAGGAATATTTCACATTTAATTATTTAAACGCGAGGATACAAAATATTCGATTTGAGAATGAATTATATTATAATAAATTGCCTGTAATTAAAAGAGGTAAAAAAATTGTAGGTACTGCTAGTGAAAATATGAGACTGTTACAGATTATACCTTTTGCAATTTACGATACAATTTTGGAATGTAATGACCCGGTCTGGCAAATGCTTCTTACTTTAAGAGAAATGTGTAGTATTTTATTATCAGTTAAGATTTCAATTGGACAAGTAGCAAAACTACGTTCACTAATACACGAATATATGGATTGCAGAAAAATAAATTTTGCAAAATATAATTTAAGACCAAAACATCATTACATAATGCACTACCCAGAGCTAATTCTAAAATTTGGCCCTCTTCGTCACCTATGGACGTTACGATATGAAAGTAAACATCGATACTTTAAAAACATTGTCAAACATTCGCAAAATTTCAAAAACGTTTCATCAATGCTATGCGAAAAGCATCAATTGCTTAAAGCATTATTATTATCAGAAAGAATATTTTACAGTAACACAATTATTTCTGACAGTGCCGTTGAGTTCAACCAAAATAATTATTCTAAAGATATAAATAATGTTATACAAACACATTGTAATTTTAGTAACCCAAAATTTATAAGTGATAATGCTGTTATCAAAGGCACAAAGTATAAAAGAAATAATTTTGTTTGTTGCAATAAAACAGAATTTGGTACTTTCGTATTGTGCAAAATTTTATATATTTTAATTAATAAGGATTATTCTGATGCATTTATTTTGGGAGAAAGATATGAAATTGGTCTGAACTCCGAAATTGGACTATACGAGATTTATAATCATGATAAATTTAACTACATTTGTAATAACATCTATAAGTTAAACAGTTACGAACTAGTGTTACATTATAAAACAAAATTTTCAAATTTATTTTCTTTCAAACAAGCCCCTTTCGATTTTTTATAAAGTACTTAGTAGGTATGTCTTTAAGTATACACCGTAGATGTTCTCTATTTTGTAATAATTCATGACATGTTTCAGAAAATGTCGAAGTTATTGTTCAAAGTTTGGAACTATACTAGAGTGAAAAAAACATTTTTGGTTATGGAAGAATCCCATGATATTTATGAAAAACTAATAACAGAAGGTTCGCATGAAATAAATTATCTGATATTTAAACACTAAATTATCATTATTACGATGCAGCATCAGCTAAACTTGAAATTGATGGAACATACTTAGTTCTCGAATCGGACGGCACATCCGTTGACTGCAGCGAGGTTGTCTTGTTAGTAAAAAGTGAAACGCTAATTTTATTGGCGAAAGATGAAAAGTGGATACCTAAAAATTTGGAAACTAACTCAGACAGTACTGAGTCAATATTATCAAGATCGTCTTCGTCGTTGGGTCTACAAGACATGCCGTTGTATACAGATGACTCCGAAACAACGTCTGATTCTCCTTCATCAATATGTTCAAATGAAAATACATGGTATCAGATGAATATACCATGGGAACAATTTTCCACAAATACTTTAAAAGAGTGTGAAAACGGGCTTATAAGTAAACAAACATTCACAGACATTGTTCACGTTGTGGTTCGGCAAATGAGAGAAATTAGCACATATCTTACTTCCAATTCCATCAAAATAATATCAAAACGAATATGCGATAAATATCCCGCATTTAAAGATATGGACGACGATGGTATTGTCATTGGTATAGGAACGCACACCCTATTTTCAAAAATTCAAGATCGAAATAATTATCTGAATAGACCTCACAAAACAAACTCATTAATAAGTTCTTTAAAAATTCCACCAAAAAAACTGAAAATCATGTCAAATTCAAGAGCCGGATGTGTAAACTGGCAACCAAACACAGAAAATTCTCCAGAAGATCTTCAAGAAATGAAAAATAAATTAAAGGAAGGATCATGGGAAACTGAAGAATGTATGTATGCATTATTAAACAATACTCTACCGCTACAGAGGTTGTATTTAAATAATTCGATGCCACCTACTTTAATTGATATTCAAAATGATTGGCCCATTTTATTAGAGCAAAATGTAATAAAGTGGCACTATGAGAAAATAATGGGTCATGATGTAAAATTATTGACTGAAACTCTCACGAGTAAAGCAAAAAAAATTATATTATTTCTAAAATCAAAAGGAGTAAATGTTGTTTTTGAACATGATACCGATGATGCCATGTGTCTCAAAACAATTACTTATATTGCTAAATATTTTAACGAGGACATAAATAATTTCATTAAGAAATTTGAGGTGTGTATGCACATTAGTATAAGCGTTATACTTTAACTTATATATTTACCGTTATTTTTTAGCTAGGAACACCGCTAAGTGACATTACAGCCGAAATTGCAGCGCCATCCATTGCCATGATAAAAGGTAATTTAATATATCTTTGCAAATATAATAATTTTTTTATTTTTCTGTCAGTTAGCCTATAGTGGAATATTATTTATATTTATTTTTTACAGATTCGAATTCCAACAACATGATTTATTACACCATTATTGAAAATAAAATCATAAACAAAGGAACTAACAACTTCTTAGATGCCCTGCAGACTACTTTCGCACTATATTTTAATTTAAATATGGAGTATCCAAAACAGTTTTGCTGTGTTATGGAAGTCTTCCAGAGGTATTTATTAAAGATTTACCCAGAAACAGGAAGTCGATCCAAAAAAGTTTACCTAAATAAAGTAGTTGCCTTTATGAATAAACTTCAAAAATTCAAAGTGCCTAACGAATAGTCGAATTTAATTTCTCTTTTTATATTATTATTTATTTTCTGATTTTTACTTCTCTTTCTATATTATTATTCATTTTGTCTTTGTTATATATCGTTCTAAATCATTATAGATTTTGTGTTTTTTACTTTTATAAATAAAAAGTTTAATCAAATATTTAAATATGTTTTTATTTTATTCCAGTATTACAAACATAAATTCGCAATGAAATAATATTTCAAACAAATTGTAAAGTTACATTATGAAATGTAATACCATGTGTATTTTTACATTTCTAGCTTTAATTTTTACGGTTATAAAAGAAAAATAAACATTTTAATATGTATTTTTACCTTTCTAGATCTTAATTTTACGGTTACAAATGTAATAATATACATTATAATAAGTATTGTTACATTTCCAATTGCAAATTTTACAACTTGTAAATGTAAAAATTACATTTCAAAATTCAAACTTTACATTGTAAAACATAATTTTACATATCAAAATTTAATTTTACATTTTAGAAATGTATTTTTAATATCAATAGTATTTAAATTACAATTTTATATGGAAATTTAAGTTTTGTTGTGTAAAAGTTTACACAAAAAATATGTAAATATTTACATTTTTCTCAGCAGTAAATCAGTAAAATTACATGCTAATGGGAATTTTCCGAATGAAATATTTGGTATGTAAATTTACATTTATATGTATGTTTACTACAATTATTATTGGTCACAAATTAGCCAACAATTTTTGTTGTAAATTTACACAATTTTTTTTACAGTGTACTACAACCTTCACATTTTACTTTTGCAATTCTGATAGGCTTAGGTGCACTATATAAATCATCTTCAAACGGGAATCTATTTAAATGAAATATTAATTCAGGTTTATTCATTCTATAATAACCTTTAATTCCATTTTGTTTACACATTTGTCGTAATTCTTTAATTGTGTTGATCTCCATTTATTACAAAACAAATTTGTTAATATTTTCGTAAATGTATATTTTTAGACTTGTGACTACGAAGATATGATTTTACAACAAATCTTCCACATTCATATTCCACTTTTTCTCTAAGTTTATTTTTATTTGTGAAATAATAATTACTCATACAAGTTTTGCATCTTGCATTATATTCCTCTTTATTTTTATGAAAATTATTAACGTCTTTAGTAATATTACAAACACTACAAATTTTTGTCATTTATTAATAAAAAAAATCCGTATTAGTTAAAGTCTTTAATTTTACATTTCTTAGATCTTCTTTAACGATATAATCTTCAATATTTATTGCTTCCCTTATTTCTCTATTAGCGTAATAATCTAGAAAGACTTTCCATAAACGGTCATATTCAAGTATTCTATGTTGTGTGAGCGGTTCGTCCAATAATTTACAAATATAATATTTATGACTTATAGATCTATCTGGAACTGACTTATACATATAAGAAAGAAAATATGTATATTTTTCAACTAACATTTGTTGATCATTTGCATTAAAACCATATACATTGTGATTTGGATTAACCGTCTCTTTATGTTCACGTAGTAATTTTACGAAATATTTGATTTTATTACATGGCTTTGTAAAATATTTTTTATTTGATTTAGTTATTATATAGAACCCACAATTGTCACAAGAAGGTATTTTATCATTTCTTCTAAATGCACACTCTAAACATTCTCTACATTTATAACAAAATAAATTTGTTAATTTATTACAGCATCTTTTTCTATCCATGTATTATGAGTGTTATCAAACCCTAACCATTTAACAAACACTTTATTACCTTTACGTCTTATTACTTTCTCTACTAGGAAAACATTCGGGTACTGTGTTTTACTCATTTCTTGTTCATAGAAACAACCTTCTATTAATTTATTTTTATAGTCCTTAATATGATATGTAATAGGGTCAGAATATATTATTTTACAAACGGTAAATATTTCATTCGACCAATTTGGTGTATAACCTTTCGCAAAATAGTTTTATACCTTGATATTCTTACTTTGTCATTTATTTTAAACTTGGGAGGTTTAGTAGGTACTGTTTGAGCAAAATTTTTTTTTAAAGATTTCTCATTTTCTTTCATTGAACCTTGTACAGGTGTCATTTTAATTGTGCTATGTATAGTATTGTTATATTCTTCTACTAATTGAGGTAGCAAATCGAACCATTTGTAATTACCGTTTACAGCGAATCCCTTCCACATTTTTTCTTTAAGTGTCCTGTTAAATCGTTCAGCAACAGATGCTTTTACTTCAGAGTATGTTGAATAATGATTAATTTTATTGTCATGCATTAATTGCTGAAAGATTTTATTATAAAATTCAAATCCACGGTCAGTTTGTAGATGTGTTGGACTGCGGTTAGTTATAATCGATTTAAACGCTTTAGATAAACTTTCTTCAGTTTTATTTTTAATTGGAATAGCCCATGCAAATTTAGAAAATACATCAATAACTGTCAAAATATGTTTATATCCTTTATCCTGATTTGTAATCATTTCAACTAAATCAGCCTGCCATAAATCATCAATTGCTATTGTTAAAACTTTACGTCTCTGAAAATGACGCCTTAATGGTTTATGTATTTCATCCGCGATATCTTCTTTAATACCATCACCTATTTTGTTTTATAAATGAACATTTATTTGCATTACAAACTACACATTCCCCTTTTAACATTGGCTGACCTTTTTTAGATGTTGTTCTAGTCACATTCTTAGTACCTGTCTTTGTCTTACATTTAACACAATACTCACTCATTTATTACATAAGAAATGTACTGATGCGTAATAATTAATTCAACACTTATATTGGCCCATGAAATATTATCAGTACTTATAAATCGTTTAAATCTAAGTTTTTCACGTTTTTTCAACTCGAAGCCATCCGGTAATGTTTTAAATTCTCTATCATTAACATGTATTGCACTGCATGCACCTTCTGGGAATATTGTTAACTTTTCAATTTTTATGTTAAATGGTAGACGATAAATAGTATCATTAGATATACTATATTCACGTATATAGAAACTGTCTTCATCAAATTTGTTATATCGTAATTGAATTGGTATTGACAGCCGTTTAAATTGATTTTTAATATGATTATCCAATTCTCTAAATATAGTGGTAAGTCTCTGATTTATCAAAGTCTTCGTATTTTCATTAATTAATTTACCCATATCATTTGTTTTAATTTTTATGTCAGTTTAAATTTTTATCATACTATCTAATACTAATTGGTCAACATAATATTTTTTAAATGCATCACTCACATTTTCAGACATTCCCACATTACATAATTTCTTGTTTTGTATATCATAATGACCATCATCTGTTAACTTAAATCCTAATCCAGGAACACCTTTAACATTATTATTTTCTAGATATTCATCACTAACTCCAAATTTATTTAGTACCATTTAAGAGTAAAAAAATTAATACCGCTACCATACCTCTCATGTAATTCCTCCTCTATATTTATTATTTCATTTTGAACGTTATCGTTACCAGCTAGTTTTTCCGCTATTAGATAATCTAAGCGATCTTGTAATTCTTTAGGATCATCCCAATACACATATTCTTTTTCTTTTGTATTATATTTTTTAAATAAACCTTTCCCAGATGACGTTGATGGTATAGGTCTATTTTTATCAAATTCAGCTTGTTGCTTGGTCTTTGGTGACGATGTATATATAGGTGCACCTCTAAAGTTATTATAATCTTGCCACATAGGTGATATTAGTTGTTTATATTTATCTGAACTAGATCTTATCTGACATGTAGGTTGATCATGTATATGCAATGCCCTTGTCAGAAATAAAAATTTCTCTATAATTTGTATAGTCAGCTACATGTGCATTTTTAAATTTATTCCAATCTTCGTAAGGTGGTTGTTTCAATGTTAAGAAAGTCAATATATTCTCATTTTTTGGATATTTCTTATTTTGTTGTTCAGTTTTGTTGTATAATATAATATGATCTTCATCGAAATCTATTTTATAACCATTAAATAACAAATCTCTCGTTTTATTCATCTTTTGTCCCATTCTATAACCATGTTCAGTTTTATGACTAATTCCGTAAGTTGTGTCTCTCTCATCTTGTTGTCGATTTAAATATGCATCTTCAATGGTATTAACAACAGCCATTTCACCTGGTAGAACTACTCTTTGTTTTGGCATTGGTACTATTGTTTCTTCATCGTCTACATATGAATAATTTAAAGTTGATGATGCTACAGGATTTCGCCAGTGTACCATTGCATTTCTTGATATACTTGCATCAGTAATAGCATTTGTTGTTTCTTTTATGGCTTTTTCTTGTTTATTCAAAACTTTAATTATAGGTTTATATTGTTTCTCTAAAGCTTCAATTTTATCAAACTCACCCTGATTATATAATTTTAAAGCATCTATTGTTTTTTCTTAGAGAAATTAAATTGTTTTACTAACTTCTCATAGCTCTTATCATACATTTATTTAAGAAAAAATTATATTAATTTATGATTCATGTTTTATGTTTTATGTACTTTATTTATGTCTAGTTTATGTTTTATGTACTTTATTTATGTCTAGTTTATGTTTCATGTACTTTATTTATGTTTTATGTACTTTATTTATGTCTAGTTTATGTTTTATGTACTTTATTTATGTCTAGTTTATGTTTGATGTACTTTATGTATGTCTAGTTTATGTTTTATGTACTTTATTTATGTTTTATGTACTTTATTTATTCAATATTTATTTTTTACTTAATTTTTTAACTATTCGTTTAAACAAATTCAATATCATGCATCTCTCTAGTACCTATTTTCTTCTTACCGTTATATTTTAAACTAGGAGGATTACTGTTCAACTCTTCAATACTTGGTATAAATCTATTATACCGTTCAGGTAATGATACTTTAAAATTCTCTATACCAACTATTATTTGCTCACCATACTTTCCTTCACTTACCTCAAAATATTCGATTTTATACATTTTATTCTCCAACTCTGACAATTTTCTAAATTGTGAATTACTACTATTTAGCATACTCGCTAATTCGTTTTTATTCTCCATTTATTAGGGAAAAAATTTGTCTATACCTTCAGGTTTGTCAATTTACACTTTTTGTACATTTTACTAAAAATAGGGCAAAAGTACTCTTTTATGGGCATTTTTACGGTTTTTCTAGCAAAAAACCGTAAAAATATGGCAAAAGTACTCTTTTATAGGCATTTTTCACGGTTTTTCTAGCAAAAAACGGGGTACGTTCAGGTTTTTTGGGTTAGAACCCCCATTTATACACTACTCTCGTAGGACACTGGACAATACCACAAAGACCTACATTATGCCAAAAATAGTCAGATTCGACACAAGGAAGATAAAATGGTGTATTTGGTTTATAATGTCAAGATTGATTTTTTTCATTATTACAATACTTATTACAATGTGCAAGAAAGTAAAAATTAAATACCACTTTGTTTTGTTTCTATTGACGATACAACATACAGTGAGCGCAAAAAGTATTCGTACAGGTCAAGTTTTCATAATAAAACTACATTTAAAGAAAAACTATTGAAGATAGATCAAAAATAAAAATATGTGTAGTTATATGAGGTCATACGTTTATTTAATTTATGAAAACTATTCATCAAAAATAATATTAATGTGGAAATAAAAATTAAAAACCAATATCACTATCCAAATGAACACGCAAAAAGTATTCGTATTTATTATAACGTTCAGGTATTGATACTTTAAAATTCTCTATACCAACTATTATTTGCTCACTTACCTCAAAATATTCGATTTTATACGTTTTATTCTCCAACTCTGACAATTTTCTAAATTGTGAATTACCACTATTTAGCATACTCGCTAATTCGTTTTTATTCTCCATTTATTAAAAATAGGGCAAAAGTACTCTTTTATGGGCATTTTCACGGTTTTTCTAACAAAAAACGGGGTACGTTAGGTTAGGACCGGCTTTTTTAGAGGAGTCATCGTCGAAAAAAATTGGGAATGAAATAAAATTAGTGTCGGCCCTGTTAGATGCGTGTACACCGCCTAAGAAAATAAACATCGCGGTAGATACACCAACAAAAAGGAAACTAAAGCTCCGTTTATTAGAAAAAGAAAAATCTTTGGCCAAAAGTAGAGTCCAGCAGTTTCGATTTAAAAAACGACTTGTTGTTAGATCTGATAATATTGTAGTAGAACGATTGATTGCTTCCTTAAATCCTGCTGTGCAGACATTTATAAAAATGCAGATCTATCACATCCAAATGAAAAAATGGAGCCTTCAAGAAAAAAAAATTTGTCTAGCAATTTATTATAAATCACCTTCTTTATATCGCTATTTCTTAAAAGAATATCAATTTAAATTACCCGCTATTAGCACCATTAGGAAGTGGTTGCAAGTATATAGATTAACACCTGGCTTTTCTTGTAAGTTTCATGAAAAATTGAAAGAAAAGGCAAAAACAATGACACTGCGAGAGAAAGAATGTATTCTTATGTTTGATGAAATGGGAATTAAGAAATGTCTGGACTATCACGAAGGTATGGATGTAATAGAAGGATATGAGGATATTGGTATAGAACTAAAAAGAAACCAAAAGGTTGGTAAAAGTACCTTAGTTTTTACGGCCCGAGGTTTGTACGATAACTGGAAAATACCTCTAGAATATTTTATTTGTAGTGGCAGCATAATCGCTGACCGCTTAAAAATTTTATTGCTATCAGGTATCGAAACAATTTCCCTAATGAACTTTAAAGTGAGAGCTTTAGTTTGAGACCAGGGATCCAATAATAACCTAACCTAACCTAACCTAACCTAATGAACTTTAAAGTGAGAGCTTTAGTTTGCGACCAGGGATCCAATAATAGATCGCTTTATACAAAGTTGAAGACGACATCCGAAAATCCATTTTTTATTTATAAAGGGAAGAAAATATATGCAGTCTTTGATGCTCCACATCTCATAAAAAGTGTACGTAATACATTTATGAAACAAAACATTTTTATCAATGGAAATGCAATTTCTTGGCAAGATATTTCTAAAACATATGAAATAGATAATAAAAATACATTATCTAAATCTTTGGTTAAAATTACACATAAACATATTCATCCAAATAATTTTGAAAAAATGAATGTTCGTTTAGCTGTTCAAGTGTTGAGCAAATCTTATTCAGCAGCTATGCTAACCGCTATTGCTACTGGTGAGTTGACAACAAAATTTGGTCTGGAAACAGCAAAGTTTTTAAAAAGAATAAACGATATTTTTGATCGCATGAATTCTAAAATGCTATATAGTACCAATCCTTATCGGTGTGCCATGTCTGATAAAAATACTCTTGTATATGATACTCTTCGACAAGGTGTGCCATGGATAAAAACATGGTCCGTCCCTAAAAATACACCATACTGTTTTGACGGGTTAATACAAACCATCAATGGATTAATGAATTTGTGGCAGGATATGAAACCAAAATATACGTATTTAATAACTAGCCGGTTATGTCAAGATCCATTAGAAAATTTGTTTTCAAAAATTCGGCAGAGGAGAGGATATGATCCAAAACCTTCTACTAAGCATTTTCGTTTAGCGCATCAGTCGGTTATGAGTGCGTCACTGAGTAGAGAAAGCGAGAAAAGTAACTACGAAAATGATGAGGATGAATATTTATTTAATACAGTAGAAGAAACAATTACACATTCTATGGTTGCTGATAATATTTCAACTGCAGTAAACATAGAGAATTCCAGTAATACGTCTACAAGTTCCTGCGATATTGAATCTACCTCAGTTTCTACAACCAATCTTCAAACTTGCTCTATTACATACTTTGTGGGCTACTTAATTTACAAATTGAAAAAAAAATTTTGTTGTGACGTATGTTCTGAAAAGATGAGCAAAAAGGAACAAATGTATGACGACAGAGAAATGTTGATTTTTAATAGGGAATACGGGCTTAATATAGGAACGACCAAATATTAATTATAGTAACTATGGCTTTAAATACATTTAAGAAAATCTTCGATCGGAAACCATTTATCTACGGACTAAAAGAATATATGTATAAAAAAATATTAGTGAAATCCGTAGTAAAAGACTGGGTTCATTCCGAAACGAATTGTATTGATCATAGAATATATCTTTTAAATTTATTATTCCGTACAAAAAATTTTCATGAAACTCGCATGTTTAGTAAAGAAATAAGAGTAAATAAAAAAACAAAAGATAAATCTAAACCTGTCAGAAAATTACGAATTTTAAAAAATGTATAATTATATATTTATGACGTGTAATTATGTGCGTATATTGATCATTTTATAATATTTTATTTATCAAGTATTATTGTTATATCTCTAATGTTTATATTTTTTAATCAAATAGCATTTAAGTATTTAATATTACGAAAATTTCATAACATGTTATTTTTATTTTTTAGTTTATGAATATCTTTCTCTATCTAGCTTTATTGAAATAAAGGAAGAATTATTTTTCGAAATTTATTTAAATTCAAAATAGTTATTATTATTAATAAATTTTTTTGTAATTTTCGTATTTACTGAGCAAATACATTTTGATGCATACATGTACCCCCTTCCTTTCTTTATTGATGGTCTGCTGTCAGAAAACTCGAGTTATCATATATACAACACAGTGCAACACTGTCTAAATATAGCAAAGATTCACACCAATTCCCATTGCTCAATTTGGGTTGTAGGGTTACTACCTACACGAGGCGACACATGCTAAACGATGTTACAGTCTTCAGTACATCAGAAATAACATTCTATCATCATTACACTCGCTACATAAGCATTATCTCTCTATATACCCCAAAAAAAGACCAACCGGCGATCGGTCTGCACTTTAGCCCACTGGGAGTGTCCCTGTGGGAGCTAATGTGAGCTTGCTCTGCCGACGTGGTAGCTACAGTATACGATCATTTACCAGCCCCTTCGGGACCTGATCAGAAAGTACGTATTGGAGATCGGAATGTGTCTTGTTCCGGGCGATTTCCAGTCCGTCCGTTTGTTCGGGGACTGGTAAAGCGGTAACTCGGCCCCTGGGAACTGGGCTAGGTTCAATAAACCGAGGGTATAGCCGTTCTCAGAGTTCCGGCATGCCTCCTTACGTACGATGCGCTGGCTATACAATTACATGGCTACTTTTATAAACACACCGGAAAAAGACTCGGCTGAGACGAGATGGAAGGCGTTTTTGGCGCTGAGTAAGACGATCGCGGAGCCCCAAGAGTACGTTAAGCCGAGGAACAATGTACATCTCGAGATCAAGCGCTTGGCGGCGGTTGTCAGGCATCTCTACGACGACTACGCCGACAAAGCGGCGGAGGAGCTGCCTGCGGACAGACCGGAGACGGCGTCCCATACGCAGACCTTGCCTAACCAGGGACCAACTGGTGGTCGAGTAGCGCCGGTGTACACGCACACCACACCTGGTTTGCGGGTGCAACGCGGAAAGGACTCCTTGACGAAGCGAAAACCCGGTGAGTCCCCGAAAATCAAGGAGAAGAAGTGAGTGAAGTCGGACTGGAAAAGGAATGGGCTGCGGTGCGCAGGTGGCGAACGCAGGTCCATCCTATTTAGACATACCGAGACACATGAAGAGAGATCTGTCCCTGTAAGACGTCGGCGACAGTGTTGCAAGATGAGGAGGAAAACAGCCGGAGCTGCTGGCGCTGGTGAAGTCCGCAGTAGCAACCCGGGTATCCGAAGCCATCTCCCGGAAGTTGGACAAGTCAGCGAGCATCGTGACCAGAACAGACGAGATGACCTTGGAAATCCAGGATCTTGACGAGCTGAGAACGGCCATCAAGTCCATCGGAAAGGCGTACAAAGGTACGCAGGTAACAGTGGTTCGACTACCGTTGGACCTAGCCAGGAAGGCGGTGAGGAACGGCCGAGTGCGCATATGCTGGGTCTACTGGCGCATCAGGGAAAAGACCGATGTGCGGAAGTGCTACAAGTTCTGGAAGAGGAACCTCCCGACGGAGAGCTTCGGGTGCCCAGCGTATCAAGCAGTGGTAAAGGTAGCGGCTGGTAGGGGATGAGAATCTTCCAGCTAAATCTCAACCCCTACGAGACAGCGCAGGACCTTCTAGAGCAAGCCGTGCGGAACCTGGACAACGACGTCGCCATTTGGTCGGAGCAGTACAGGGTTATCGCGCACTGGCGTTCATGGATACCGAACGCGTCGAGCCAGGCCAGGAAACGCCGCATGCACCGAGAGCTGGATTCCTCTGGGACAGAGTAGAGGGTATCTACGTGTAAAGTACTTATGCCCCACCAAGCGGAACACAGGATGAATTCGAAGACCTGCTGAACGACCTGGCTGATGATGTGAGAAGTCGACGTCCCCACATTATTGCAGTCGATTTCATCGCATGGGCAGCAGAATGGGGCAGCAGAGAGATCAACAAGTGGGGTGAAGCCCTGTTGGATCTTGCCCTGCCTCTGAAAGCAGGCCTCCTAAACCCCGACGTTCACTCGAAACGGCATTTCCACCATTTTAGACGTGACTTTTGCGAGCGAGAACCACTCTCCCCGTGTTATGTCGTGGCAGGTCAGTGACCACTATACTCATAGCGACCACCTGGCTATAATTCTCGATATTTCCGAACGACGAAAATCCAAGGAGATACCAGCCCCAGCGAAGTGGAACGCCAGTTCGCTGTTGGACTTTACCGCGTTTCGGGAAGCAGCCCTCCTAAACATCGGGACAACTCCGACGCTCATCCGGAATGGCAATTCCTTCAACATAGACGTGACTTTTGCCAGCGAAAACTTCTCTCCCCGAGTCAATTCGTGACAGTGCAGTGACCACTATACTCATAGAGACCACCAGGCTATAGTACTTGATATTGCCGCAGAGGGTGGACGAAGATCTAAAGAGATGCCAGCCCCATCGAAGTGGAACGCCAGGTCTCTCGACTGCGAATCGTTCCGGATCATGATGGGAGATGACGTGCAACTGGCTGGATCCGCATAGCACATGCCTTCCCGGCTCATGTCACTACTTACCGACGCCTACGACGCATATATGACGGCGAGCAGCGGGAAGAATCTCCATACACCGGTCTACTGGTTGAGCGAGGAGATTGCCGAACTTCGGAGGATGTGCCACCGCTTTCGACGACAGGTAGAGCGCGCTCGAGATCGTGAGGACCATGACGCTCTGAGGCTTCAACACAACGAAGCCCCCGCCTTGATCAGGGATAGCAAGCGGCGCACCTGGAGTTAACTGAGTGACGCGGTTAAAGGTGATCCATAGGGACGGCCGTACAGGACAGTCATGTCGACGTTGAAAAACACGACGACCATCCTGCCCTGTCTTCCTGAACAGGATAGTGACAACTCTGTTTTCAGACCAATCGGATCTCATATACACCAAAGATTCGCCGACCGAGTATCGGTCCGATATGCCTGCGATCTCAGAAATCGAGCTGCTCAAAGTCTGCAGCAGGATCGGATACTCCAGGCCCGGACGGCGCATAGTGGTTCAATCCCTGGCCAAAATTCAGCAAGTAACAATATCAAAACAAAATTTGGTAAATTTACGTATTTTAGGACTCTAATGTCGAATCAGCAATCAGAAGTTCAAAATTCAAAATGGCGAATCCAAAATGGCAGTTTTTTTGAAAAAAATTAGTGGTTTAGAAATACACAAATCTCGTATATATATTTTAAGTCTATAGAATCGAATCTGCCATTATAATTACAAAATTCAAAATGGCGGACAAAAAATGGCGGTTTTTGTGGTTCTAAAAGTTCAAAGATTTCAAAATATACAACTATCGTATATGTTTTAAGTCTCTAGATTCGAATCTGCGAATTCAAAATGGTGGTTTTTAGGTACAAATAATGCAATAGTTTCAAAAAT
The DNA here is from genome assembly GCA_944738965.1 of Nebria brevicollis. Lineage (NCBI taxonomy): Eukaryota > Metazoa > Arthropoda > Insecta > Coleoptera > Carabidae > Nebria > Nebria brevicollis. Next base: position 8,084,917 of record OX122906.1, read on the forward strand.
ATCGTATATTTATCTTAATGCAAAAACATGTTTCCGATTAAAAGTTATGTACAGAGCTCGGTAATGACCTAAGCAGTCAATACGCTATAAAAATAATTATATAAAGTTAGTGACATTCACAAATTCGTCGTAAACTTCATCATTTTCTGCACACGCAGGTTCATTTTCATTGTTTGTAGGTAGTAACAGTTGAAACACTTCAGGTGGAAAGTCCTCTCTTTTTTTCATATTAAATTTGCGCATTCTCGTTATTAGTGGATTAGAAGAAGCTAATAATCTGTAAAATACATCCATCATGTTGTTAATGCGAGAATTTTTTCAAGAAAAACTTTCACGAAAATATTTTAGGTCTTTGTTTCGCGCTTCTTGAGCGTCTTCTGATAAAAGAGATTTTATAATCTTAAATATGTCCATTATAGTACACTCCAAGTATTTATTTTCAGAATCTAGATTTTAAACAAAATATAATTATTAAATTTATCGTAAGAAAATGTTGTATTACCTGAATGTTCCGAATTTAGAAATATTTATATTTCTTACAGTAAGGATTATTCTATATCCTTAGTATTAATGCATTTTCAAGAACCGCTATAAATATAAGAATAGGGTCATAATGCCAAAATATTAAGCCATTAAGATAAGGATGCTTGACTTAGCGTGTTAGAGTCATTCCGAAGCGTGCGCGAAAATGCAGAAAGTTCCGTGTCAGGCCAACTTGCGCCTACTTGCACTTGTTTTTTTCACTATTTGTTTACAACACCATACACTACGTAATGAACTATATAAGAGCCTGGGACCTAGTGGGACTTTTACTATATTCTTACTTTTAAAAAAGGCGCTTCGAAAAACATGAATAATTTTAAACCGTGCGTTCGGCATCCTTTTTCAAGTACGCTATACATAAATTTCATGACTTAAAAAACAGAAAAATAATATGCTTACCTTCAGGATTCACCTCCATTTTTAGAAATTAAATACAACACTCACAAAAGAAGTTAGACGGATTTGAACATGTATATAAGAAAAGCGGTGTGCTATGCATGGCGCGGAGGCATTTTTGAAGTGACATACCGCATGTAGTAATTGAATTTTAAGTCCTTTCTTTGCTGATTAAAAAAGACCATATCCCCCTCTACAGGATTCCGTGAAAATTTACCGTTAAATGAAAAGTTGATTTTTCGATTTTTGGCCAGGGATTTCGCTGTTTGAACCACTGTGTGGCGTCCCAAACGTAGCTCTGACGGACGCCATCAGATCCCGACCATACTTCTTCCGGTGGCCTAACGATAACTACCTTGAGAAAGGAATCTTACCTAGCAGATGGAAGAAGCAGAAGCTGGTCCTCTTCCCGAAAGGGAATAAGCCACGAACCGTCATCGTACCGTCCGATTTGCTTGCTGAACACGGCGGGTGAAGTGCTTGAGATGATCATCTGCTGTCGGTTAGAGAAGTTCACCGAAGAAGCCCGGGGTCTGTCAACTAGTCAGTATGGGTTTCGAAAGGCGAGGTCCACAGTGGATGCCATCAACGTCATCGTGGACACCGCGCTAGCAATACAGTGAAATGGGATCGCATTTTGTGTTTGCTGAGATAGGTGAAGGTACTGTAGTACAATAGGCGTATAATCGTGAGCTATTTTAGTGACCGAACACTGATGTACAACACAAACACAGGATCCAAGACCCGCAACATCACGGGAGGCATTCCACAAGGTTCAGTACTCGGCCCTCTGCTGTGGATTATAATATATGACGGGATACTCAGGCTGCCGCTACCCTCAGGAACCACGACGGTCGGCTTTGCAGACGATGTCGCGGTAGTGGTTGCCAAACACCTGGAAGAAGTCATGCAGATGGCGAACGAGGCCATCGGCAAGATCCGTGGATGACTAGCGGTGAACTGCCTGCAACTGGCCGACCACACGACAGAGGCAGTCCTTGCGACCACCAGGAAATCCAGGGAGATCTTCGTCCTGAGAGTCGTAGGATACGAAATTCTCTCGCAGCCGTCTCTGCGCTAACTTTGGGTTCAAGTTGACGCGAGGCTCCAGTTTTACTTTCTTATACGACATAATAAGAAAGTATTGTAATCATGGACATTTTCGATGTAGCCTACCTTTTCTATTAATTTTTCAAATTTGAAATGAAATATCCTTCTTATTTAAACGAAATGCGAATAATACATTACGGATATTTAAACCAAATATTATTCTGGATGCAGTCATGGGAAAGTTGTATCTCACATATTCCTTAATCACGTACGCAAGTGGTGCTTATTATTGCGTAAAACAGTAATCTTTTTTAAAAGACAGAATCATTTTCTCACGAACATAATTTATCACGATTGTTATCTAGCATCCTTCAATTCGACTGAAACCATCTGACGTGTAAGAAATAAAAATCACGTTTTACGATTAAATGGAGAAATAAAATCCTAAATTTCCTGTGTAACTTAACACCTATAAGACCTAAAACCTAATTGGCATAAGATTTTATCACAAACTCATTCCAGACCAAGGGTTATTAATGATTAAAGATTCTTGCAATATTTACACTAGAAAACTAAAATATCTTATTTGATAAAAATGATTTTCGCTGATTAGCCAAGAACAAATAACTCAATAATTACAAATTCAATCTAGCACAAAACTGATTTGGTAATGACCTCTGTGCGTCCATGACGTAAATACAGGTCATGACTCCGCGGCGGGCATTCTTTCTGTTTCTTCCGCGCTGCGTTCGGCTACTGTGTCGGAGGCTCGTTGACCAACCGCGAGTGTTTCTTCAGAGATTCTCTTCTTCTTCTTGAAATCCGTACCTGGTAATTTTATTCCTTCCCATATTCGCCAACACCCACAAAATTCTTGTAACACGAGCTTCGCTGCCTTTAACGACAGATACGCCACCAATGACTCACTAGAAAAGCCATTAATCCATGAATACACATAAACGTATCATAAAGCTTTTCTGTTTGAGTTCATCCTAAAGAGGCACTAGCGGGAGTTCAGTTTTAAATACACTATCTAGAATTAAAGTTATGATTATCCCATTCCCAAGTGTGTGTGTGTGTGTAATCAATTGAATGGTTCAATTTCTTATTTAGTTTATTCACCGGAATTAATTACAAAGTTAGCCATACCACAGCAAACAAACGAATAAATAAAATAAAACTCGCGCGCTATCTGTTCCGTGTGTATCAGTGTAATTGTCAATTGAATATATTGCGCCCAAATAATGGTTGAGGAACAAAGGAATATATATTTAGGGTAGTTATCGAAACGTCTATGTAGTATAATAATACTTTATTGTAAGTAGTATAAATGGGTTTCAAATTTTGAAAATATTGACTCTTTTATTGCTTCATCTTATAGTACATCTTAAGGAGCGTATCCTACCTATGCTTCAAGTCGATTGGAATAAAACTGTAAGAGAAACGAACGCGAATTATTAGCAGCAGTGTAAGCCACTTTACTTTAGTTTTTCTCAGAACTACATTTTTTAAATCGGTAGACAAGATTTCTCAAATACTAATATTCCAATTTTATTGAAAATTTGCACACTTCTTCTACATAGTATTTCCATGTACTTGAACGAAGGACTTTTATTTCCGTTCACTACATGTCCTTTTACAAATAGAAAATTACCCAAATATACAAAAAATTTCACCGAAGATCTAAATTTTTTATTAAAAACACTGTCAAAAATTGAAAAATATTTGTTTTTTTCAAAAATTTCGTTCAAGCACAAGCCATATGCATCTAATAACAGAAAAAAAATGTTTTTTTTTATTTCAGATAAACATAACACGAGTTATTCTGCCTATGGTAAAAAAACATAACTTTCGTTAACCAGCTGTTAATGGGTTTATTTTGATTTTTTTTATGAAATATTTTTTATAATTTGTTCAAATGATAAACTTTTATATTCCATAATTTAAAATAAACCACATTTCTTTATTTCGTGAAAATAAATTCCGAAAAATAGTGTTTTTTTTTAATTTTTAAAACCAATGTAACTCCTTAAAATGTCCTTTCGATTGGAAGGTTTTGTACAAACTGATTTCATATATTATTAAAGATGGACAAGATGGGTGCATACGTGGTTATAAAATATTACATGTGCATAGTAAAAATTCACTTCCGGTCGGAATATTGTTTTCAAAAATAGGAGGTTTTCTTGCCAGTTTAAAATTTCATAATTTTCTCTTTTGCCGTTTGGGCTGTAGAGCGCTCACATACACACACAGATGGGCGTCATTCCAAAAACAGTTGGAATCGATCCAGGGAAGCTCAAAACGTATATTTCCGTTAAAATCTCGAGATCGAAATTTGTCATGATTACAATACTTACTTATACTGCGTATAAGAAAGTACAAAGGGACCTTCTTTTTGCTTTCTTATACGATGTAATAAATAAGTATTGCAATCAGGAGAAAATTCCATTTCGAAATTTTAACGGAAATATACCTTTCGACATTTCATAAATCGAGTCTACTATTTTTGGAAAGGACTGTGTGTGTGTGTGTGTCCTAAAAGACAGAGGCCTTCTGCTACCTCAGCAAGAATACCAAGGGATTCCAGAATATCTTTTTTCTCCAGTCCTGCTTTTAGCATGTCGGCCTTGTACCGTATCCAAGCACTAACTATAGCCAGGTCAATAAAATGGAAAAATATTTTCATTTACCACTTTCGACTCCTCAATGCTATTCTATAGTATGATATAAGTCCATCTAACAAATAGACCCCACCCATGAAATTGTTATACTGTCTTATCATGTTTGGACGCTGAATATCAATTTTGGCTTTTGTTTTGCGATCAAAACGTGTTGTGATGTCCAAAGGTTGTGATCCGCAGAAGGTACTTACTAGGTGAACGCTTTTACTGTCATACCATTTCAAAGCAAGGATTTCTACATCGTCTATCGTAGCTTTATACTCCTCATAAGTGACTCTGCCCTTCTTTTTCATCTCCGTGTCGCCTATAAATAAAATACCAGGAATTCTGTTTGTTCTTACAGTGCCCAAACAGTAAATTCCATCTGTATAAAGACTGGTAAGAAGTTTCATGGAAGTAAACCAATTATCAAATAGCAGATTGTTTTGATGCTGCGGAATAATAGATGCAAGACGAAGAACCATGTTGCCACTGGCTCCTATGTCCTGTTTTCCAGGCGCTGTCCGTATCTTTCCAGTATAAACCTCGAAGTTATGGGTCAAGCCAATGCTGTCACATAAAACAAATCCTTATAACCCCATTTGTTTGGCTTTTTCAAGTTGTATTGTTTTAATGAAGACATTGCTTTATAGGGCACAATTTGTTCATCTACAAACAACATCTGTGGTTTTACTTGGTTTGCGAATTTGTGTTGTAAGATATCTATAAGCGGTCCCAGTTTGATCAATTTCGGTATTTTTGGAGGTTGTCATTGTTATTGTAAATGAAGGTTCTTCATTATGTGTTCCCACCTTTTCTAGATATAGGATCGGCAACCTGTGGTATTTCACAGGCGGAACTCCGGAAAAGTCGATGCCTAGGTAATTTGAAAATGGACATGTATATAACAGTCCCAAGAAAAATTTCTAATTCTGAACGACTGAGATTTAGAGGTTTGTTTAGATCAGCCTGGCAAGCATATGTGTTGCTCTGTTCTGCTATCAGATCTAATAGCTCGTTTGAAAAAAAAAATTGGAAATAATGTATGTCCGGCTCCTCTTCTAGGTCTTGTAATGCAAACTGTGGTTGAGGCAAATTATTTTCGCCCTCTTTTACTTTAGTCCACTTGTATTTCTGCTGCCCTTTTGCAGCTACATGAGTTAGTTAGTGGTTCTTCATCTTCTGAATCTTCGCCATCTTCAGACACAACATCCTTGGAGGTTGGTAGGTATTCGTCATCAGAATCGCTTAGATTTTCATCCTCGCTATCGCTTGGTAAAGACGCCATGTTTTACTAAAAAAGAAGCTGTCATTGGAGGTACTACATTATATACTAATGTCCGTTGTTCCACATTAGGAACTAATAAATGTTGACCAAATGACTATTGTTCCATTTGCACAAAAACACTTCACGTTCAGAATAGAACACTTATGATGACTTTGACATTTCTATCTTCCGTCACTTTTCTATAGATGACGCAAGATGTTGGTTTTTAGCATATATTAACTGTTCCAAGTTAGGAACAATGGCCTAAAACGGAAAACTTAAAATATTTTAAGTATTTATATTTATTTTAGGGGTCAATTTTCAGCGTTCTTATATAGGAACACGGGACGTTAAGATGTTAACAGATTAAACAATTGAAAGGCATTGTTGACACGATTTATGCAGTAATCAGCCTTATTCTCGTGTCCCTTGTTTGCGAAACAATATTGTATACGATACGATTATTGTATAGTAGACAAGAAATTTTAAAAATGGTTTTCTTGTGACAATCGTTTACGAAACAAGTCTTGTATCAGTTACAATATTGTGAAATTCCAATATTTGGTATTCTTGTGACAAAATTTAGATTGAATACAATACAATATTTGCTTTCAATATTGTATACTGAACAACACCTCCTTAGCTGTTGTTACGGAGTATTGTATTGAATGTAGACATGATTATTATATTTTTTCCATTTAAAATGGCTCAAAACTATTTCATAATATTAATTGACGCTCTAGAATTTGTCTAAATTCATATAGTATAATTAAATTTTTTAAAAGAAATTGTTAAATTACCCAAATATAAATTTACTTCGGAGCACCTTATTTTTTTTTCATAATTATTTATATTTCGTTTAGAGTTGGTGGCTGTGTACATAAGGATTCAACATGTAAAAATAGTTTTTCATTGCGAATTGCCCCACAAATTAGTTTTTTAAAAAATTTACTCAAATAAAGTTTGTAGAGCTTAATATTCTGCACTCAGATCAATAAACAAAATTAATTTTGCATGCTTTAATAATTGCAGAAATTAGATTTGAAAATGTTCAAAAATACAATTAAATATTACTATAATATTAAAACAAAAAACCAATGAATTTGTGCCGTTTGAAACATGTCATTTATTTATTCTGTGATTCCCTTATTAAAATTAATTCAATTTTTTTCTAACTAACAATAAGAAAGACTTATTATAAAAACTTTTAATATCATAAAAATTGTTTACGCAATGTTCTAGATTTATTCGCCATAATATTTCCAAATAGGCCGATGCCAAGCGTTACAACAATACACACTAATGTTAAATTGGAATTCACGGAAATGTTGCGGCCAATTTAATTTTGAATAAAATGATTACAAATAATTCATATCTTTATTATAAGAAATAATAACAATCACACTAATTTGGATGGAGAAGAAAGAGTTCTGGAACTTGTAATTATTAATCCCATATTAAAACTAAGCCAACAAGAAATTTTCCCTACATTAATTTTAATTGAATTAATATGTTTAATGTTTATTTATATCATTTATATGAGCAACTATGTGGTTATGTTTAACGCGGTTAACTTCACAATAAACCATATACCAACTTAATAAATTTTGTTGGTAGCAATGCACGCTACCTTCATTATTGTAAGCGATAGGATATCGTTTGACATAAGTTGGGTTTTACAAGGTGGTCACGAGAATACCAAATAAAACAATATCTTAAAGCACATTGTAAAGTCACTTGTAATCAATACAATATTGTTTCGCAAACAAGGGACACGAGAATAAGGCTGAATATTTGATATACCAACGTAACTATGGCAACATAAAGAAGATGAGAGATAATTTCAAAAGCTGTTTTCTTGTAAACGAAACATTAATATCTTCATTTTTATTCTAACTCTTTTAATATTAGTGCAGCCATTTAGGTGATATTGCAGAGACTGCAAGAAACGACTAAAGTAAACAAGCACTTCTGGTTTGAACATTCTATTTAAAAATATGAGGTTTTCTTGGCAAGCATATACAAAACTTAAGCTCACACGCACATAAATAGACGTAATTCCATAAATAGTCCCACTCGATTTGTCCACGCATAATCTTACTTTGAAATATTAAATTTTCTTGCAGACATTCTTCTTATTACACACAGTAATACATTCATTCTTTTCGAACATCGTAACTTTTGATTTATTTGCATTCGTTCAAGATTCATATCCTTTCCAACTGCACTTATACTTTGTATCATTCTATTCAACTTTTTGCACAACGTAAATGTGTTTTTAAAAACGAAGATATTAAGGTCGTTGGATACCACTCTAAATTTTAATTAAAATCGCAACATCTACTTCTTATTTTTTCATACTTACAGTGGTACAAATTAAATATAATTTACGCTACACGTTAACAATACTATTACGTATTGACCTGCATCGACGTTTTGTGGATAAATTATTTTGAGTATAATTGAGAGGCGTATTATATTTTGCCAATTCGAACACCTCTATTAGTTAAACTCTAAAATATAATGAAAATTTAAACCTGTAGTGCAAAGAAATGTTGTTTAAGGATTCTTTTAAAAATTCAACTTTTATAAATCGTTCTTCCGTTTTCTTAGAAAATGCTATATCGCCGCTGGCAACCATTTATAGTACTTCAACAATGGAGAACCACCATTTCAACCAAACTGTGATAATATTGCAACAAGTATAAACATCTGCAGTGTCATGCACCGAACTTTCTTATACGCATATGGGTTAAACTACATCGTAGTTCATTATTTTTCTAATTTATAATATTTGTTCTGACCTTTGGAACACTTTTACGCTAAATATATTTCTTTGAATAAATAAAAATGTCAAACTTCAAATTATTTAAGTCTGTTTTGTTTTTTTTTGCTAAGCAATTGACAGGCGCAGATGATACGATTTATCTAAAATTAAATGTTTCCGGAACCGTTTGAGAAAATATCTGCAGTGTCATGAACCGAACTTTCTTATCCGCATATGGGTTAAACCATATCGTAGTTACATTATTTTTCTAATTTATAATATTTGTTCTAACCTGTAGATCGCTTTTACACTAAATATGTTTCTTAGAATAAATATTAAATGTCAAACTTCAAATTATTTAAGTCTATTTTGTTAAACAATTGACAGGCGCAGATGATACGATTTATGTAACTATATAATAAGCAGACATTTATTTTGAAACCAGTACTTTTTTTGGAAAAAAGATTCAAACAAAAGCTGTGTTAAATATAAATATCATTAATTTTTGTTCACAAAAAAATTCTGTAACTGTAACCATTTTTGAGAAATTGCAGAAACTGCAAAAAATGACTAGGGTAAACATGCACTTCCGGTCGGAATATGGTTTTCAAAAATAGGAGGTTTTCGTGCCAGGCACATACAAATCTTAAGTTTAAAATTTCATAATTTTCCCTTTAGCCGTTTGGGCTGTAGAGCGCTCTCTCTCACACACACACACACACACACACACACACACACACACACACACACGCACACACACACACACACACACACACACACACAGACGGACGTCATTCCAAAAATAGTTGGAATCGATTCAGGGAAGGTCAAAACGTATATTTCCTTTAAAATCTCGAGATCGAAATTTTTCATGATTACAATACTTACTTATACTGCGTATAAGAAAGTAAAAATATGTGGAGTTATATGGAGTCATATGGTTATTTAATTTACCAAAACAATTCATCAAAAATAATATGAATGTGGAAATAAAAATTACAAACCAATATCACTATCCAAATGAACGCGCAAGAAGTATTCGTACATGTAACATATTGTCATAATATTGTTGTGCCCCTGTAATAGGTTGCCTGATGGTTTCGTTTCAGGAACGGTGGTGAAAAGTAAACACTTTATTTGGTTGTTTATTAAATGAAAATGTAAGTTATTGCTATAACGTTTGATATAGACTAACGTAAAATTAAATCTTAGCTAAAAGAAAGACAGCGAACTCTTGTGTGGTACAGAATGTTCCCGTTGACACAGCGGTGTCAAATAAAGAATTATGTTACCTTATGGGAAAAAAAGTAGACACGTGTAACAATATTTTCAATTTTACACAAATAACCTATATTTTTTTGGATATCTATTGGCTCTAATAGTAGTTCTTTTTGGTATTAAATTCACCAAATACCTTAAAAAATATTGAAATGCTTTCCCATTCTTCATGGTGCTCAATTTTCAAATAGTCTTTACGGTTGAAATTTTGAAAAACTCGATTTTTTTTTTTGCATTCTATGAAAGCTACATTCATGTAGAATATGTGTGCGAAAGGCCGATGCGATTCGGAAAATATATCGGCCGCTACGGCCGGTCATACACACGGCCGCCAGAGCGCTCAGAGGCGCGCAGGTATAAAGGCTCACCGAAAGTCGGTTTCTATCATTGTGAACCGTACTTAAGATGAATGTAAGTCCGATAGGCCCCTGTAGGTAGGATGCTTTTACGGTCCCGGAATTTCCGACTGAACATGAGTATTTTTACCAACAAAAATCACCAAAAGTTAAAATTTGCAATAAAAAAGTGATTATTTTAAATATTTTTGGTGGCCATTTTGAATGCGCCATGTCGTATTTCCTAATTTCGTAACTCTGACCCATAATTATTAATAAAATGTCCGCAAAACGCATTTATATTGAATTTCAAGAACCAATGCAAAATATATTTGTCGACTTTGTCCGCCATATTGGATTTATAAACAATAAAAATGTAAATCTAACCATACATCCGTTTTCACATAGTGTGAAAGTATTTACTTGGAAATTTTCGTTCATATCGGACAAACGTAACGCCGATTATCACAGTCCGAATATTGTAAAAACTTCAAACGCGTTTTTCTCGAAACGATTTCTTTCTCCGCTGTGCAGATGATTGCGGCCAAAATATTGAACCGATTTATTTCGTGTAAAGCGTATAATAAACTAGACCAAATTTATTGGATCTTGTCGAGTCGTTTTTTCTAAAAATGTTACTCTGACTATAAATAATTACGGGTCAAACACGGAAAAATGAATGAAAAAAGTCAATTTTTTTTTCAAGCGGCCGCCATTATCTTAATTTTCAAAAAATTTTGATTTTGCCGCCGACAGGATCCAGTAAATTGAATTCGCTTTTCATACCATACCTTGCGTTTTGTTTCAGATCACTAGGAGCGGCCCCAGAGCCTGCACAGTGCAAAAAGCAACAACACCTAATGACCGCTGTAGCGGTCATATGTTTTGACAATTTTTAATTTGCATAAATACTTTTTAATTGTCACTAAATAAAGGAATTTCGTAATCAAAGCCGCATGACTGTATTACTTTTCGTTCTCACACAATAAATTCCCAAAATTTACCTATTTTACGCGATTCCAACCGTAAAGGTCCCCTTAAGTCAATAAATTCTCATTTGTATTAATGTCTGATGATTCGGAAGGCATTTTCGATAGCTTGGTGTATTAAAAAGGATACACAATCTGGAGTACCAAGCGCTATGTTTTGGATCATTGTCTTGCATGAATATGACATATCTCTTGGCTCCCATTTTCTCCACGCTAAGAATGAAATATCCTTTTAAGACTATAGATGATATAGACTATATGATCCATAATTCCATCAATTGAGTGTAGTTTTCCAATACCAGCAACACTCATACATCCCCAGACAAGTACATTCGCCACCGTTTTTCTCCCTAAGTGCCCCTAACATCCGAACCAAAATTATTGTTTTTTGAGTCATCAGGATATATAACTTTATTCCAGAGTTCGATTGTCATTTTATTAATTCTTTAACAAACGTCAATCGCTTCTTTCAATTAACTTCGTAATCTCAATATTTTCTTCGAGCAGATCGACCATGATACCCAGTATATCGTAGTACATTTCAGATAGTACACGGACACAAAGATATTTCAGTGGTAATTTACAGTTCTTCAATAAATTTCGGTGCAATAATTTATGAAATTTCTTTACTTTTCCTTACGATTTTCCGACGATCAAGGCAATTGATTCTGAATACCGGGCCACTTCTGTCTTCATTTGCAACGTTTTGGTTTCACGAAAGCTATTAATTCTGCTTAGAATAATTTTTAGCAGTTGAAAAAGTAACGGATACGGCAGGAATCGAACCCGCGACCATCGGTTTTAATCGGTATTAATTCTATTTTAGACTGGCTAATGCAGTCTATCTATTATACTCGAAATCTTCCTCAAAGACATGCTCTAATTATGTAATGAAATAATAAATTTTCTTTCAGCTTAATTAGTTTCTTTGCTTTTACTTCTTATATTGCACAGATAATTGGTAAATGACATTGGTTTATGGAAAATATCATATAATATGTTCGGGGGAGGTCCCATGTTATTGTTATTCGTGCCATTCGGTGAGAGTCTATAAAATAACTAAAGCTGAATCAAAAAAACTAACGTGTACGAATACTTTCTGCGCGCTAATTTGACGTGTGTCATCGGTTTTTATTTTTTATTGGCACTACAATTTAACTTTTATTGATTAATTTATGTATAAATATTGAATGTGTTTATCCATGATACTCTACATATATATATATATATTTTTTTTATATGTACATTTATACCAGCTCAACAAAAATTATGTTATACATGGTATTTATAATATGATATAGATTCTTAGCTGGTATTAGGTGTCATTAATGAGGTCAATGACGTATCATCCCTCAGTGGCTTGGTTTTATTGGTGGATTGGCGTTTATTCGCTTTCGCCAGTTCCTTCTTCGTTTGGAGAGATGAGTAGGTCTTGAGGAAGTCTTTTTTTGAGTCTTGTTCGGTTGGATCTCTGACCTAGATGAAAATAGTTTGCACTTGAGCAGGCTTGAATTTTAAAAAAGAATTTCTTGGCTATTTTCTTGATGTGTGTTTTAATGGTGTTTAGTCCTAATTCTTTGTGCAGCTGGGTGTTTCGTATGAACCAGGGTGCGTTTACAGCTATGCGGAGTATTTTATTTTGAAAGGATTGTACTTTCTTTATTGTTGTATCAGAGGCTGTTCCCCAGATTTGACAAGCGTAGGTGAGGACTGGTCTTAGTATAGCTGTGTAGATCAGTTTAGTGTATTCGGGCCGCAATGATGTTTTACGGTTGATAATGGGGTACAACATTCCGAGTCTCTTGTTGGTCTCTTTTAATTTTATTTTTACATGAGGTTTCCAGGTGAGACGTCGGTCGAAGTGCACTCCCAGGTATTTCACGGTAGAGTTACTTGGATTCCATTGTACTGCGACTTCGTTTATGAGGATAGCGTCTGGTTCAATATTTTTCTTTAAGGCGAAGATTTTGGTTTCGCACTTGGATGCGTTTAAGGTAGATGCCATTTGTGAAACCAGGGTATTAAGGTGTCGATAGAGCGTTGTAGGTTGTTTCTGGCAGTATTTATGTCCTTGTGTTGCGTTATTATGGCCGTGTCGTCGGCGTACATTGCAAGAGTGGCGGTCTCAGGCACTGGGATGTCGTGCATATATATGTTGAAGAGAATCGGACCGAGAATAGAGCCCTGTGGGACACCTGCATTTATGTTTCTTGGTCTAGATTTGGATCCATTGATTTTGATGCAGAACGTTCTGCCGGTTAAGAAGGATTTGAGGGTGTTTAGAAGATAGGCTGGGAGATTTAATAGCTTTAGTTTTGTAATCAGTCCTTTGTGCCAGACTCGGTCGAATGCCTGTGCAACATCTAAAAAGGCTATAGTGGTATACATTTTGTTTTCAAATCCGTTAATAATGAGTTCTGAGAGTCTCAGTAGTTGATGATTGGTGGAGTGATTGCATCGGAAACCAAATTGGAATGGAGGTATGGTATTTTTATTATTTAGGGTTAATTCTAGTCTGGTTTTGATTATTTTTTCATAGAGCTTGGAAATATTTGAGAGGAGGCTGATGGGTCTGTAGCTCTCTGGATCCTTTTTTTCTTTTTCTGGTTTATTAAATACGATTATTTCTGCGTGTTTCCACGTTGCTGGAAAGTAGCCTTTGGATAAAGAGGCATTCAGTATTGTGGCGAGAAACGCTAGTGCTCTCTTAGGCAAGTTTTTTAGTATTATATTTGGAATGTTGTCGTGTCCTGGCGATTTTCGATTATGTAGTTGGTTAATAAGCCTTTTGATTTCTGCCGGGGTGGTGAAATTGAGTGGAATATTATTATCGAGATCTGTGGCTGTCGTATTAGTTTCAGTTTCGTTTCCCGTGTCACTGTCAGGGGTTGTAAAAACCTTTTTATAGTGGTCTGCAAATGCTTCGCATTTTTCTGTGTCAGTAATGTATATTTGGTTATCAATGTGAAGAGGTGGTATCACGGTAGGATTCTTCAGAAATGCTTTTGTGGCTTGCCACAATGATGTATCCCGAGGATTTATATTTGCCAGGTAGTTCTGATAGGAAGTTATTCTGTGGTTATGTAATTCTCGGTTCACGCGATGTGTTAAGCGGTTAAGTTCCTGTTTGTGTATAAGGCTTCGTGTATTTTGCCATAGTCTTCTAATTTTGTGTTTTTGTTTAATAATTTTTATTATATAATCTGGTGTAGCATTGGGATAGCTTCTCTTTTTGTACCTATTTAAGTGTGCGGAATGTACTGCATTGACTAATGCATCCGTATAGTGTTTGATAGCATTGTCGATATCTTCGGTTGTGTGTAAGCTTTGTGGAGGTTGTAGAATTAATTTTAACTTATTATGAAATATATTCCAGTCGATTTTTCCTGAGATGAGGGATGTAGGGATTTGATGAAGTTGAGGTGAGCTGTTCAGTGTTAAAATTACCGGCACATGGTCTGAGTCCAGTTCATTAATAACTGTTTGTGTGAAAGGGAAGTGTTTTAGGTTTGTATGTAAGGTTATATCCAGGATATCAGAACGATGGTCTGGTCTGTATGGATAGTGGGTGGCTTCGGAGGGGGCGGAGATTTGTAGCTGTGGATGAGTAGCTAGGATGTTGTGTAGCCTTGATCCATTTGGGTTCGTAGTGTGGCAGCCCCAATCTACATGTTTGCAATTTAGATCCCCAAGGAGTAATGCAGGTATTCTGCCTGGAAATATAGAGAGGATGTCTGCTTCCAGCAGGCGTTTGTTCGGTCGATTGTAGGCTGCTATGATTTTAATTTTTCTGTTGTTTTGTAACATTAGTTCTATTGCTGTTGCTTCAATATTTGTGAGTATGGTTAAGGGATAAACATGGTGTTTTAGTTGCTTTTTTATTATAATCGCTACACCTCCTGAAGCAAAGGGGGCGTCTCGATCTGCTCTGATGATAGTGTAACCGGGGATGGTGAATTTTTCTGCTGGGATAAGGTGTGTTTCGGTTATACAAGCGATATCGACATGATGTCGTTGTAAAAAATCTATGGTTGTTGCACGTTTTTCTTTGATTCCATCTGCATTCCAGTTGACAATTATAAGATTTTGGATTTGTTTTGTTGCCATGTACGTTTAGAATAGGGACGTTATTAGCGTAGTAAAGAACGTTTTTATGTTTTCTAGGTAGGGTTTGATAAATTCAATGATACGGGTAAGGAAGGATGGGGTGGTGGTTTCAATGGTCTGTGAGTTGGCGGCGGGATTTTTGTTAGGTGGGTTGTTATGTTTGTTTTTGAATAGCGATGACCATGTTTGGCTTGAAGTTGCGGTGTTATTTGCATTACTTTTTTGCTGGTTTGTGGAGTTTTGAGCCTTAGGATTTATGGTGCTGGGTTGGTTGTTGCGATTGATTTTAGCTTTGAGGTCTTTAAAATATTGGCAGCCTCGGTAATTTGCAGGGTGATCCCCCCCACAGTTTACACATTTTGGTTTATCATCCTTTTTTTTTTTGGCAATCTTTGTAGTGGTGTAGTCCTGCACATTTGTGACATCTGGCGTTTAGTCTGCAGACATTTTTGGTGTGTCCAAAGGCTTGGCATCGTGTGCATTGAGGTATATCCTTGCTTTTGCGCCTTTGTTCAACTGATACTGATGCGTGCATAATGTATTTGAGGTTGAATATTTCCATCGAGTCTTCGTTTTTGGTGAGTTCTACCGAGCAGATGGGTATTGGTTTTTTTTCCTTGTTGAGTAGTCGGACTACCTTAATGACTTGAAAATCTTTGGCTAATTCTTCTTTAATTTCCTCTTCTGTAAGGGATGTAGGTATGCTTCTTATTATTACGGATAGGACATTTTTGTCAGGAATGCTGAATGTGTAAAATTGGACTTTATGTGCGTCGTAGTAAGAAGCTAGTAGCCTGTAGTCTTCAATTGTTGTTAAAGAAATTTTAACACCGTTGTTTCCCATTTGTTTGGTAGTAAATTCAGCATTTTTGATTAGTGATTTTATGTCAGCTAGTACTTCTTGGTAATTTTTAATATCTTTGAGAAAAATAGGTGGAATTTTTACCTGGGCATTTGTGTTGCTAGCACTAGTTGATTGTTGATCATCTTCTTCTTGTAAGATTGAGAATCGATTTTTGGTAGGGGTTTCGCTTTGGTATCTATTATTCACATTTGAAATTGCATGAGTTGGAGGCCGCTTTCGAGGATTTTTGGGGTCTTCGAAATCTTCGTTCATTTCACTGTCAGATGTATCACCTTGTGGTGAATTGTTGGTGTTGTTGAACATTTCAGCTTTTAGTAGATATTGCAAGGATTCCCTCATAAGAGGGCTCCTATGCGGGAACGAAAAGTTGTGTTTCTTCTGATATTTTTATTTACTCACAGTTCTTTAACGATATGGTAGTACTATTTTTATGCACAGTATTAGGTGCGTTCGCGTTTGTCAGCAGAGAGAAAAAAACCGTGTGAACACGTCCGGACACTTTGCTGTCGTATGGCAAACTGACTACATATTTTTATATTTTACTTGCCTTCGATTGTTTTCCTGTAAAAGTAGAAAATTTTAACTGTACGAATACTTATTGCGCTCATTGTGTGTATCTACTTGTTCATACTTCTTAATGTGGCCACACACTAGCGTACTTGGGCGTCATCCAAAAAGTCGCATTCTTGAGCGACACGCATGTATACTAACTTGACCGGAATACATCAACGCGCACCCATGTATATGTATATAGTTAAGCAGGTAACTTTAATAAAATACTCCACAATATCAGATACATCCTAAACTCTAATGTTGATACTATACCTCTGACAAAAGCAAAATATATCATAGTCCAAATAAATTATATGCTCACCATAATACAACTTGCGAAGAAAAAAATCTCAACGAGCAAAATTCGAAACAATGTCATTACACAAAATTGGAAATTAAAGAAAACCACTTCGAAGTAGTTCCGAATATCAACCAATATATAACCATACTTCCAAATGAAGAAACCATCGCTGTCAAATGCTCCGAAAGAATTAATATTGAAACTCTGTCCGGCGTATACTTGATAAATAATGATAAAAATTGTAAAATAATATTTAAACAACAAGCACTACAATTTATAGACATAGTGCAAGGGAAACCCATAATATTACCTAAATTAAATTTCGAACTAAAAAACTCCAAAATCTCTAACTTTACGATAAAATTAAACCCACTTACACTCGGTGATATAAAAATTAATCCAATTGCAGCTATTACTGAAGAACAAACCGATATTTACATCCCTAGTATTTGGACTACATTATTGGACATTGCAATAATTATCCTTGGGTCCTACTTTATAATTAAGGGCCCTTTCTAGTCAGTCTGTTTGCAAAAATCGAAAAAAAAATTTTTGCGCGATTCAAACCGGTTCAAAAGATATAGCTAGTTGAAGCCGACCGCGCACGGGCCGTTAAAACTACTTGAAACATTAACCGCGTTTTCCCGAAAACACGATTTTTTCAACTAACTTAAGTGATAACTCGAATAATTATTAACGGATTTCATTCGAACTTCGTGTTCCTTATAGAAATATGTCTTCTCCATGGTATAGACTAGAATCTTTTTAATATATTTAATAGTTTTTTAGCCATGAAAAACCAGCAAAAAAATGTAGCAAAAATAAAACTTTTTTTCAAAGGGCCGCCATTTTGTCAAATTTTGTTCAAATAAATTTTTTTTAATCTGTACAAGAATCACACTCATTTTCTACAAGAAGGCCAATTTTGTGACCGCTAGGACTTCCGCGAGCAGGAGACGTTCTCGTTGCTCCGTCGTCACTAATAAGCGGCGGGCAGACTGGTCGAGTGCTATCAAGCGTTTGCTGTCGAGCAAATTTCAAACAGAAGTACTGCAACGGCGAGTGGCACACTGAACCACCGTTTACTGTCGAGTACCATCGTGTGTTTTGATTTTCAGTTTGGTTTGAATTTTGCTCGACGCTCGGTGCTATCGCACATGCGCATTTGCCCGTAAACAAATAACATTTGTTTTTTCGTTCTAAAATAATGTATCCTTGTAACTTCAAATTTGTTACATATTTATTTACTAAATGTTAATGTATTTTGTGAATAATTATATTCTAATTATGGTAATAATAATAATTAGATAAAATTTGATTTGGTAAGCATAATAATAAATTTTAGGACTGATTATTTTCTATTTCTTAATGTTATATAAAATTCAACACGCGACGGATCCCGGGTTGAAGTGAAATTGTTTTAATAATTCATTACGTAAGAGCGAATAGACAGATTTATAAAAATTATTTAAGGTTTGACATATCAGCGAGAAATTTACTTGACAGTAAACAATCGACTAATGTGACCAATATCACCAATTTTCAAACGACATGATACGACTCGACGCTACATGACACGATACCACTCGATCAGTCTGCCCGCTGCTTAAATCGTGATGTTTGGCCACACACCGACAATCTTGTACGCGCGTACATGTGTGCGCGTTGATGTATTCCGGTCAAGTTAGTATACGTGCGTGCCGCTCAAGAATGCGACTTTTTGACCACACACTGGCAAACATCAACGTGCGCACTTGTATGCGCACATGGATGACGCCCAAGTACGCTAGTGTGTGGCCACATTAAGAAGTATCAACAAGTAGATACATACAATGAGCGCAATAAGTATTCGTACAGTTAAAATTTTCTACTTTTATAGGAAAACAATCGAAGGCAAGTAAAATATAAAAATATGTAGAGTATCATGGATAAACACATTCAATATTTATACATAAATTAATCAACAAAAATTAAATTGTAGTGCCAATAAAAAATAAAAACAGATGACACACGTCAAATTAGCGCGCAGAAAGTATTCGTACACGTTAGTTTTTTGATTCAGCTTTAGTTATTTTATAGACTCTCACCGAATGGCACGAAACATAGAATATTATATATATATAAATATATTCTGAAGATATTATACAATGGATTGTGTATTTACACGAAAACAGAACTTTGCTAAAAATATATCTGTGAAATTTCTGACATTTATAAATCACTTATATCGCGAATAATTCATAGTTTTCGTGCTAAATAGATTGTCAGAACTGCACTACGTTCAGGGTGACCAAGCTAAATACTCCCAGAATTGATATGCTGATTTTATGAGCTGCCAAACCAGATCTCTGGACAACGGCTTTGTAATTTAATGCAAATATCAAAAATATAATTAGTTCCTGTACTGTATAATGACGGCAAGTTAAAGGTCGTAGACCTGCAAAAAAAACCCTTTACTAGGTAAGAAGCAAAAGACTGCCCGAATACAATTTATTAAGGAACGTTTGAATTGGAGCATAAATAAATGGAAAATAGTTCTATTTAGCGACGAATCCAAGTATAACTTATCCAATTGAGATGAAATGTCGTGTTCGACATCAATTTGGTCAGAAATTAAATTCTTGGTATTATCGTACTATTTTTAAATATGGTAGTGGCAGCACGTTAGTGTGGAGAAGTTTTTCGTCGCTATAGCCGGACGTTGCTATAACCGATAAAAGTAAAATAACTGCGAACATAATATATCATATATATAATATTGATTTTAAAATGTAAAATCAGATTATTACATGTAAAAACTTAAATTAGATTACTCTACCAACCATCCGCAACAGTATTTGAAGTAGCATAGTTATGATCATATGTAATACTTGTATGCGCTGTCCAAGATGTATTTGATGTATCAGGCCCAGCTACTAATGCTTCTGCAATCAACATTTTATTAGCTAAAGTTCTACCGCATATATATATATATATATATATATATATATATATATATATATATATATATATATATATATATATATATATATATATATATATATATATATATATATATATATATATATATATATATATATATATATATATATATATATATATATATATATATATATATATATATATATATATATATATATATATATATATATATATATATATATATATATATATATATATATATATATATATATATATATATATATATATATATATATATATATATATATATATATATATATAATAAAAATAAAACACTTGGTTAGTTTCACAAAAAGTGTTTTATTTTTATTTTAATGTTATAACATGTTTCACCAAGTGCCTACCACATCTTCAATCAATTTATATATATATATATATATATATATATATATATATATATATATATATATATATATTTATATATATACATATATATATATATATATATATATATATATATATATATATATATATATATATATATATTTAAATTGATTGAAGATGTGGTAGGCACTTGGTGAAACATGTTATAACATTAAAATAAAAATAAAACACTTTTTGTGAAACTAACCAAGTGTTTTATTTTAATTTTAATATATATATATATATATATATATATATATATATATATATATATAATATTGATTTTAAAATATAAAATGAGATTATTACATATAAAAACTTAAATTAGATTACTCTACTAACCATCCGCAACAGTATTTGAAGCAGCATAATTATGATCATATGTAATACTTGAATGCGCCGTCCAAGATGTATTTGATGTATCAGGCTCATCTGCTAATATTTCTAGAACCAGCATTTTATTAGCTAAAGTTCTAACACAGTAAAACTATTTTACACCTTTCGGTTGCATTGTAACATGCTCACATGATGAAGACGTAACAGTCGACGCACTTCTGACATCGAGCATAGATGCACCTAAATTAAAATGAGTTTCTTACCTTCTTTTTCAGCGCATCGTTTATCCAAGTGTAAAGTTGGATATGCGCCATATAATAAGCGATAATGTTTTGTATATGAATCCCCTATCCATTTCGGTTCAAAATGCTTCAGGCAAACTCGGTAGGATTTGTAAATACGCTCTTCTTGCATGTCAAATAATTTAGGATTATTAACCTGGTCAATCCATTTCTTAAACATCGGTTTATTATTTTTAGGGAATCGCGTGAAACGGTACCCAGATAATTTGCATGATGGTACAGAGCAACAATTATTGTTAGAACCCATAATCTAATAAACCAAATTTAATTTCAAATTTACCGCGGTAGTTGATCCGTCGATATTGGAGGTCATTATATTTTGGTGCAACATATATACACACATGCATACATACTCACTCTCCCACACTCATTCCCTTACTCACACGCACTCACTCTCATTCACTCACAATACACGCACACACAGTCAGGGAAGGTCAAAAGATATATTTCCGTAAAAGTCTCGCCGTTGCTTTTCATGATTACAATACTTATTAGTTCGTATAAAATAGTAAACATTACTTACATTTTGATATACTGAACACAGCCTCACGCACGAATCTTCGATCTTATTTGTATTCAATTTGAGACATTGATTGATATTCTGTCTTTTATCTGTAACGGGATCCTGGTTTTTCACTAAAGAACAGTTGAAACAATTAAAATATTGAATATCATTCGTATTTTAGTCCTTACCGGTATCGTGGATCCCATTCGTAGTCTTGACTTTTAATGATCTCTCGTTTATATTTGAAATATGTTTCAAATCCACATTCGGAACTGTGTCTGAAATTCGCTGCATGCTGGTACCATTGCCCATATTTGAATCCACTTCCATGCAATGCAATCTAAAATTCTCCAAGTATTGAGCTCTCTGTAATTTCCATTTCTCTTCTATTTCCTCATTTGTATAAACACGCAGTTGTTTCTTCTTAATATTATTAGTCGTACTAGTATGAATTAATTTTGACTTTTCTATATCTAATATATCACTATCATATATTTGTTTTTCGCCGTTTTTAAATATACTAACTGAATTTTGTTTTATTGTATTTGCACATTCGAATTCATCATCCACATTCGCACACATTTCTATATCTAATTGTTCTTTGTTCACACATTGTACTTCTAATTTATTTTGGTCCGTTTTATCACTTTTTAAATTACAATTTTGACTCACGTTATCAATTTTATCTTGTGTTATTAATTTACTTGCGTCCCGTGTTTCTACTTGGTTCTGTTTTAAACTTGTATACGTAACATTATTCGGTTTTTCGATATGTTCTAATTCACCATTTTCGATCACATAGCTTATTTTATTTTCTATATGTAAGGTATCTTGATTTAGAGCTTTATATTTGGGTTTATTAAACTGCATTTCGTCGATAAATTTAACTTCAACCACTGTCGGTTCGCTATCACCTTCACTGTCATATTCACTATCAGAGTTCAAATCGCTTAATTCCGAACCACTAATATAATTTTGTGTTTCCATATTTACCGGATCTGTTATTGTTAAACGTTTTTCGGTGTGTTCAACATTTATCGATTGTTGTGTGAGATTTTTCATTCGAAACGATTCGTCGATTTTGAAACCGCCAATGCAAATGTTCAAATTAGAAAAATCTGATATAATTTGATTAATATTGTTAATCGATGACGCACAGCGAGATTTCCACGGCCATGCGTTGTTGTGATCCAGATTTATATTGGCAATATTGAAGTGTGTTTGGAGGTTTTCGTCAATTATTACTTGGCGATCAATTTTTGGTAATTTTGGCCCAGACTTCATATCTATAACAATAGGTAGTAATTAAGGAATGCGATATTATTCAATTACGTATTATATATATATATATATATATATATATATATATATATATATATATATATATATATATATATATATTTCTCTCTCACACACATACCCGCGCGCAGAGAGAAGTACAGGTAGACAGGCAAGCTAACAATTCTACGGACAATCAGACAGACAGACAGACAATCAGACAGACATTCAAAATATACTCGATTCTGGGAGCGTCAGAAGAATATTTTTTATGATTGCAATACTTACTTATTATTTCGTAAAACATAATTTCTAAAATTGACTATCTAATCTATTATATTTTCTGGAGTGTTTAAATTTGTATTGTAAATAAAATGCACCTGCTACGTATAAGATACTCTAGTTTACTAAAATGCAGATATATATTTTTTTACTTTCTTATACGCAGTATAAATAAGTATTGGAAGCATGAAAAATTTCGATTTTGAGATTTTAACGGAAATATACGTTTTGTCCTTCCCTGAATTGATTCCGACTATTTGTGTGAGTGTGTGTGAGTGCGAGTGTGTGTGTATACACCTGGCAAGAAAACCACCATTTTTGAAAACAATATTCAAACCGAAAGTGTATATTTACTCTAGTTATTTTTTGCGGTTTCTGCAATTACTCAAAAATGGTTGCACTTACAGAAACATTGTTCAAATAAAAATTATAGATATTAGCATTTTAAACAACCTTTATTTGAAACTTTTTTTCAAATAAGGTACCGGAAAAAAGAAAATGGCTGTTGAAATTGATTCTTATTATAGTTATTTCACATAAATCGTATCAACTGTGGCCGTCAATTGTTTAACAGAAAAACAAAAAACTTAAATATTTGGAGGTATATTTATGCTAAGAAATTTAGTGAAAAAGGGTTCCAAAGGATAGTAAAATATTATAAATTAAAAAAAATAATAAAAATGTGATATGATCTAACCCAAAAGCGTATAAGAAAGCTCGGTGCTTGATAAAATTGAGCAAAATTAAGAAATTACTAGGTATTGAATTAGATTTGACAAAGTAATGCTAGGGGAAACATGATATATAGTGTATAATAACTTACCTAGTTCTTTAGACGATGTAGAAGAGTCGAGAACAGTCATATTTACAAATGTAATACATCTATATGCAGATTCGTTTGATATGCGGTGGACAGCCCACGAAGTTGTCGGCAATTTAACGCAATTTGGTTGTCTCCACAATATTTCAAATAAGTTATCCATGTTCTATAGTAATATTGAGTTTCATGATTATTTGTGTAACACTTTCAAACTGAGTTATTTCTGGGTTATGTTGTCTAATGTGCTGTCAAACCATGGATCAAAGAAGGTCAACTAAAGCCATCTCTTGCCTAGTAACTTGAACAAATACAACATGAACGCAGCGCTCTTGAAAGATGTAAGCAAAGGTGCGCATATAATAAATAGAGACAAGTATAAAAGCGCGGTAAATTTTGAATACGTCATATAAATTATTCATTTTTATTTTCAATCTATCTAATTTTTCTATAAGTACATCCATTTTTGAGTTATAGCAGAAAATGCTGCCAGGGATATTCATGAGCGAAATTATCGTTGGCAGCGCTAGTAGCTTTAATAAAAATCCCTGGCGTAATGACCAAGGTATTTGACAGTTGAGATAGAGCTATGATTGGACGGATTGGACACGCGAATGCCAGCAAAGTGAAATATGTATAATGTGAACCGATTAGAAACGTTCTTTGTCAAAACGAATCACTCTTTTATTTTGTGTTCTTTAAAACTGTACCTATTTTGATTGTAACTGTTATTTAAAATTTATTTGTGAGTTATCCGAAGAATTTACTTCGTAAGATATGATATTTTGTTCCTTCGATATTTATGAAAAAAATGACAGTATGACCATTAACGGAACAAACAGCTGATTGGTACATTAATGCATGGCGTAATGACCAGAGATAACAAGTAATGACCAATTTTTGTAGTACAGTAGTTTTTCCGCCAGAGAGCGAGTTGTTAATTTCGATCACGAATATTAAGTTTCAAAATTTTACACACAGTATGCGTCATCTAAAAAATACTCAGACTCGATTCAGGGAATGTATATTTCCGTTAAAATCTCGAGATCGAAAATGTTCATGATTACAACGAGAAACGAAAATGTTGGTGTTTGTACGCTTTTATTAAGAGGGTACACTCTTGCAATTTCAAAAATTCGATTTTTTTTTGAGCTCCAAAATTTTTTTGGAATGTTTACTTTATGGCAAATTGTATCCGAAGTTCGCCAGACACTCCGTTCCAAAGTAACAGGATGATCGCATCGCGGCGTTCCAAGTGCTTTCAGGCGAGCGCTCGGAGAACCCGTCCGTTTAACACAGAGGTTCCTAAACTTTTTTGTGTCGCAGACCCCTTGCCATGTTTTTCTGTTTTGAGTAGACCCCACTTACCTGATATTGATTTTTTGTAAATTTCTAACTGTAGTGAAGTTTAGTGTTAAAAACTTAAAGTAAAAACACATGTTAAGTTTTATACATTTATTAATTGAATTTAAATTAAAACTACTCAAAATAAAATTTTGTATCTGTTATATCAAACATTTGCAGTGTCATGCCCCGAACTTTCTTATACGCATATGGGTTAAACCATATCGTAGTTACATTATTTTTCTAATTTATAATATTTGTTCTAATCTTTAGATCACTTTTACAGTAAATGTATTTCTTAGAATAAATATAAAACGTCAACTTTCAAATTATTTAAGTTTATTTTGTTAAACAATTGACAAGCGCAGATGATACAATTTATGTAAAAATTAATATAATATGAAGAAATTTCAAGAGCCATTTAATTTTTTCCGGTACCGTTTGGGAAAAAAATGTTTCAAATAAAAGTTGTACAAAATGCAAATATCTAAAATTTTTGTTGTAATAATTTATCTGTAACTGCAACTTTATTTGAGTAATTGCAGAAACTGCAAAAAATGCCTAGAGTATATATGAACTTCCGGTCGGAATATTATTAAGAAAGTAAATATACGTAACATAAAATAAACATAAAATAAACTAAGCAATAGGTAAGTAAATGTTTTTAGTGAGAAGGATAAACCTGATGCTTTAATAATAAATTATCAACAGTTTGCGTCAATTTTGTAAGGTTTAATCTTAAATCTCTTCTGTTTCTTTTTTTCGTTAGGAGATTGGTTACAGCGCTGAACCCCCTTTCCACTAGGTATGACGATGGAAAGGAAATTAAAAATTTCCTCCCTATATTCCATAAGTAACGGGTATGTTGTTTTGCAGCCAGAATAGCTGATATCCGTTTTTAAACTGAACCTTAAGGTCTTCGTTTGTACTTAGTTCGGTCAGTTCCTCTTGTATTATGACATTCGTTTCTTCTATGTCACCATATGGGTTAATTGTCCACGGTAGTATTACCATAGTCAAAACGTCCTCAAACCTAATTTCAAAATCAGAATAGAAGGCATTTAAATGTTGAACGTAGGTTGAAACGTCGTCTTCTTGGCAGTTTGTCTGTGACAAATTAGGGAACTGGGAAAATTCGCCCCTTCCAATATTTTGCTTCATTAGTTTATCTCTGGCAAGAAACGCTGATAAGATGAACTTTGTTTTAATCAAATTTGGACTGTCGCCTTGTAACTACAAATTAACCATATTCAATTTTGTAAAGAAATCTGTTAAATAGGCGATGTCTGTTTTCCACTTCATTAAATTTTCTTTTAAAATTTTATCTTTAGTATCCAGAAATTCTAAAATAGTCTCAAAAAGTGCTAAAAATCTTGTCAAACATAAGCCTTTCGACAGCCAGCGTACTTCAGTGTGAAGGAGTAATTGATGAAGGTGTCATTTTCTTCACACAACTGCGCAAATAACCGCGTATTAAACGCG
The DNA here is from genome assembly GCA_944738965.1 of Nebria brevicollis. Taxonomy (NCBI): domain Eukaryota; kingdom Metazoa; phylum Arthropoda; class Insecta; order Coleoptera; family Carabidae; genus Nebria; species Nebria brevicollis. The sequence continues at coordinate 8,111,721 of OX122906.1, forward strand.
TTGCTTCGGATTCGGTTTACTGCATTAATGACTAATTGAAGAGATTCATGCAATCTAACACTCAAATATTTAGCAACTAAATGTTGTCGATAGATGACGCAATGTATTGCTAACACCCCTGACACATTTTGTTTTAAATAGCCTATAAATCCACAATAACGTCCAACCATGGCAGATGGAGATCTGTAGCTACTGATATTATATTTGATAAAGGGATTGCTTTTTCAATGAAGTAATCCTTCAAAACATGAAATATTGATTCACCTTTAGGGTCGGTTGTTAAAGTTCTTGCGAAGAGCAGTTCTTCGTAGATTTCTTGATTCATAATAAAACGAACATATGCCAATAATAATGCTGCATTACCAGGTAAAGTAGACTCGTCTAGTTGTATAGAGAAATGGGTCGTTTGCAAATAATTACACAAGAAGCTTTCAATATCAGAACTCATTTCATCAATACGTCTTTCAAAAGTATTGTCGCTTAAGGGAATTCTTTTAATGATATCAGATGCAGGTTTGTGTAAAACAGTTTTTACAACCTCTTCAACGGCTGGCAAAATTAACTTTTCTCCGATAGTATGCGGTTTTCCGGATTTTGCTATAAGTAATGAAATATTGTAAGACGCCCGCATACCATCATCGTTTCTTTGTGACATCGAAACGAACATTCTGTCCATCGTGGATCTCTTCTGAAGTTTATCTTTGAGTGTTTGAAAGTATTTCAAATCTTTATCTGTTTTATCAGGGTGACATTTTCTCAGCTGATCCTGCAGCTTAGATGGTTTCATAGCGTCATTGCCCAAAACTTTGTTGCATAAAAGGCACATAGGCAATTGTTTGTCCGACAATGATGGAATAAAGCCAAGCTTCAAATAATCAACACTGTACTGTCTACATTTCTTTTTAGATTTGGACATGGCATCAGTCATCTGTGGGCAAAATTAATCTATTTAAATAAGACATAAAGTCCAGTAGCTGTATATTAAAAAATCAAAGTCAAATTTAAATCGTATGGTCTTAGATTTGATGGCAGGCATAGGCGTATAACTACGAGTATATTCACTATAATTTGTGTGATAAACTACCAGTTTATATTTACTTTCTTATACGCAGTATAAGTAAGTATTGTAATCATGAAAAATTTCGATCTCGAGATTTTAACGGAAATATACGTTTTGACCTTCCCTGAATTGATTCCAACTATTTTTGGAATGACGTCTGTATGTGTGTGTCTGTCTGTGTGTGTGTGTGTGTTTGTGTGTGTGTGTGTGTGTGTATGTGTGTGTGTATGTGAGCGCTCTACAGCCCAAACGGCTAATGGAAAAATTATGAACTTTTAAACTTAAGATTTGTATATTCCTGGCAAGAAAACCTCCTATTTTTGAAAACTATATTCCGACCAGAAGTGCATGCTTACTCTCGTAATTTTTTGCAGTTTCTTAAATTACTAAAAAACGGTTGCAGTTACAGAAAAATTGTAATAGTAAAAATTATAGATATAGATATTTTGTACAACTTTTATTTGCAACTTTTTCTCTCAAACCGTTCCGGAAACAAGAAAAGTATTGTAATCATGAAAAATTTCGATCTCGAGATTTTAAAGGAAATATACGTTTTGACCTTCCCTGAATCGATTCCAACTATTTTTGGAATGACGTCCGTCTGTGTGTGTGTGTGTGTGTGTGTGTGTGTGTGTGTGTGTGTGTGTGTGTGTGTGTGTGTGTGTGTGTGTGTGTGTGTGTGTGTGAGAGCGCTCTACAGCCCAAACGGCTAAAGGGAAAATTATGAAATTTTAAACTTTAGATTTGTATGTGCCTGGCACGAAAACCTCCTATTTTTGAAAACCATATTCCGACCGGAAGTGCATGTTTACCCTAGTCATTTTTTGCAGTTTCTGCAATTACTCAAAAATGGTTACAGTTACAGAAAAATTTCATGAACAAAATTTAAAGGTATTTATATTTAGCACAACTTTTGTTGGAATTTTTTCTCCAAAAAGGGTACTGGTTTCAAAATAAATTTCTGCTTATTATATATATTTTTACATAAATCGTATTATCTTCGCCTGTCAATTGTTTAACAAAATAGACTTAAATAATTTGAAGTTTGACATTTAATATTTATTCACAGAAATATATTTATTGTAAAAGCAATCTAAAGGTTAGAACATATATTATAAATTAGATAAATATTGAAACTACGATATGGTTTAACCCAAAAGCGTATAAGAAAGTTCGCTGCATGACACTGCAGATGTTTTTAAATATTTTCTTAGCACTTTCCTTTTCAAGATTCAGGAAACGAATAAACGTATTTGTCTCACATTCGTATTTATAGAGTGACGAATTGAACAAGTCAGTGCATGTTCGCGAAGCTCTGAGCAAAGACATTAATAATTACAAAGATGTTTCGCTGAGACTGCGTGTATGCTTGTAACAAGATGGTACTGGTATATCATTATGTGCAGGTTTTTACAAGTTCAAAATGTATTGCGACCACAAAGCGAATGCCTACATGCTACAACTTACAATATTTTATAAACATATATAATAAATTTTTTACTTCATAGGTACTTTTATAAATAATGTATATGTCTTTATATTATAAGATAGTATAATGTAAGTAAATAGGTGCTATCAGTGTATGTTGAGATCCACTATCGTGGACCCCCATTCTCATTTCATGGACCCACAAATTTTTTTTCCCTGACGTAGACTCTTTGCAGGTTGTCATACACCCCATAGATACACCCCTGGGGGTCGATATAGACCACTTTGGGAATCACTGGTTTAAAACGATGTTTTTGAAATTGGCGGGAGTACTATCTCAAAAACAATTAATCCGATTTAAACGGTGTTCGGATTTTTCAATTTTACACATTTTTATTTATCAGCATACGTGGCCGTTTTTCGATATCGTTAAAAACAGATTTTTAGTGCAAGCTTTTATCTCCAATTTTAGTTCAAAACGACGCCTTTTTTATCCTTTTCAAAAAAAAACAAAAAAACCTACGTACGCTGACGGAAAATATATCTGACAATAACAAAAAAATATCTGCAGTGTCATGCACCGAACTTTCTTGTCCGCATATGGGTTAAACCATATCGTAGTTACATTATTTTTCTAATTTATAATATTTGTTCTAACCTTTAGGTCGCTTTTACACTAAATATGTTTCTTAGAATAAATATTAAATGTCGAACTTCAAATTATTTAAGTCTATTTTGTTAAACAATAGACAGGCGCAGATGATACGATTTATGTAACAATATATATAATAAGCAGAAATTTATTTTGAAACCAGTACTTTTTTTGGAAAAAAGATTCAAACAAAAGTTGTGCTAAATATAAATATCATTAATTTTTGTTCACAAAAATTTTCTGTAACTGTAACCATTTTTGAGTAATTGCAGAAACTGCAAAAAATGACTAGAGTAAACATGAACTTCCGATCGGAATATTGTTTACAAAAATAAGAGGTTTTCGTGCCAGGCACATAAAAATCTTATGTTTAAAATTTCATAATTTTCCCTTTAGCCGTTTGGGCTGTAGAGCGCTCACACACACACACACACACACAAACACACACACACACACACACACAGACACACACACACACACACACACACAGACACACACACACACACACACACACACACACACACACACACACACACACACACACACACACACACACAGACGGACGTCATTCCAAAAATAGTTGGAATCGATTCAGGGAAGGTCAAAACGTATATTTCCGTTAAAATCTCGAGTTCGAAATTTTTCATGATTACAATACTTACTTATACTGCGTATAAGAAAGTAAAAATTGTTTTATTATTGCTCCAGTGGTGCGACCGCTATTCATCCCGCCGATCAACAACAATCAGGTGGCGGTGTCAGGCTGCACCTGTAACGGCCACAGGAGTTACCCGATCATAACGACAAAATTCATTTTTAAAGTTAAGATTTGAAGCATTAAAACTGTGCATTTAATTTTTACCATGGATTGTTATTTACCCTCAGAAAAAAAAAATCGCAAAAATCACCTATTTTTCATGCCGCCAGAATGTACTACCCCCTTAATTAATCTACTAAGTTAGGCATGACCATTTAATAAATATTAATAAGTATTAACATAAAATAGCTTAATTATTTTCATCGCTTTGATGCGCAACTGAAGATCTTGTCATTTGAATTAATAATTATTTAAAAATTGTATTGCAGATAAGAAAAAGATCGGTTTCCGGTTGACTTTATGAAGCAGTAACAACTATCATTCACAAATATCTAGGTTGGGCAGATGTGAGATACCCAAAAGAACATCATAAAGATGAAAGAGTTGTTGCATGAACATAATGAGATTTACAGATGCTGAGTTACAACTGACGCTGACGTAAAACGATACAAATGTCAGCCGACTCTTTCAATTTGGAACGCTGCAACGTAGTCAAATAAAAGACGCAAAACGAATTTTTCTTGTATCGTAAACAAAGGAATTTATTTATGATATATTTTACCATTAATGACCATTAGGTTAGAACATCAATATTCTCCTGGCGCTATATTTGCTTTTCAAAAACTGAGTAATATTTTCACAATAGCTAGCTTACATAATAAAAATATTGAGAAAAATGCGATTGAAAGTTAAATAAATATTTTTTTTTATAGTTATTTTTCAGTAGGCTATGAAGAACAATTGAGCCCAAATACAGCGAAACATAACTTAAATACATTAAATTATTTGTTATTAACTTTATAAATAGAGTTCTACTCTCACACCGGCAGAAATTAATACTGCTACTTCTGAATCAGTTTTGAAAAGATTTGAATTATGTTTAGAAAGAGATGGAAATCAGATAGAACACTATTTATAAAGATAATAACAAATAATTTAATGTATTTAAGTTATGTAAGGGTATAAAAAAATACAGGATGGAATTCAAAAAAAAAACTCTATCGAATGGGCCTATAAATTATATAGCATCTCATTTGAAAATATATAACTTTGTGTTGTTACTTGAGAACCACTGGTTTATAAAAATATTTTCTTTCATAGTTGGATGTCCTCCTTGGTCCTGTATAAGTTTGTCTTATACTATTTTATTGTATCTTTAATAAAATAGAAGTTATTCGAGGTAGCTCGTTTCGCTGATACAACCTGTATAGCACAATATTAAAATGATTCTGACCCGGTCGGCAAATTACGAGAATAAGAGGCTATTTCCGTAAAATCACACATGATGGAATTTAGAAAAAAATACTCTATCGAATGGGCCTAAAATATATATAGCATCTCATTTGAAAAAATAAAACTTTGTGTTGTTACTGGTTTAAAAAATATTTTCTTTCATAGTTGGATGTCCCCCTTGGTCCTGTATAAGATTGTCTTATACTATTTTATTGTATCTCTAATAACATAGAAGTTATTCGAGGTAGCTCGTTTCGCTGTTACACCCTATATATATATAAAAAAATTGCCAATAAATAAAGAAAAAGAAAACGTTTTGACTTTATTTTAGTTCGGATTATAGCCACACATTTGTAGAATGTGTTAAAATTTTAAGAGGCTCGGTCGGCGAGTTTTGAATAAAACTACAACACAGTTGTTTCGAGAAAAAGGCGTATAAATTACGTACGTGCAGAGGCGAGCAATTCAGCAACACGTTCAGAAATATAAAATAACTGCTTGGTTCTTTATAACGTTTTATGAGAAAACATTTCAATCTACATACTTTCGAAAAATGCAATTAAAAAAATCGATTCATATATTTGGATGAGAAATATTATTTTCTCGGTATTATATGCAAGCGGTTCTTATTGTATAGCAGCGGTCGTGACAAAACAGAGATTAATAAAAGTTTAAGTAAATGTTTTGATATGGCTGTAATTAGAACAGCATCTATTTATCTTCGCTATTTTATTTGAACCATATGAATGTGTATCATTTGTTTTGAGAACGGTGACTTTTTCCAACAGCAAAGGGTAACACCGTTTCTTTGCAAGTCTAAACGCGCCGCTTTTGATATTTACGTTCATAAGTCTGCATACTGGTAATTCCCATCAAATGGGGTGGAAGATATGTTTTCAATTTTTGCCCCAATATTGTTTGTTATTGTCAGTTCGTCTTTTGTGAATATGTTTACTTTCATATATGAAGTAATAAGTCATTATTGTAAATGAAAATATCTGCAGTGTCATGCACCGAACTTTCTTATCCGCATATGGGTTAAACCATATCGTAGTTACATTATTTTTCTAATTTATAATATTTGTTCTAACCTTTAGATCACTTTTACACTAAATATGTTTCTTAGAATAAATATTAAATGTCAAACTTCAAATTATTTAAGTCTATTTTGTTAAACAATTGACAGGCGCTGATGATACGATTTATGTAACAATATATATAATAAGCAGAAATTTATTTTGAAACCAGTGGTTTTTTTGGAAAAAAGT